>JARQOD010000001.1:695147013-695196790 GCA_033576555.1 Oophaga sylvatica | reverse complement strand
AAGTAATGCTTAATTTGTCAGTGATGTCCCACACTAATAAAAGGAATTCTGACTTAAATGAACTGTAATTCTGATCATTTTCTTCAGTTGGCCCAAGGGATCTGCTGGCGTAAGCGATAACTCTTTCTTTGTCGTCTTGAACTTGGGCTAGCACTACAACTAGTCCCATGTGGCTGGCACCCATAAATGATGGAATGGGACATTGTAATCTGGATAGACAAGGACTGGAGCTTCGGTTAACTTCATCTTAAGTTCTTGGAAGGACTATTTTAATTCTGCAGTCCACTGAACTAAAAAGGGATTTTGAATAACTTCCTACCCAGTTGTCCTGGAGCTTTTGTAAGGGGGCAGCAATCCTGGTAAAGTTTTTGATGAATCTCCTAATAACTGGCAAATTCGAGGAATCTGTGGACTTCTGTAATGGTAGTTGAGGTAGGCCAGGATATCACTAGGGCAATCTTCTTGGGTTCTGAAATAACTTCTTCCACACTAACTATGTACCCTAGGTACTGGACCTTGGGGTTTAGTAGATGGCATTTGAACGATTTTGACTTTCAGGCCATGCTTCGCTAGGACTTCAAAGACCTCGGCAAGATGCTGGCGATATAAGTTTTGGAGTACATGATTACATCAGCATTACAAAATACTGTAAAAATTTGTACAAATTCCCCTCCCACAAAAAAAAAGTCTCCCATGGGTCTTTTATGACCTCTTTAGGGGCCCGTAGAATGTAAGTCCGCAAGGACAGGGTCCTCTCCTCTTTGTACCAGTCTGTCATTGTAAATTTGTTTACTGTAAACGATATCTATAACTTTGTATGTAACCCCTTCTCATGTACAGCACCATGGAATTAATGGTGCTATATAAATAAATAATAATAATTTATGTAACAGAAATATAGAGCAACTTTTAAAGCGTGTGATAAAAAAATCTATTAAAAAATGGGTATTCACATTAATAATATGAAGAATTAATTCAAAAAGTTATTTTGTGTGAAATTTGAACAGTGTAATATAAAATATATATTTATAAAAAAGCTCCAAAAAATAGCTTTTTTTAATTTCTTGATTATATTAAAAATTAAATTACACCCACATAAAACAAAGACTCACACTCAATTAAAATTTTGAAATGCATTTATTTTCTTAAAAGCCAAGTGCTGTACTTGGCTATCTCTTGGAAAATAACCTAATTTACACTTTTGTGTTAACCATAATTGTTTATAATTTATATTACGATCTATTGCATTTATAAATATTAAAACCTTTTTTTAATTTTTAACTTTGGCCACTAAATCCAATATTTTTGCTCTGTGGAAATCATTTTTCACTCATCATCTCATAATCATCACAGGCAGGAATATAATGGCAAAATAGAAACTATTCCCTCTGGGATGGCGACTGAGGTATGCGCCTTCCCAGAGGGAATAGACATCTTGTGGGCAGTGGCTGTGACTGGACATGGTGGGTCAGAGGCCCGCCGACACCAGCAGAAACTTCGACTACATATGGATCCTTGGATGCACATTCAGCTGAAGTGTACTGCACCACATAGACCGATCAGGTCCATTAGCAGAAATACACGCTGACGGCCAAGGAGAGGCCAAAAGCTGCCATCGGCGTGCACACGGCCGGGGACGCATGGCAGTGACGTTATGCGCTCCCGTCACACACTGAAGTCAGTTGCTGGCTTCAGAAAATTGAAGGGAAGGTAAGTATTTATTTATTTTTTTATTTTTAAATCAGTGAGTACATTGTGGCCATACTACTAAATGGATGACTATGCGCTATGCATTATTCTACATGCATGATTATGGGCTGTGCATTATACTACATGGATTACTATGGGCTATGTATGATACTATATGGATGACTATGGGCTGTGCATTATACTACATTGATGATTATGATGTGCATTATACTTTGTGGATCATTATGGACTGTACATTTCACTTTATGGAGGACTATGGGCTGTGCATTATACTATAGCTAGGATTATGGTCTGTGTTTTATACTATATGGAGGAATATGGGGAGTGCATTATGCTTCTGCTATGACGCCCCATGACTTCTATGTATGCTCCCGGTGAGTGTAATGGTTTATTTTTTTCTATACACTAAAGTACAGCGGCAAAATGGGGGACATATACCAGGATGGGGCTTATATATACCAGGATGGGGCCAGGATGAGGGACATATATACCAGACTCATTTGATTTGTCATCACTAATGATACATAAACAGCATTTCCCGAGTGAATGTGTAGCAAACAGAGACTGTGAATTTTTGGCAGTTTGTGTGTGTAATATATGGCATGTACACCGTTATGGTAATTCAACTAAGTGATAAGAATATACGAGGTTGCAAGGCGTTGTACAGCTCCAACACGTCTGTAATGCAGAAGTTTGATCAGTGGATCAGGTGGTTAAAAAATGTATAAAAATGTTTAAAAATCTCTGGGTTTTGGAGTGAATCATAGGGCTACTTTCACACATCAGGTTTTTACAATCAGGCACAATCCCTCAAAGTTGAGAAAAGATGGATCCAGCGCAGATTGTAAAACACTGACGTGACGGATCAGTTGTTTAACTTTTGAACCTTGAGAAGTGCAGCAAGAGAGAGAGAGATTTCCAGGCATGCTCAGAGTGTAAAAACGGAATGTGGTGACTGGATCCGTCTTTTTCCTGATCCGGCGCCCATACACTTCCATTGTAGCAAAAAGCCGGCAGCGCTGCATCCGGCGCTGTCTGTTTTTTTGCCACATACAAAAAATGTTGCTAGAGACGTTTTTTCAAGATGCCGGAATGAAAATTTTTGCCAGATCCGGCAAGAAATGGGAGGCCATGCGGCGTGATCCGGCGCTAATACAAGTCAATGAGAAAAAAACGGATCCGGCGGTAGATTTCGCCGGATCCGTTTTTTCTAAAAATAGCCGGATCCTGCCTGACAGAAAAAAACTGATGTGTGAAAGTAGCCTTACCTGGGTGCACTGACTTACATTTTTCATCTCTCACATCACCTATCAATACTGAATAAGCTGGCTCCATTTATGTAAACCCGAATCTCTTGGCTCAGTAGTAGCAGCTACTGGTGTAGTGTAACGTGTGAAATATTTTAGAGAGGACTAGATGCTTAAAATAAACATTACAGCCATGGTAATTAGGCAAAACTACAGACCCTGCTTAACACATTCTATGAATATTCCGATGCAAATTGAATATCATCCTGTTAATCCTCATTTTGAAGTGGGATAGGATATTCCATAGATAACACTAATGAGACAAAAGGCCCAGTGAGATCACTGGATATTTATTACACGCTTGTGTATCATCCCAAACATGTAGCTCTGAAAGCAGATGATCAAAGACACTCGGTTACGGTTACATATGCTAAAGTGAGATCAGTACTTCCCCCATGGGGAAAAACAAACCTCTCAAGCTTTAGAAGCCTTTATATTTTATGTATTTTTAAAGGATGTAGAGAGACAGTTCAGGAAGGTTTCTTCCACATTTGACATAATAATACATAATCTTAGGTAACAATCAGGTAGTATGCAAAGGGGAACTTCAACAAACCATTTATACATACATTACAGGTAGTGCGTCAGCACAAAATGACTGTTCAAACCAAGCGTAGCACCTTGTAAGTTACATAGTCCTATTAAAAATCTTACTTTAGACCACATTCACACGTTCAGTATTTGGTCAGTATTTTACATCAGTATTTGTAAGCCAAATCCAGGAGTGGGTGATAAATGCAGAAGTGGTGACGTGTTTCTATTATACCTTTCCTCTAACTGTTCCACTCTTTGTTTTAGCTTACAGATATTGATGGATAATACTGACCAAATACTGATGGAAAATACTGACCAAATACATAAAGTGTGAATGTGGCCTTAGACTCCAAATCTATTGCTGCATTTTCCAGATATCATTCTTTATTTACATATGGTAAAGAAGTCCTCAGTGCACTTTGGGTGTGGTCAAGTAGTTCAGTGTGCTTTGGGTGTGGTCAAGTAGTTCAGTGCGCTTTGGGTGTGGTCAAGTAGTTCAGTGCGCTTTTTTTGTTTTGCATCTAACTCTACCCCCTGTTCCTTGATTGATAGCTTTGGCATTACTGGAGCCATAATAGTGTGTAGATAGATATCAGATACTAATTAAAAAATAATATTTTTTTTCAAACTTTTTTTTATTTTTGATGGCATATTTTTTTTATGCCAATGATTATGGAGGATGGCCATTTTACTGGAGCTTCTACTAAATGGGTTGTCCAGACTTTGGCTAAAAGTCTGCAGTGACTACAGACTTGTGAATACTCCCATCTGACAAACTGCAGGTGCACCTTGATCAGCGGGCACATGACCACAAGTATGTAATTTACATGCATGCAGTCACATGCCGACTAGATGGGAGCAGCATTGCTCGATGCAAGTGCATTGAGCAAGACCAGACACAGTCTAGTCAGAATGTGGCCAGAAGTATGCAAATCGTATACTTGCTGTTACATGACAGTCCACTCACAACGCTGGCACCGGAGAATCCTCACAGATCACAATGTAATGTGAGGATTCACAAGTCTGAAGTCGCATAGAGTGACTGCAGACTTGTATTCTAAGGCCGGCGTCACACTGCCGAGTTTGATGCGAGTTAGTCGCACGACTTACTCGCATCAACACCCGGCACGGCCGCCCGCTCTCGGACCAGAGTGCGCGGCGGCATAGAAATACATGCAGCCGCACACTCTGGTCCGAGAGCGGGCGGCCGTGCCAGGTGTTGATGCGAGTAAGTCGTGCGACTAACTCGCATCAAACTCGCTAGTGTGACGCCGGCCTAAGGCCTGACACCCCCTTTAACAGTGTTCAGATATATGTTTTACAGCAGCCACAAAGACATAGAAAGCAATGGATGGAAGATGATTATTGAAGTTTATGGAAGAGATTTCTATGCATGCCCAGTGACCTGTGCAGAGAGCATTGCGCAGAGAGGGGTGCAGATATGATCTGTGATGGTTTCCTATTGTGAGTTGTGGATCCTGCATTATTTGTATATAGGAGTTATCTTTCATTGCAATCCAGCCTCTGATGACAATAAAACGATGACTGATAAGTGATCTCTTTAGAACAGAAATATTAGTTATTAGCTTGGCTTAGTGGCTAAGATGAAAATGTAAAAGTTTTAGGATCTTTATATATAAAAAAAAAAATTGTGGTGACAGATAAGTAGGCAAAAAAAATTGTATGAATGTTTAATAAATAAATCACCATGTACCACAAGTTACCAAACAGCAATATTATCCTATCATGAAATAACATGTTACCATAAGTAAAGAGCTGCATAAAAATGGCAGAAGGTCGAGTATGAGATATAAACCCTGGACTGTAAACTATTAGCTATATGCAAGGTCCAAAAATACCAGTGAGTGCTGGTACAAGACCATGACTGGGATAAATAATGAGATGTATTAGCAGCACATGATTTACCATTTAATGTTGGGGTCATGTGACAAGCATCATAATTGCCAGGATAGTGGAAAATAGGGCCATGTTCATAAGTTGAGTTTATGGTAATTTTTTTACCTCAGTATTTATACACCAAAACCAGGAGTGGGTAAAAAAAATACAGAAGTGGTGATGTGTTTTTATCATATTTTCACACTGATTATTCTACTCCTGGTTTTGGCTTACAAGTAGTGTTGAGCGATACTGCTCGATATCTAAAAATATCGGATCGGAATGGTATCGCCGATATCACTAAATATCGTCGATATCCGATTTCGATAGCGGAAGTCCAATGTAAGTCTATGGGAACAAAATATCGCAACTAAAAAAACCCTTTATTTCCTTGTAAACACTAAATATACACACATAGAATACATATATATATATATATATATATATACATGTCATTGTGACATATATATATATACATATATGTATAGTTTATACACTTCTACATAGTAAAATATCCTCTGATTCAATTGCCGGGTAAAGCCGGCTTCTGTGAAAAGACAGAAGCACCCGACATGAAATGACACTTGGTGTACATAGGGTTAACCATGTATTTTCATGTCGTTTGCAATCTGATTTGCACAAACAATTACATCAGTCTATGTGTGCAAAATTTCACACCTGTAGGGGTTAATTAAAGGTGTAAATTCGTTGTAAAAAAAACTGACTTTTTTGCTACGAATTTACACCTTTAATTAACCCCTACAGGTGTGAAATTTTGCACACATAGACTGATGTAATTGTTTGTGCAAATCAGATAGCAAAGGACATGAAAAGACATGGTTAACCCTATGTACACCAAGTGTCATTTCATGTCGGGTTCTGCATTTTCACAAAAGCCGTCAATTGAATTAGCGGCTATTATACTATGTAGAAGTGTATGTGTGTAGCCCTGGTATTTAAGGTACACAATACCAGGAGGATGAGTGGAGAGGTAACGGTTAAGGGCTCTACATGACATCACATACACTTCGGACACACCCAGCAGGGGTGTAGAGGGGTGTGGTTTTTAGCACAAGAGAGTCTGGTAGTGTCTCCTGAGGTGAAGGGAGAGAGAAGGAGTGCCTGTCTGGAGCACCAAGATTCCTGTCGATTCAGAGAGACAGTACAGTAGTGGAGGCTAGTACAGGTGAGCCAGTTCACCTTAGCTTAGTCAGTGCTGAGATTGAGAGTTTGAGCAAGTCGAAAGGCACAGTGGAAGGAAATCAGAAGTGCTTTAGGATTGAAGTATCCTGCACATTGTCACCGGTCACTGGAGACCGAAGCATCACTATAGCTTCACGCATAGTGGTAGAAAAACCAGAGGCTTACTGGACCTTAGGTAACAGAAAGCAGCCCTTGAAGTGTCAGTACGTAACAGGGGTCAGGTGGAATAGGAACTTTGAGCTAGGCCAAGCATAGAAGAACCTAGTTTCATCACTGGAAGGCTCCACCACAAAACTGACCGGGCAGTACAGCTTTGAAATAGCTGGAGTTTATGAGGGAACTACGCTTTATGCTGGTTGGACTCATCATCATTGGAAAGTAAAGGAGGCCCCTGCCTTGCTCAGCCGTTGCCTCAAAACTCATCCTCCATCAACCCCATCAGCCTCCCTGGGACCTGCCTTACCATCTTACAAGTAAAAGGTATGGAAAGACGCTGACGGTGTGAGACTGAGTTATTTAATTGCATGCCTGCACAACCCCACCGTAACCATCGACCTGAGGGAAGAGTCCCACCTGTAGGGGACCCGACATCTAGCTGCCTCACCATCCCCTCAGAGATCTACAGCAGCGCTGGTACAAATTACCAGAGACTACAGGTGGCGTCACGAACTGTAAATATACCTATTCCCTGTAAATATTTCCCCAACATACGCCAGACCGCCAGGGCCACAGACCGAGCCACCGCTACCTGTGACAAACCCCATAGACTTCCATGGGCTCGGCTCTGAGTACCCCATTGCCCTGGTAATCCACAATTGTGGTGGCGGGTCGACACAAAAATTTGGCGTCACGAACAGGATACGAAACTTGCAGCATTGCGAGCCCTGTGTGCCTGTGGAGTGTTTTGGTGAAAAAGACTGTTGCTATTGTTTGGCGCCAAATACCGCCATATTTGCCGCCAGATTCGCGCCCTAAGGCGCTGGAGAAGAAGGTGGGCGTACCTGAAAGAGCGCGCAAAGTCTTGGACACGCCCCCGGCTCTGACTCAGCGGCAGGTCCTGCAACAGGAAGTGAACGCTCTGACATCAGAGCGCCTGCGACGAAGGTCCTGTTCCCACTGCTGTGCCTGTGAAGTAGCAGCATCTGAAACCGGTAGGCTCCGTTTAACCAAGGGGGCGCTAAGATGTCACAACAACCGGCTGACAGTGCGGCCCCGGCCGGAGGCCCCAATCCCGCACCGCCTGGTATTGTAGCGCCAGATGGGGGTGCAGGTCCAGCACCCAGTCCGGTAGTCCCGATCATGCCACTAACGCTTCCATATATGCCAGGGGCGAAATGGCTTCCCCAGTACAGCGGTGAGCCAGGCACATTAGCAGGCTTCAAGCGGAAGTTATGCAGCATCCTAGAAATGTACTCCATGCCTGAGAGACAAAAAGCTGCTGTGCTAATAGGGCAGCTAACTGGCGCTGCTGAGAGGGAAGTGGAGACTTGGGATACCGTTGATCAGGAGTCGGTACCTGCGATCTTCCTTAAGCTGCATGCCATATTTGAAGACCGCACAGAAACGGATCTCCGGATGGCCTTCTATCACTGTTCACAACAGCCAGGTGACAGCATCCGGGACTACGCTTGCCGACTACAAGGAGCCCTGAGAGCTCTTAAGCAGATTAATAATTTAAATGCTATCGATGAGAATAAAATGCTGAAAGAACAATTTATACAGGGATTGAGATCCCAAGAGGAACGCAGAACTGTAAATTGGTGGTCCTTAGATCATCCTGATGCTACCTTTGATGCCCTAAAAGACATGGCAATAAAAGGGCTGCGGCCCCTGGGCAAACCTGAGGTGGCAACCCAACATCATCAGGGTGAAGTCACTCTGAAACCGGCAGTAACCCCCTGTTCCCCATTAGTGGCCGAAACCAAAACGCAGGTGACACCTCCCAGTGAATTGGATTGTCTGCGCTCAGAGGTGCGCCAGCTGACTAAAAATCTGGCTGCTGTGATGAGTGCCCTGCAGCTGCGGAAAGAGGAGGAAGGGAAGATCTTGTTAGCTGACTGCCCAGAAGACGTCCCGTGGATGCACCGGAGAAGAAAGAAGACGTTGCCCCCCGGAGGAGGACAACGCCACCCCCAGGAGCGACCTCTGATCAACACCCTCCTCGTCGAGAGATCATCTGTTATCGATGCAACTGGAAAGGTCATATGTCTCCACAGTGTCCTTTAAACGGGCAGAACCTGGGTCCAAGGGCCAACACCCAGGAGAATACCCGTCAGGCCCCTTAGACTGGAACCGCAGGTATGTGGGTGGGCGACCCTACCTGTCTATCATCTTAGATGGTATTGCAGTTCCGGCATTGTTAGACACTGGGTCCCAAGTGACCCTAATACCTGATGCCCTATATACTAAGTACTGGTCAATGGACAGTCTTAAACCCCCGAGCCCTGACTTTACCGTGTATGCTTCTAATGGTCTTCCTGTAGAAGTACTCGGGACAAAATGTGTAGATGTAAAGGTGGGCAGAGAGGAGTTGAAAGACCAGGGGCTTCTGGTAGTAAAGACTGCAAATGAGGAGAACGGTTTAAATATAATTTTGGGCACTAACATTATCGGTAATTGTTTGGGAGAAGTTGTGTTCTTGCTCCAACAGCTCGCTGAGATTGCCCGACCAAGGCAGAAAGGAGTAATCCAAAGAGAGATCCGGGCCCTGGTGTGTCAGCAGCAAGCGAAGCTTACAGACGGCGAAATTGGTAATGTACGGGTCACTGACTCGGATCCTATTGTGATACCCCCAATGAGTGAAATGATTATCTGGTGCAGGGCAGCCATAGGTCTGAGAGGACAGAATTACCAAGCTGTAGTAGAACCCCACCATTCAGAACATAGACCTACACTTATGACTGCTAGGGGAGTAGTAGAAGTGGTGAATGGAAGAGTACCGGTACGGCTTCTCAATTGGGGAGATGATGAGGTAAACTTACCCCGTTATGCAACCGTTATGCAACCATTGCTAAACTACATGCTGTCGACAATAATTCTATTCTTCCGGCTGAGTCCTTAGACTCCTGTCAAATAGCGGAGGACAATGACCCAGCAACTCAGGTGGCGGAATGGTGTCAGCAACTCCATGTTGGGACGGACACCACTCCCGCTCACCAGAAGCAAGGGGTATTACGGGTGGTGCAAGAGTATGCCCAAGTGTTTAGCAAGCACCCACTTGATTTTGGGGTAATTAAGGGAGTCCAACATCATATCCCTACAGGCAGTCATCCTCCCATCAAGGAGCGGTATAGGCCTATACCCCCAGCCCATTATCAGAAGGCTAAAGAAATGTTGCATGATATGAAGAAAGCCGGGGTGATAAGGGATAGTTGTAGCCCCTGGGCAGCCCCTCTAGTTCTGGTTAAAAAGAAAGATGGTAGTATGAGAATGTGTGTGGATTACAGGCAGGTGAACCTCCCATCAAGGAGCGGTATAGGCCTATACCCCCAGCCCATTATCAGAAGGCTAAAGAAATGTTGCATGATATGAAGAAAGCCGGGGTGATAAGGGATAGTTGTAGCCCCTGGGCAGCCCCTCTAGTTCTGGTTAAAAAGAAAGATGGTAGTATGAGAATGTGTGTGGATTACAGGCAGGTGAACCGCATAACACACAAGGATGCATACCCGTTACCACGCATAGAGGAATCATTAGCTGCTCTGAAAACGGCTAACTACTTTTCTACCCTTGATCTGACTAGTGGTTACTGGCAAGTGGCTGTGGCTGAGGAGGATCGTGAGAAAACGGCTTTCACCACCCCAATGGGGCTCTGTGAGTTCGACAGAATGCCGTTTGGGCTCAGTAGCGCCCCAGGAACATTTCAGAGAGTGATGGAGAACTGCCTGGGACATCTCAATTTTGAAACCGTGCTGCTATACCTAGACGACGTCATCGTGTATTCCAAGACTTATGAGGATCATCTGAAGCACCTGGCAGAAGTATTCGAGTCCCTGTCCAGGTACGGGATGAAATTAAAACCCTCAAAATGCCATCTACTCAAACAGAAGGTACAATACTTGGGGCACATCGTCAGTTCGGAAGGAGTAGCGCCGGACCCAGAGAAAGTCACTGCCATCCAGAAGTGGCCGGAGCCGAAGAACCTTAAGGAAGTGCGACAGTTCCTGGGACTAACGGGTTACTACAGGAGATTCGTGAAAGATTACACGAAGAAGGCAGCTCCTTTACAGGACCTCCTAGTAGGACAATCCCTAAAGAGCAGAAACCCTCCCTTTAATTGGGGTAAGGAACAGGCTGAAGCATTCCAAAAGATGAAAGAGATCCTTACAGGTGATGAGATCTTAACCTATCCTGATTACAGCCAACCGTTCCTGTTGTACACCGACGCCAGTAATGAAGGGTTGGGAGCAGTTCTCAGTCAGAAGCAGAATGGCCAAGAAAAAGTCATCGCATATGCCAGCAGAAAACTCAGGCCAACTGAAAGGAATCCGGAAAATTATAGCAGCTTCAAGCTGGAGTTTCTGGCGCTGGTCTGGGCCTTACTGAAAGATTTAAGCATTATCTGGCCTCCAATCGGTTCACTGCGTTTACAGATAACAACCCCTTAACGCACCTGGAAACCGCCAAGCTGGGTGCCATGGAGCAGCGATGGATGGCTCGGTTGTCCAATTACCAGTTTACTATCAAGTACCGGGCAGGTCGAAAGAATGCTAATGCTGACGCATTGTCCCGAATGCCGCATGACTCTGATACGGAAGAAGAATCGGACGACCTGGAAGAAATTGAGCTACCTGCGTTCCATCGAAATGGGGTAGTCCACGAGCATCGAGTCAACAGAAAGCAGTATGGTGCAACATTAAATCCTTTACCCCATCACAGCTGGAAAGAGACTCAGGACAGTGATCCAGTGGTCAGCCGCATCAAGGAGTTGTTAAGACAGGAAGGCTCCTCTTTGGAAAAGGATGCACCTATGTCAGCCAAGCTCCTGTGGAACGAGAAAAGCAGGTTGTTCCTATACCGTGAGAAGTTGTGTAGGAGATATGTCAACCCCAGAACCCATGAGATGGTCTGGCAAATCGTGGTCCCCAAGGCAGACGTCCCAATGGTGTTGGAAGCATACCACGATCAAGCAGGACACTTTGGCTGGAGGAAGCTGGAGACCCTGTTGAGATGCCGGTTCTACTGGGTAGGGATGCGCAGCTCCATTGAGAGGTGGTGTCGGAACTGTGGACCCTGTGGTCTCAGAAGGAAGGACTACGGTAGTCAGAAGGCACCCCTACAACCTATCCGGACGACTTGCCCCTTGGAGATTGTGGCCCTGGACCACGTCAAACTGTCGCCAAGTAGATCTGGATACTCATACGCCCTGACCATGGTGGACCATTATTCCAGATTTCTGGTGGTTGTTCCAGTTAAGGATCAAACCTTTCAAGCAAGCTTCTGCAGACCGCATGGGTATCCGGAGCAAGTATTAACCGATCAAGGACCTGCTTTCGAAGCTGATTTATTCAAGGAATTCTGTCACATGTACGGGTGTAAGAAAATTAGAACAACGCCATACCACCCTCAAACCAACGGTCTTTGCGAAAAAATGAACCATATTGTCCTTGACTTGTTGAGATCCATACCGTTGGAAGACAGAAATCGATGGCCGGACTTACTACCTGATTTGGTTGACTTGTATAACCATATACCTGTAAGTTCCACTAACTGCACTCCAGCCTATCTTATGAGAGCAAGGCCCGGAAGACTACCAATGGATTTAGAACTTGGAGTGGTAGAACCGGAGGCAGACGACGCCATTGAAAACTGGGACATCAATCGGCAAGAGCAGTACAGACGAGTGCAAATCTGTGTAGAAGAAAGTCTCAACAAGGCACGGGAGAAACAGGAAGATATTTACAACAGAAATGCTCCTGCCAAGCCTTTGATGCCTGGAGAAGTGGTATTAAAAAGGAAAAGGAAAATGCACAAATTGGATAACCAGTGGGAACAAGAACCCTACGTTGTACAAGATTCTAAATATGACAACAGAAAAGTTTGTATCATCAGTAAGGACGGAGGAAGAACAATAACCACTGTGTCCATAGACCATTTGAAATTGTGTCCAGAACCCTTAAAGCTTTGTGAAAAGAACCCTGTCATCAATCAAGAAGAAGGAAAGGAAGAGGTCATACACACGGATCTGGGAGATTTTCCTGCGGATTGGCCCCGACTGGGAGATGCTGTAATAGTTCCGGTGTTGCAGTTTTATCAGCCACAAGAGGAAGTTCTACCTCCAGTTGTGCCCGTGGTGCCAGTTGAGTCCGTTCAGGAGTTACCTATTCCAGCAACACCTCAACCTACGGAATCTCAAGAAGGATCATCAGAAGCAGCGCCCCATACTATGGGATCCCCTGGTGAAGCTGACTCACACCGCCCAGCCATCAGTATGCTTGCCAGATCCATAGAAAGATTGAGGCAGTTCTATAGTTTGCCGTTACGCAGTGCAGACAGATCACAACTTAATATACCTGAAGCTACTCCACGTAGATCAGAGCGAATCACAAAAGGGAAGATACCCATTCGATACCAGCAGTAATTATAACAAATTAATGTGAATATTGTAAAAAGTATATATACATATGTGTCTTTTCCTTATGGTGTCTTATAATGGACTCAGAGGCTGAGGACTGAGCCAGCCCAAAAACTGTATCTTGTAAATAGTTGCACTAAGGTGCCTTATATTGGTTTCACACGAAGCCTTGACTTACCTCTGAACATAAAACCCGTGTGGTGTGGCACTGAGTGAGGTCTGCATCCAGATGTCCTGCAGCCCACCCAGGACCCACGTTGAAGGTTTGGTGCGGGTCCTTCACAAGAATATTGCCGTTTATTTATATGAACATGTCTATTTAATATTTTGTATTTTTCTATGTTTAATGTTTTGTTTGCAACGTTCAAGAAATCCTTACCTCCCGGATGGGACGAGTTAATGTTAATGTTTAATGCATAAACAAAATTGTCTCTTTGTATTTCACAGCCCGGGAGTGCTGTCGTTTACCATGGGGGAATGTGTAGCCCTGGTATTTAAGGTACACAATACCAGGAGGATGAGTGGAGAGGTAACGGTTAAGGGCTCTACATGACATCACATACACTTCGGACACACCCAGCAGGGGTGTAGAGGGGTGTGGTTTTTAGCACAAGAGAGTCTGGTAGTGTCTCCTGAGGTGAAGGGAGAGAGAAGGAGTGCCTGTCTGGAGCACCAAGATTCCTGTCGATTCAGAGAGACAGTACAGTAGTGGAGGCTAGTACAGGTGAGCCAGTTCACCTTAGCCTAGTCAGTGCTGAGATTGAGAGTTTGAGCAAGTCGAAAGGCACAGTGGAAGGAAATCAGAAGTGCTTTAGGATTGAAGTATCCTGCACATTGTCACCGGTCACTGGAGACCGAAGCATCACTATAGCTTCACGCATAGTGGTAGAAAAACCAGAGGCTTACTGGACCTTAGGTAACAGAAAGCAGCCCTTGAAGTGTCAGTACGTAACAGGGGTCAGGTGGAATAGGAACTTTGAGCTAGGCCAAGCATAGAAGAACCTAGTTTCATCACTGGAAGGCTCCACCACAAAACTGACCGGGCAGTACAGCTTTGAAATAGCTGGAGTTTATAGAGGGAACTACGCTTTATGCTGGTTGGACTCATCATCATTGGAAAGTAAAGGAGGCCCCTGCCTTGCTCAGCCGTTGCCTCAAAACTCATCCTCCATCAACCCCATCAGCCTCCCTGGGACCTGCCTTACCATCTTACAAGTAAAAGGTATGGAAAGACGCTGACGGTGTGAGACTGAGTTATTTAATTGCATGCCTGCACAACCCCACCGTAACCATCGACCTGAGGGAAGAGTCCCACCTGTAGGGGACCCGACATCTAGCTGCCTCACCATCCCCTCAGAGATCTACAGCAGCGCTGGTACAAATTACCAGAGACTACAGGTGGCGTCACGAACTGTAAATATACCTATTCCCTGTAAATATTTCCCCAACATACGCCAGACCGCCAGGGCCACAGACCGAGCCACCGCTACCTGTGACAAACCCCATAGACTTCCATGGGCTCGGCTCTGAGTACCCCATTGCCCTGGTAATCCACAATTGTGGTGGCGGGTCGACACATATGAACTATAAATATAAATATATATATATATATATGTGTCACAAATTCAATGACATGTATATATATATATGAGGTGTAAAATTGTTTAAAAAAAATGCGTGGGCTCCCGCCCTATTTTTGCAACCAGACAGACAAAGCCAGCGAATGGGGGCAGATAATAATAGCCCAGAGAGGGACCATTATTTTTGGCCCCCCCTGGCTACTAACATCTGCCCCCAGACACCCCAGAAAAGACAAATCTATAATTAGATTCGCCCTTTCTGGCACTTTGCCCGTCTATTCCCATTGCCCTGTAGCGGTGGCGAATGGGTTAATATGGGGTTAAAGCCACATTGCAATTGAAAGGTGACCTTAAGCCAGGTTAATAATTGAGAGCTGTCAATTAGACAACTATCAATTATTAATCCTATTGCATGAAATAAAAATAAAACACACACACTTTAATTAAAAATCATTTTAATGAAATAAAGACACATGTTTTTGACCATCTTTTATTTGACTGCAAAAACCATTTCCTGTAATAAAAATAAAATAAAAAAGCAAAATTATTCTTACCTATCCCATGCACAGTCAGGTCCCACGGTGTAATCCTTCAGAAAGGGTTAATGTTTACTGCAGGGACCGCAGCTAATGCTGCAGCCTCACAGTAAACCCGCAAATGAATGAGTTCCTCTCCTGGCTGACAGGAGAGGAAGTGGAAAGCTTAATTGATTGCTTTCCACTTTCACTTCAGGTCAGCCAGGGACACAATCAGTGACGTCAGAGGGAACTGATTAACAAAAATAGGGGTTCCCTTCGAATAAAAATGGCGTCGGGTCCCCCCTATTTTTGTTAACCAGCCAGATGAAGCAGACCGCTGAGGCCTGGATTTTCAGGCTGTTAAGGAGCCAAGATCCATGGACCTTGCCAGCCTGATAATACCAGGCCACAGCAGTCTGCATATCTTGGCTGATTAACAAAAATAGGGGATCCCCTCGAAAAAAATTGGCGTGGGGTCCCCCCTATTTTTGTTAACCAGCCAGATGAAGCAGACCGCTGAGGCCTGGATTTTCAGGCTGTTAAGGAGCCAAGATCCATGGACCTTGCCAGCCTGATAATACCAGGCCACAGCAGTCTGCATATCTTGGCTGATTAACAAAAATAGGGATCCCCTCGAAAAAAATTGGCGTGGGGTCCCCCCTATTTTTGTTAACCAGCCAGATGAAGCAGACCGCTGAGGCCTGGTTTTTCAGGCTGGTAAGGATCCAATATCCATGGACCTTGCAAGCCTGATAATACCAGGCCACAGCAGTCTGCTTAGCTTGGCTGGTTAACAAAAATAGAGGATCCCCTCGAAAAAAAAACGGCGTAGGGGTCCCCCTATTTTTGTTAACCAGCCAAGTAAAATGCAGACTGCTGCGGCCTGGTATTAAAAGACTGTCAAGGCCCATGGATTTTGGCCCTCAACAGCCTGATAATACCAGGCTACAGCAGCCCCACATTTGGCGCATCAAAAGATGTGCCAATTGTGGCACTTTACCCTGCCCTTCCCACTGCCCTGTAGCGGTGGCAAGTGGGGTAATAAGGGGTTAATGTCACCGTTGATTGCACGGTGACAATAAGCCCGGTTAATAATGGAGAGGTGTCAATAAGACACCGATCCATTATTAATCCCAAAGTTATTAAATGTATAAAAAAAAGACACAGCAAGAAAAAAGTCTTTTAATGAAATAAAAGAGACAACACAGTTTTCATTAATTTTATTATACACTCATTCCTGCGACGCCATCGATCTCCTGTAAAAAAAGAAAAAAAACAAACCAACAGTATACCACCTGTCCGACGCAGTCCATAGTAACGACAGTCCCACGACGATCCAGCTCTGCTACATCGCAATGACAGGCAGAGCCTGTCATCGCAACGCAGCACAGCTGATTACCTGCTTCCCCGGCGGTGACGTCATCGGACTGACTGCTTTACGGCCGGGATTACCCAGCAGTCACTGCAGTTATCGCGAGAAACTGCATGTGACCGCCGGGAAAGATGATGGCGGCCATGAAGCAGTCCAGGCAGTGACCGCCGGAGATCTTCTGCCAGGTAAGTGCCGCTGACTCCTGACAGACCCGACCGACGGACACTGACAGTGACAATCCCGATTCCGGTATCCGATAAGACGAAAATATCGGAACTAAGTATCGAAAGGCCGATAGAGCTAATATCGGCCGATACCCGATACTTGCGGTATCGTATCGCTCAACACTACTTACAAGCACTGAGTTAAAAAACTCACAAAATATTCAACCTGTCTACATGGCCTTAGGCTGGGGTCACACTTGCGAGTGCAGGGCAAGTCTCTCGCCTCAATACCTGGCACTCGGGACCAGAGTGTGTGGCTGCATGTATTTCTGTGAAGCTGAATGCTCCGGTCCGAGTGCCGGCGGCAGTGCTGGGTACTGAGGCGAGAGACTCACGGGAGTTTCTCGCATTTCATTCGCAAGCCTGACCCCGGCCTTAGAAGTACAAAAAAACATACAAATAGTGGCATTCCATTAAGGGAAAAAGAAGAAATGATGATGCTTTCTGTGTGTGCTAAGTTTAAAAATCAAAAACAGGGAATTTGCTTACCTGGTGGAGTTGTGTTATTTGGGAACAACACCTAAAAACAGATGAAATGAATCGAATAGGTGCAGCCAACCTGGTGTACTGATGGATATTCCTGTAAGGGTACGTACCCATTTGTGAGAAAAAAGACAGTTCGATTTCCGGACCGAAAAAATGGCCGAGTGCTATGCGAGTGTAATGCAATTTCCGTGCTATTTTGCAACGGAACATCCATATGACATGCGTATGCAATCCGTGTGCAATGCGATTTTAACATGAACTTTTACATACAGCAGTTCTCTCTATTGTAAAAGCTCATGTTAAAATCGCATTTTAAAACAAAACTGTACACATCATTTTAAAACCAAATATTCTTCAAATCAGACATACATACATACATATATATATATATATATATATATATATATTGCTCAAAATATAAAGGGAACACTCAAATAACACATCCTAGATCTGAATGAATGAAATATTCTCATTGAATACTTTGTTCTGTACAAAGTTGAATGTGCTGACAACAAAATCACACAAAAATCATCAATTGAAATCAAATTTATTAACCAATGGAGGCCTGGATTTGGAGTCTCACACAAAATTAAGGTGGACTGTAATGTCGTTAAAACAAGTCAAAATGATGCTCAGTAGTGTGTGTGGCCCCCACGTGCCTGTATGACCTCCCTGTGCCTGTATGACCTCCCTACAATGCCTGGGCATGCTCCTGATGAGGCGGCCGATGGTCTCCTGAGGGATCTCCTCCCAGACCTGGACTAAAGCAATCCCCCAACTCCTGGACAGTTTGTGGTGCAACGTGGCATTGGTGGATAGAGTGAGACATGATGTCCCAGATGTGCTCAATCAGTTTCAGGTCTGGGGAACGGGCGGGCCAGTCCATAACTTCAATGCCTTCATCTTGCAGGAACTGCTGACACACTCCAGCCACATGAGGTCAGGTATTGTCCTGCATTAGAAGGAACCCAGGGCCAACCGCACCAGCATATGGTCTCACAAGGGGTCTGAGGATCTCATCTCGGTAACTAATGGCAGTCAGGCTACCTCTGGCGAGCACATGGAGGGCTGTGCGGCCCTCCAAAGAAATGCCACCCCACACCATTACTGACCCACTGCCAAACCGGTCATGCTGAAGGATGTTGCAGGCAGCAAGTCGCTCTCCACGACGTCTCCAGACTCTGTCATGTCTGTCACATGTTCTCAGTGTGAACCTGCTTTCATCTGTGTAGAGCACAGGGCACCAGTGGCGAATTTGCCAATCCTGGTGTTCTGTGGCGAATGGCAAGCGTACTGCATGGTGTTGGGCTGTGAGCACAACCCCCATCTGTGGACGTCGGGCACTCACTCCATCCTTATGGAGTCGGCTTCTAACCGTTTGTGCAGACACATGGTACAGTTAGCCATTAAAAGGTATCAACCACTGAGGACTCTCAATTCTAAATATTTTGCAGACACATGCACATTTGTGGCCTGCTGAAGGTCATTTTGCAGGGCTCTGGCAGTGCTTCTCCTGTTCCTCCTTGCACAAAGGCGGAGGTAGCGGTCCTGCTGCTGGGTTGTTGCCCTCCTACGGCCCCCTCTAGGTCTCCTGGTGTACTGGTCTGTCTACTGGTAGCGCCTCCAACCTCTGGACACTACACTGACAGACACAGCAAACCTTCTTGCCACAGCTCACATTGATTTGCCATCCTGGATTAACTGCACTACTTGAGCCACTTGTGTGGGTTGTAGAGTCCGTCTCATGCTACCACGAGTATGAAAACACAACCAACATTCAAAAGTGACCAAAACATCAGCCAGAAAGCATTGGTACTGAGATGTGGTCTGTGGTCCCCACCTGCAGAACCACTCCTTTATTGAGTGTGTCTTGATAATTGCCAATAATTTCCATCTGTTGTCTATTCCATTTGCGCAACAGCATGTGAAATTGATTGTCAATCAGTGTTGCTTCCAAAGTGGACAGTTTGATTTCACAGAAGTTTGATTTACTTGGAGTTATATTCTGTTGTTTAAGTGTTCCCTTTTTTTGAGTAGTGTATATATATTTATAGATAGATATATTAAAAGCTGGCAGATGCCGCATACAGTATAGAATAGAATAGGTTAGAACAGAATAGATAGAATAGATATATATATATACAGTTAGGTCCATAAATATTTGGACAGAGACAACATTTATCTAATTTTGGTTCTAGACATTACCACAATGAATTTGAAACAAAACAAATCAGATGCAGTTGAAGTTCAGACTTTCAGCTTTCATTTGAGGGTATCCACATTAAAATTGGATGAAGGGTTTAGGAGTTTCAGCTCCTTAATATGTGCCACCCTGTTTTTAAAGGGACCAAAAGTAATTGGACAGATTAAATAATTGTAAATAAAATGTTCATTTCTAGTACTTGGTTGAAAACCCTTTGTTAGCAATGACTGCCTGAAGTCTTGAACTCATGGACATCACCAGACACTGTGTTTCCTTCTTTTTGATGCTCTGCCAGGCCTTCACCGCGGTGGTTTTCAGTTGTTGTTTGTTTGTGGGCCTTTCTGTCTGAAGTTTAGTCTTTAACAAGTGAAATGCATGTTCAATTGGGTTGAGATCAGGTGACTGACTTGGCCATTCAAGAATATTCCACTTCTTTGCTTTAATAAACTCCTGGGTTGCTTTGGCTTTATGTTTTGGGTCATTGTCCATCTGTAGTATGAAACGACGACCAATCAGTTTGGCTGCATTTGGCTGGATCTGAGCACACAGTATGGCTCTGAATACCTCAGAATTCATTCGGCTGTTTCTGTCCTGTGTCACATCATCAATAAACACTAGAGACCCAGTGCCACTGGCAGCCATGCATGCCCAAGCCATCACACTGCTTCTGCCATGTTTTACAGATGATGTGGTATGCTTTGGATCATGAGCTGTACCACGCCTTCGCCATACTTTTCTCTTTCCATCATTCTAGTAGAGGTTGATCTTGGTTTTATCTGTCCAAAGAATGTTCTTCCAGAACTGTGCTGGCTTTTTTAGATGTTTTTTAGCAAAGTCCAGCCTAGCCTTTTAATTCTTGATTCTTTTGAGTGGCTTGCACCGTGCAGTGAACCCTCTGTATTTAATTTCATGCAGTCTTCTCTTTATGGTAGATTTGGATATTGATACGCCTACCTCCTGGAGAGTGTTGTTCACTTGGTTGGCTGTTGTGAAGGGGTTTCTCTTCACCATGGAGAGTATTCTGCGATCATCCACCACTGTTGTCTTCCGTGGGCGCCCAGGTCTTTTTGCATTGATGAGTTCACCAGTGCTTTCTTTCTTTCTCAGAATGTACCAAACTGTAGATTTTGCCACTCCTAAAGTAGCAATTTCTCGGATGGGTTTTTTCTGTTTTTTGCAGCTTAAGGATAGCTTGTTTCACCTGCATGGAGAGCTCCTTTGACCGCATGTTTCCTTCACAGCTAAACCTTCCAAATGCAAACACCACACCTCAAATCAACACCAGCCCTTTTATCTGCTTAATTGAGAATGATATAATGAAGGGGTTGCCCACACCTGTCCATGAAATAGCCTTGGAGTCAATTGTCCAATTACTTTTGGTCCCTTTAAAAACAGGGTGGCACATGTTAAGGAGCTGAAACTCCTAAACCCTTCATCCAATTTTAATGTGGATACCCTCAAATGAAAGCTGAAAGTCTGAACTTCAACTGCATCTGATTTGTTTTGTTTCAAATTCATTGTGGTAATGTCTAGAACCAAAATTAGATAAATGTTGTCTCTGTCCAAATATTTATGGACCTAACTGTATATATATATGTCAATGACACACACAAATATATATATATTTATATATATATATATATATATATATATATATATATAAATATATATATTTCATTCAGATATATATAGCAAAATAGATGATAATTCAATTGTCGGCTTCTGTAAAATCATTGCAGAACCCGACAGGATATGACACATGGTTTACATACAGTAAACCATTGCATATCATTTTGATTTATATATGTGCCTGACTACTAATATTACTAGTGTATGTGTGCAATAATTTGGAGATGTAGGTGTTAAAGTAGGTGTAGGTGTAGGTGTAAGCCTTTTCTGGGGTGGCTTGGGCCAGATGTTTTCAGCCGGGGGGGGCAATAACAATGGTCCCTTTCTAGGCTCTTAATATCTGCCCTCAGTCACTTGCTTTCCCTCTCTGGCGGAGAAAATTGCGCGGGAGCCCACGCAATTTTTTTACGTGAATAAATACTTTCATTTAACACCTACATCTCCAAATTTTTACACACATACACTGATAACATTACATTAGTATTTAGGGACATATATCAATCAAAATGATATGCAATGGTTTATCTGTCGGGTTCTGCAATGATTTTACAGAAGTTGATAATTGAATTATCACCTTTTCTGATATATATATCTCTATGAAATATAAATATATATATATATATATATATATATATATATATATATATATGTGTGTCAATAACATATATATATATATACATATATATACACCTATTCTATGTGTATATATCTATTCTATCTTTTATATTATAACATGTCAGTGTGATTTTACTGTATAGCCGCATATGAATTGCCGGCTTTTCAAAGGATACAGGAGCATAAAAATCGGACAGCTCTCGCATGGTGAGAGTGCTGTGCATTTTTTTTCTCGCACCCATTGACTTGCATTGGCGAGTCTCGTCCAAGATACGCAGCAATACGCAGCATGCTGAAATTTTTTCTCAGTCCGATTTCAGCTGAGAAAAAAATCGCAGATGAGATGTCACCTATTTGTGGGAGTGCAATCCGATTTTTTATCGAATTGCACTTGTCCGTATTTCTCACAAGTGGATATGAGCCCTAAAAAGTGTTCCGGCAGTGCAAAATCAGGGTGGAGATACCAGGTGTACGTTAGCAGATGTAATCAAATGGAAACATTACCACAAAAAAAGCACACACACAGTATCAGCAAAAGTCACAGACACCAGAGGAAGGGGTTTTTTTACAGCCAAAACATGTTTTTTAAATAAATTTTTCTTTTTTTAATTCTTTTGATACTCTTTTGCGGGAATTCCTTCCATTTGCTTACATCTCCTACCGTGAAGGTGCCCTTCACCTGGTATCTCCATCTTAAGGAGAAAAAACTTAACTTTTATTCAATCTATTCATTATAAGATTGTTTTTGGTAAAAATGATATAGAAAAAAGTCTTATAATAATCGTTGCAGCATATACATACAAAAAAGATCTTTGGCATTTTAGGTATGTTCATGTGAAGTTTTTTTGAGGCTGTCAAAATAAGTTTTCTAGTGGAAACCACTTCAGGATTACTTACCGTAGATTTTTGGGGGAAGTTTTGGAACAGAAACTGAGCGGAAACTCTCCAAATCCTCTTCAAAAGACCAAACTGCTTCCATTTATTCCCCAGTAGTTTACAGTCGGTGTGGCTGCATTAGCAGCGCTCCCACTGTAAACTGATTAACCCCCCCTGAGTTGGATTGCACCGTGGGACTTGACTGTATGGCGGACAGGCATGGGTATATTGTTGCTTTTTTATTTTATTTTTTTTCCAGGAGATCGAGGGTTTCGTTAATGGAATGGGAGTGTAATAAAGATTTTAAAACTGTGTAGTGTATTCTTTCATTAAAATACTTTATTCTTATTGTGTGTGGTTATTTAACCCTTGAATAACTCGGGTTAGTAATGAAGAGGTGTCTTACTGACACCTCTTCATTACTTGGCCTGGCTTAATGTCACTTTACAATAGAAAGGTGACATTAATCTCTTATTAACCCCACTTACCACTGCTACAGGACAAGTGGGAAGAACCTGACAAAGCATCTAATAGAGTGAACTGTTCTCCGTGTGCACATGTACAGCACGTTTTGCGGACCGTGCACTCCCACGAACACTGACATGTCTCCATGTTTTGCACATGGACACATTGTCCGTGAAAACACACTGACATGTGCAGAGACACATTCATTTTAATGTGTCTATGTGTGTCAGTGTCTCTGGTACTTGAGGAAACTGTCACTACACATACTGGAGACACTGACGTGTGAAATCGGCCTTATCAATTTTACCACACGTGGAACGGTATAAGCGCCCCTCCCAAACTTTTGGGTATTGTCTATCATATAGACCCTTCAAAGTGACTTCAAATGTGAGGTGGTCCTAAAAAAAATGGTGTTGTTAAAATGAGAAATCGCTGGTCAACTTTTAACCCTTATAACTTCCTAACAAAAGAAAATTTGTTTCCAAAATTGTTCTGATGTAAAGTAGACATGTGGGAAATGTTATTTAGTAACTATATTGTGCGATATAACTCTCTGATTTAAGGGCATACAAATTCAAAGTTTGAAAATTGAAAAATTTTCAAAATTTTTGCCATATTTCCGTTTTTTTCATAAATAAACGCAAGTCACAAGAAAACAATGTCAGAATCACCAAGATCCATTGAAGCGTTCCAGAGATATAATTTCATAAAGGGACAGTGGTCAGAATTGTAAAAAATTGGTCCGGTCATTAACATGCAAACAACCCTCGGGAGTAAAGAGGTTAACGTTGATATATGGATAAGGATTATAATTGCTTTGAGCTACTATTAGAAAGAATGTTAATCCAAAGGTTAAGTTTCCTTGATTTTATAGTGAGTTTTTGATACTGTGTATTTTTGCAACACAAAAAAGTAGATGAGAACTCTCATGCCAACTATCCTTTTTTTTTACGTAATGTAAACTGATCTTTGGTGCGTGTTTCAAATCGGCAACAACAATTTCTCTTGCAGATACCTTGAGTTTCATGTCTGGATTTTTCCCATAGAATTGCATTGGATGCAGAAAATTCACAGGTAAGAAGTGCATGTAGTCTGCACATGAGTATATCAATAAAGTTTTGTCAAAGCCAAACACCAGGAATTATCAAAAACAAAACAACTTTATTTAAAACATGTCACTCCTTAAGCAGACAAAAAATGCAGCATTAATATGTGATAAAAACACATACTGGCACATGGTGAGGTGAGATACTAGCATTAGGGACCATCCCGATTGAGTACACCTTGTCATGATACGTTGTCTTTTATACTTTCATGATCAAAATGGTGCAAACTAAATACCCTATGTTTTTTACATGTACTGCTACTATTTATTTACGGAATGCAGAGTATCTATCCATTGATTTTATTCTAGATTGTGTTCGTATGCTAGCAGCTATAGTGTGAGTGTGAACCTACACATAGCACTTATATCAATATTCGTGCTGACCCACTTTCCAAATGGGCTTTTCTGCAATGACATTGACAACTAGAGTTGAGCGATACTTTCCGATATCCTAAAGTATCGGAATCGGAATGGTATCGCCGATATCACTAAAATATCGGCGATACCCGATATCGATACCGGAAGTCCCATGTAAGTCTATGGGAACAAAATATCGAAATTAAAAAAAACCCATTCTTGCCTTGTTGGTTAATTGTACATGAAGGAAAACAAGAAAGAGTAATGTAGAATGTATTGGGGAAGGTTGAGGAGACATTAAAGGCATAGATGTTTAACCCAATCAAATGGAATAGCATAAATATTTTTTTTTTTAAAGATGTTCGGATTGACGAAGAAATTGACAATGTTAACGTTTTTTATATTTTGGCAAATATGTATATTACACAACTTCCATGCTCTTCATCTTCACCTTTTTAACTTTTCACACACTTTCTCCTTCATAATCTTCTGCAGCATCATCTTTTTCATCAAATTATTCTTCATCTTCACCTTCTTTATCTTCTTCTTAAACTTCTTGCTATTCATCTTTGTTAACATTACTCATATTCTTCTTATTAAACTATTATTCTTATTCATATTCTGCTTCATCTTCTTCATCATATTCTTATTTGTGACAGAGAATCCTGTACTTGTAATCTGTCAAAGTATGAATTTTTCATCCTTCCGTTCTTGCTGTCACAAAAGATTTAAATTACAACAGTATTTGTCCGTGTTCAGTTTAGCCTGCAGCAGCAGGCATTTTCCAGGGGCACCACGAGGAGGAACGGACTCACCCCCATACACTGCTTAGTCTTCTTCTGCTTAGAATTTAGAGCATATATTTTGCTCTTCATTTTGGTCTTATACTTCATGTTCTTCTGCTTTTAGATCTTCTGCTTATTGTTCTTGTGTCTCTTGTTCCGTATCTTGTATTTGTAGCACAATCTTGTACCAGCTGATGTTACTGGGACACGGTTACTAAGCAGGAGGTACCTGTGCTCCAAAGCACTACCAAGGACCAGCAGACGTTGCTGGAACTCGGATACCGAGATGGAGGCACCTAGACCAAAGGCACTGCGGAGAACCAGTTGACGGTACTGGAACCCGGAGGGGCAGCAGAAGGAAAAGAGCCAATGGCACAACCGAGGACCAGCTGACGTTACTGGGACATGGTTACTAAGCAGGAGGTACCTGTGCTCCAAAGCACTACCAAGGACCAGCAGACGTTGCTGGAACTCGGATACCGAGATGGAGGCACCTAGGCCAAAGGCACTGCGGAGAACCAGTTGACGGTACTGGAACCCGGACGGGTAGCAGAAGGTACAAGAGCCAATGCAAGTAACGAGGACCAGCTGACTGTGCTGGAACCCGGAGGGGCAGCAGAAGGAAAAGAGCCAATGGCACAACCGAGGACCAGCTGACGTTACTGAACCCCAGTAACACAGGAGCAAGTGTTGACTGTGCTAACAGCACTTCCGAGCAACAACTGGCGGTGTTGGAGCCCAGGGTCAAGGAGGATGTTTAAATACTAGATCAAGTAATTTCCTTGTTACCTGTCAATTTTAAATGTCTATACTTCAAACAAGAGAAAGATAACCTTTACTACCATAAGATGATGATTTCATTTAAACTAATATCTAGATAAATAAAGAATTGACAAACATAAACACATACATTAACATGTTGAACAGCAATGCAAACCACAAAATAAATTAGTTAAGGAATCTGCTATACGGTTGTACATAAAAGCATACAAGTACATATCTGAATCCATTAATGATGGATAAGTAACAGTATGTACACCATTTTTATTGTATAGACAATGAATGTCTGACTTCAAAACATCATCAGCATTACAAGTTATCTGTGACATTACTAAAATGTTACATTTGCTGAATAATGTCACTAAACAGTTTATACAAAATTATACAATTTCCATCATGTAATACTCATAATATGTGGCAATAATCATGTTTATTAACAAACATAACCTTTAAAAAGTGCATAGTGCATAGTGAAAATTGCTATTTATGCCTGACTGTCGACTTGCAAGCATGACAACGGATAGATAAGGTATATATAGATGACACTGCATAGCCACAGATGGTGAATGGCGATGTAATACTGTACCTCAATAAAGTGTGCGTCACTACTACATAATTTTTTTTATATATAGCTTTATAAACAGGGTACGTGGATGTATGCTTGCGCCTTTGTTTTGACGCACAGACTGCCTTCCTGCTGAGACGCGTTGGGTAGTGAACAGTTGTGTGCAGTGTTCACTGTAGTCTGAGGTTTTCCTTTTTGGAGTGCAGATCACGCTCCAGTTAGTTCTTCAACCACTGCTGGTTGTAGTCTGCTGAGCGTGTGTCACTGGCACATCCTTGAAATTTTTCTCTAATTGTTGCTGCTCCATTCTATTACAAATAAATAAAATCTATTAGTGTGACGCGCTTCCATCCGTATACAATACATTGGTTGCAAACACTATAGAAGTACACAAAGGGGCCTTTCACACCTACTGAACAGTTGTGTGCAGTGTTCACTGCAGTCTCTGCGGAATAACCACACTTAGGCCTTATAACTTTTCAGACTTTCTTTATCAATCTACCAAGATGAAGAAGGCAGGGAGTAAGGCACGTGGTCGTGGAGTTTCTTCAGGGAGAGGACGTGGGGATTCTGTGGCTGCTGCGGCCCCCAGTGACACAGCATCCACCAGTTTTCCCCGGGCCGTGAGCGTTCCTTTATGCGCACTTTTGTAGGAGCTCGGAGTACCCCCCTGCTGCGGGAAGAACAAATTGAAGCCGTTGTTGTTTGGATCTCAGCCAATGCATCGACTTCAATTGCTTCCACCTCCTCTCAGGACCACAGCACTGTTGGGCAACCATCTGTCTCTTCACCGCCTGGCAAATTGCCCAGGCAGTCAGAGAGTTCTGTACAGGAGCCAGCTGAGTGTCTGCTTCTGTTCTCAGAATCTATTGGCTTGCAAACAGGGGCCCAGCCAAGCAGCATTCTGTAATGTGAAGAAGAGGGAGTATGCAGTGATGCGCAACAGCTGTGTCTCTCTGAATCTGAAGAGGCGGGTGAGACAGTGCCGATGGTCAGCACACCGCAGAACGCATCTGATGATGATGATGAGACCCAGGTGCCAGTTTCTGTTGAGCATGGTGCTGGCCAGACCACCCAACAGCAGGTGTTGGAAGAGGGTAGTGGAGATGATGAGGTCCAATACCCAACATGGCATGAAGAACAGGAAGGTGGTGGGAGCAGCTCAGAGGAATAATAATAATATTTATTTATATAGCGCCATCATATTCCGCAGCGCTTTACAGTTTAGCAGTTTCAGAACACAAGTCATAAGTAACAACGTTAACAATACAATAATTTAAGCTAAATAAGTCGCCCCTGCTCGTGACAGCTTACAATGTACAATGAGATGGGGGAGATACAAAGTATAGGTGTTTATATACAATGGTGCATTTACAATGATGTTCCAGCCATCTTAAGGGACTGAGGGATGGAGATAGTGAATGGGCTAGAGACACACACACACTTACACAGAATACATAGAATGACTTTGATTAGTGAATGTGATAGGCCGCTCTGAACAAATGTGTTTTGAGGGAGCGCCTGAAACCATGCAAATTGTGGATAGTCCTAATTTCTTGGGGTACAGCATTCCAGAGGATTGGCGTAGAGCAGGAGAAGTCTTGGAGTCGGGAGTGGGAGGTACGTATTAGTGCAGAGGTTAGTCGAAAGTCGTTTGCAGAGCGCAGCAGTCGGTTAGGCCGATAGATAGAAATGAGGGAGGAGATGTAGGAGGGGTGCTGCACTGTGGAGAGCTTTGTGGGTGAGAACCAGTACTTTGGTTGAAAGCTGGGAGAGGCCTAGAGAAATGGTTAGTGATAGAAGGAAGATAGAGGAAGACATTGCCCCAACGGTACAAACAGGAGGGAGAGTTAGGCTGCAGACTCGGTTGCCTGTAGCCTCCAGTTTGGCACCTGTTCGGAGCAGTTGTCTTCCAAAAGTCAAAACGTGCGCTCCCAGGACTTGCACTGCGTGGTCCTTTTTTCACACACTTGCACATGATATTTGCTATGTGAAATGCAAGCTGTGTAATCAAAAATTAAAAATAGCTAAAAGTGTCAGTCACCTCAATACCACAAATATGTGGAAACATGTGCGGACAAAGCACGTAGTTGAGTTACAAAGACACACTGGAGATGTAGGCCAACCTACAGCAGCACCTACATCTTCAGGTTGTGTTGAAGCCTCTTCATCGAGCTCACACACAGCTGGTTATGCTTCCTCACAGGATCGCCATGGAAGAACCTCGGCCACTGTTGTCCAGAGACAAACTGTTATTCCACACACAGCAGCAAGTTCCCTGTCATCCTCACACTCCCAGGCCACAAAACAGCCAGCGGTAGCACAGGCATGGGATAAAAGACGGCCATACTCCGCAAACCATGCACGAGCACAGGCTCTGAATGCTGGCATTGCAAAACTCCTGTCCCTTGAAATGCTGTGATTCAGGCTGGTGGAGACAGACAGTTTCCGTAACTGAATATCATTGTCAATCCCACAATACAATGTGCCAAGCCGATTTCATTTCAGCAGGCAAGCCGTCCCTGGTCTGCAAAAGCATGTTGAGGGAAAAATTAAACATGCGCTACTAAAAGCCCTCAGTAGCAAGGTCCACCTGACCACCGATGCGTGGACCAGTACCCATTGTTATGATCTGCTACAACCAGTAAGGAAAGAAGGGAATTCTGTCCCTACAATACAACTAAGCTGAATCCCTACGATGTAACGGGGAACCTGATCCTGCGACCAGACCCGCTAAAGTCCTCATCTAGTGTGAACGAAGACCTATAGTTGCGAGGGAGTAATCCCTACAAGATCTAGGGACTGGGAGAAAAGGTGGACACCTCCTAACATAAATTGTAGCATGGATAATTAAACAGAAAAATAAATACTTTGTGATCCTAACATCAAGCAAAACTCACAGATTAAGGCACCTAAGCACCCGGCTAGCTTAACAGTAGATAATACAATGAAGTCAAGCAAAGCCAGAAGGGCGGAGCCAGACTAAATAGGGAAAAAAGGTCATGTGACCAGCAAACTGAAACAAAACCTAACAAGAGGGTTCTAACACCCATGGCCAGGGACAATACCTTTCCCTCACTGCCCATTGGGTCAATGTTGTGCAGCCGGGTACTGATCTTGCGAGTGGCGCTGTACGTGTTCTGCCAACTCCAAGGATTGCAGGAATCAAGTCTGTACACATTGATTCCTCCTCCTATTCCAGTTCCTCAGAATCATCGCTGCAGGAGCCGTCACGGTCTACCTCCACATGGACCCGTGAACGTTTACCTGTTGCGACCGATATGAGCACAGCCGTGTCCAAATGTCAACAGGCCATCCTGAAATTAATTTCCATGGGGAATCTTAGCCACACAGCGCAGGAGCTCTGTAATGCCATAAAGCAGGAGAGCGACGTGTGGTTTTTGGAAGAGAATCTACAGGCAGGCTTGGTAGTGTGTGACAATGGCCGAAATCTGGTGTCAGCTCTGGGCCTTGGCAACCTCAGTCACATACCATGTCTGTCATATGTGCTCAACTTGGTCGTGCAGAGTTTTTTGAGGGACTATCCGGATCTTGATGCACTGCTGCACAAGGTCCGCCTAGAGTGCGCTCACTTGCGACGTTCCAGCATGGCCAGATTGCTGATTGCAGCTCTGCAACGCAGATTTCACCTTCATGAACATCGCATTATATGTGACGTACCCACCAGGTGGAATTCCTCGTTACATATGTTGGAGCGGTTGTGTGAGCAGCAGCCAGCAGTAATGGAGTATCAGCTGCATCAGGCGCAGTCAACTCGCAATTTGCGCCGTTCACACTTCACCACTACTGAGTGGGCCTCTATAATAAGAATAATAATATTATTTATTTATATAGCGCCATAATATTCCGCAGTGCTTTACAGTTTAACAGTTTCAAAACACGAGTCATAAGTAACAACGTTAACAATACAATAATTAAAGCAAAATCAGCCGCCCCTGCTGGTGAAAGCTTACAATCTACAATGAGGTGTGGGAGATACAAAGTACAGGTGTTTATATACAATGGTGTTTTTACAATGATGGTCCAGCCATTTTAAGGAAGTGAGGGATGCATGGAGATAGTGAATGGGCTACACACACAGAATTACACATAGAATGACTTTGATTAGTGAATGTGATAGGCCACTGTGAACAAATGTGTTTTGAGGGAGCGCCTGAAACCATCCAAATTGCGGATAGTCCTAATTTCTTGGGGTAGAGCATTCCAGAGGATTGGCGCAGCGCGGGTGAAGTCTTGGAGTTGGGAGTGGGAGGTACGGATTAGTGCAGAGGTTAGTCGAAGGTCGTTTGCAGAGTGCAGCAGTCGGTTAGGCCTATAAATATAAATAAGGGAGGAGATGTAGGGGGGTGCTGCGCTGTGGAGAGCTATGTTGGTGAGAACCAGTAATTAGAATTGGATCCTATAATGAATGGGCAGCCACTGCCAGTGTAATGAGTGGCGAATAACTCTATGAAGGATATCTGCCACGTTTTGCGTGCGTTTGATGAGTCAACGCGGATGGCGAGTGCAGATGATGCACTAGTCAGCCTGACTGTCCCCCTTATCTGCCTGCTTCAAAAAACACTGCAAGCACTAAGGCATGAGGTTTTGGAAGAGGTGGAGGATGAGGAGTCACAAATTCCATCACCTTCTGGACAGTCAGCGCAACGTGGTTCCTCACAAAGGGCTGGAGGACTTTCAAAGTACCATGCTGTATCAACAATTGAACCTCCAGAGTCGCTGTCTATATTTTCATAACCATTACAAACTTTTAATGTATTTACAAAGCACATAATGTACATTTTTTGTCTATCCTTTTGTAATGCTATTGTGTTTCCATAAACTGATGTTACAGAATTATGATACAAAGTTTTTAAATTTTGAGTTTTAAATTTTGTAAATTTATATGTATTTGAAGGACTTTGTGAGGAGGATGAGGAGGAGTCAATGGAGGAGGAAGACATCGCTCCAGAGGGAGGTAGACAATGCTCTAGTCAGTATGTAGACCAAGGGTGGGGTGATGCACAGCAGGCGGAGATGACGCCTCTTGCAGGGGACAACGTTTCTTGGCCAGTTGGGAGTCTGCAGCACATGGTTGATTTCATGCTGCAGTGGCTGAGAAACGACCGCCGCATCGAACACATTCACACCACGTCTGATTATTGGGTGTACACCCTCCTAGACCCTCGCTACCGGGACAACTTACAAAGCCTCATCACACCGTTGAACCGGGAGCGTAAAATGCGGAAGTACCAAGACACACTGGTGCAATCCATAATGTTCTCCATTCCAGCCGAGAGCACTGCTGCTGCTACTGATTTACAAAGCAGCTCTGTGCGTCGAGGCAGTGGAGACAGCTCTGCAACAAGAGGGAGCACAAGCAGCGCCTCTGCACAGGGCAAGAACAGTATGTTCCAAATGTGTCGAAGTTTTGTGGCAGCGCCACCAATGTCTACACCATCCGAGACGGCTCCAGTCAGCAGGAGGCAACATTTCCGTAAGATGGTGACAGACTACATGTCTTGCCCTCTCAGTGTACTCCCAGATGGCTCTTCCCCATTCAAGTTTTGTGTCTCTAAGCTGGATACATGGCCAGAGCTTAGCCAGTATGCATTGGAGGTGCTGGCTTGATCTGCTGGCAGTGTATTATCGGAGCGCGTCTTTACTGCTGCAGGTGGTGTACTAACAGACCGTTGCATGCGACTATCCTACGATAATGTAGAACGGCTTACTTTTCTGAAAATGAACTAGGCATGGATCTCGCCTGAATTTGCCTGTCCGGTTTCAGATTAACTAACTGGTTGACAACGTTTTCCATGTCTCCTGTTATGTTCATCTTTCTACCACCTGAGCTATACTCCCTGGGCTACAACACTGCCAGTTGCTGCTCAGAAGTGTCGTGTCCACAGACCAATACACAAGCTATAGTGATAGTGGGGTTCAGTAACGCCTGCTGTTCCCCTGCTGTGTGTCCGGCAAAAATTACTGCTACCTAGCTACACATGTTTAAAAAAACATGACATGTTAAAGTGGCTAGTGCTACACATAGATATCAGGCTACACCCTTATTTCTAAGCTGTAAACAAGTGAAACGTCAAATTTAAAACCATTCAATGATTAGTGTTGGTAACAAATCTGTAACTAAATAATTGTGACATATTATGGCAGATATCCACATGTCTAACACAAATGCTAACACAAAAGCATACTTATGCTATAGGGTACTGATGGTGAACCTTCTCACTCCATAACTTTGACCAATCCAACTCACATCATGCCTCAAATGCTGCAATGTTGGAAGTGCATAATGTGGGTTGAACTTTGACAACAGCTGCAGTGCGAAGGTTATCCTTCTGTGTTCTTGGCTTTTAAATAAAAGCATACAAGTAAATATAATAATACATTGTTGATTAAGGGACATGATGTACACCTGTAATATTGTGCAAACAATGGATGTAGGACTATTCCTCTTCAACATTACTTATATTTGTGTCATTTGAAAAAATACATATTTTAGTTAAAAATTAAAAACCCATGTTCAGTAGCTGTGAAAGGCCCGTTTCTGTACTTCTATAGTGTTTGCAACCAATGTATTGTATACGGATGGAAGCGCGTCACACTAATAGATTAGATTTATTTTAAATGGAATGTAGCAGAACCAATTGGAGATAAATGAAAAGGATGAGCCACTGAGACACGCTCAGCAGAGTACAAGCAGCAGTGCTTGAACATGTAACTGGAGCGTGATCTGCACTAAAAAAAGTAAAAAACACAGACTGAAGTGAACACTGAAACACAACTGTCCACAATCTGTGAAAAGCTCCTTTCTGTACTTCTATAGTGTTTGCAACCAATGTATTGTATACGGATGGAAGCGCGTCACACTAATAGATTAGATTTATTTTAAATGGAATGTAGCAGAACCAATTGGAGATAAATGAAAAGGATGAGCCACTGAGACACGCTCAGCAGAGTACAAGCAGCAGTGCTTGAACATGTAACTGGAGCGTGATCTGCACTAAAAAAAGTAAAAAACACAGACTGAAGTGAACACTGAAACACAACTGTCCACAATCTGTGAAAAGCTCCTTTCTGTACTTCTATAGTGTTTGCAACCAATGTATTGTATACGGATGGAAGCGCGTCACACTAATAGATTAGATTTATTTTAAATGGAATGTAGCAGAACCAATTGGAGATAAATGAAAAGGATGAGCCACTGAGACACGCTCAGCAGAGTACAAGCAGCAGTGCTTGAACATGTAACTGGAGCGTGATCTGCACTAAAAAAAGTAAAAAACACAGACTGAAGTGAACACTGAAACACAACTGTCCACAATCTGTGAAAAGCTCCTTTCTGTACTTCTATAGTGTTTGCAACCAATGTATTGTATACGGATGGAAGCGCGTCACACTAATAGATTAGATTTATTTTAAATGGAATGTAGCAGAACCAATTGGAGATAAATGAAAAGGATGAGCCACTGAGACACGCTCAGCAGAGTACAAGCAGCAGTGCTTGAACATGTAACTGGAGCGTGATCTGCACTAAAAAAAGTAAAAAACACAGACTGAAGTGAACACTGAAACACAACTGTCCACAATCTGTGAAAAGCTCCTTTCTGTACTTCTATAGTGTTTGCAACCAATGTATTGTATACGGATGGAAGCGCGTCACACTAATAGATTAGATTTATTTTAAATGGAATGTAGCAGAACCAATTGGAGATAAATGAAAAGGATGAGCCACTGAGACACGCTCAGCAGAGTACCAGCAGCAGTGCTTGAACATGTAACTGGAGCGTGATCTGCACTCAAAAAAGTAAAAAACACAGACTGAAGTGAACACTGAAACACAACTGTCCACAATCTGTGAAAAGCTCCTTTCTGTACTTCTATAGTGTTTGCAACCAATGTATTGTATACGGATGGAAGCGCGTCACACTAATAGATTAGATTTATTTTAAATGGAATGTAGCAGAACCAATTGGAGATAAATGAAAAGGATGAGCCACTGAGACACGCTCAGCAGAGTACAAGCAGCAGTGCTTGAACATGTAACTGGAGCGTGATCTGCACTAAAAAAAGTAAAAAACACAGACTGAAGTGAACACTGAAACACAACTGTCCACAATCTGTGAAAAGCTCCTTTCTGTACTTCTATAGTGTTTGCAACCAATGTATTGTATACGGATGGAAGCACGTCACACTAATAGATTTGATTTTTTTCTAATATAATGGAGCTGCACCAATTCCACTAAATAAAATAAAAAAAAAAAAAAAAAAAGTGACACGTGCAGATGCCTACAAACAGCGGTGGATGCAGAGCAAACTGCAGCGTCACCTGCACTGTCACACACACACCTTGCACAGAGCTGTTAAAACAACACTGGCAAAATGAAGCTTTACACAGCGGTTGGTAAACTAGCCTGCCTCAAGCACAGTAGTACACAAAATCGCAATATCTAACTGTCCCTCAGAGTCAGCACAGCAGCGTTCTGTCCCTAACTGAGTTCACAGCACAGTGACGCTAAAATGGCTGCGGCGCCTTTTATAGTGCATTCTGACATCATTTCAGCAGCCAATCACAGCCATGCCATTAGTTAAGATGACCGCATCATTACAGGATGTGCCCACACTTCGTAGGATTCCTCATTGGCTGACTAAAATCACATTGCCTCTCAAAGAATTATGGGAACTTCCGATTCCGGTATACGATATGGAAAAAGTATCGGAATTAAGTATCGGAATTCCGATAACGCGAATATCGGCCGATACCCGATACTTGCGGTATCGGAATGCTCAACACTATTGACAACCCTTACCATCAAGTCTTAATCAAAGGGCTTATCCAAGACTTTTTTTTTTCTATGGGCTGTTGGAAAGCAGGAGGTAAAGTTCTAGATGGGAGGTATGTGTCAGCGAAACGGCTAGCCTCAGTGATATAAGGAGTTGACCATTGCACATGCCGATTACCCTAGTTATTGCTCAGTTTAGAGAATTTATGTGGCCTCAAGGATACAATTACTCCTACTTGGTGCTAGAGAAACATCTACATGTTTAGGTTCCACATACCGTACATCATTTGTAAATCTTGGATACCAAGGGACATGTTTGCTCAGCAGATTGCACCAATTTTGTTTCGTACAACCAAATGTTCACTTTTACCTTACGTTTATGATGTTTCCAGATATATACATCAGATTTTTGATTTTCAAATCCCATCTACCATATATGATAATACATGTTACCTGTATGGGCACACCAAAATTGCAATGAGTGACTGCGACTCTCCAGAAGGTAATGCGACCTCTCTATTTTTTTTACCAGATACAGGTTTCGCACTGTCAGTGCATGGTATTGCAGTTTAGCCCCATTCACCTTGCCTACAAGTACCAGGCACAGCCTCTACAGATGATGCTGCAGTGCTCACCTGTGAATAAGCCTGAGCGTCAATACTAGGTAAAGCTTCTAACATAAAGGTATAGCTGTGCGTGGTAGACAAAAATGATAAGCTAGCAATTTTGCAGCATCAGAAAACCCTTTTAATTAAAGTAAATTTTGTTGTTTTGTGTATGCATCATCTATCTAGACCTACGTTTAGTGGCATTTAAAGAGAATCTGTCAGTAGGTTTTTGCTATCTTATCTGAGAGCAGCATAATGTAAGAAAACAGATCCTGATTCGAACGATAAAGCAATTAGTTTACTGGGTGCAGCAGTTGTCATACAATTAAAGTTTTTAGATGTAGCATGTAGCAGAGCTCAAAAGCTGTACTCGCCCACACCAGGCTCTCAATGTACATTGTCTATAGACAGTGAGCTGCTTATCAGAGGAGGAGATGTGGTTGGATAAGGGCTTATGTGCACTATGGATAGGGCAATGATATTCTTCTGGTGATAAAACCCTCATTGTATGGAAACTACAGTACACATCCTAATAAGTGACACATCGCTGAAATCAGTGTCTCAGCCTCTGCGTCATGCCATCCTCAGAGTACATAGCAAAAACCTGCTGACATGTTCCCTTTGATGGTTTCACAGAAAACTACTAGTGTTACTCATCTGATTCTTTCTAGCTTTTTTCTCAGCACTGTGGGCATAACTATAATGGGTGCAATTGTTCCCGATCCCTGGAGTCTAAGGGCTCGCTTACAATGGCGTATAAATCAGACTAGTGCAATCAGAGAAAAAAATCGGATTGCACTCAGTCAATGTTATTCTGTAAAGCTGTGCAGATCTGCATGTTTTTCTTAGCTGTATTCTGTATGAGATGCATGCTGTGATTTCACTCCAAAATCAGACAGTGCGGGAAAAGAAATCGCATGCCTCACGGACCATCAGAGTGGCATCCGATTTTTATAGATACATTACAATTCTGTAGCATAGGAAACTGTAAATGGTCCTGTAAATTATTAACAGCTGCTGTAAAAAAACGGATTGTACACGGATGACAGATGAGAAAAAAATCGTCCCACTATCCTGGATGAAAATGGGACCAAATATTTATACACTAGTGTGAGTGTACCCTAAGGCTAAGTCCCCATGAAGAGTATTTATTTGGAAGTTGCAACAAAATGAATTGGATTCATAGAAATCTCCTGCTCACAGTGCTACTTTTGTAGGCAGTATGAATTGACATCTGCAACATGTCTAGTTCTCCTGCTATAAATATGCATTTTATTTGCAGATTTTCCCCATAGATTTGAATAAGATGAGGAAAATCCGCAAGTAGAAAACACAAATGCAGAAAAGCACTAAATACATACGGAATTCCCAAATAACTTTATCAACAAAGTTTTATCAGCTCTAAAGAAGAGGAAGTATCCAAAATAAAGCAGTTTTAAGCATCTGGAAATTTGCGATAAAAAAGCACTAAAAATGCAATAAAAACGCTAATTGGTTTAAAAATGCTTCAGGAAATCTGCAACATAAAAATGCACCAAACAATCATTAGGAGAACTTAGCCCCCTAAGGGGTACAAGTGGTCCCTTTGCCCCTTATTAGAAAACCAAAACCAGACCTGTGATAGTTGGGGGCCCTGTTAGAGATTTTGGTCCACTTCCTATGGACAAAGCATGTTAATATTATTCACATACAACATAATATTCTGACCAAAATCACAGTTTTCATATATATTTCAGTGCATGAGAGGAAAAAAGAGAAGACAAAACGTCACAAATTAGACTATCAATGACAGACACTGCCACTAGTTTCTACAATGCCACTCTTGCATCAGTCATCAACTCGGTCGCCCCTGTCATGCATAACAGACTGCGACAAATCAATAGACAACCCTGGCACAATAACACCACAAAAAAGCTTCGGCAAGCATCCAGAATTGCTGAACGGTGCTGGAAGAAAACGCATTCGCAAGACGACTTTACTGCACTCAAACAAGCAACACTCGCATTCAAATCTGCCCTCACCTCTGCTAAGCAGGCCTACTTTACATCCCTTGTGTCTTCCTTAGCCCACAACCTCAAACAGTTGTTCAATACTTTTAACTCCCTCCTCTGCCCACCACTGCCCCTTCAAATTCCCTAATTTTTGCAGAGGACTTTGCCACACACTTCAAAAACAAGATAGACCAAACACGGCAAGTCTTTATTGCTCAACCACCACAACCCCTCTGTACACCTGACCAATGCCCAAACCCCGTAACCTCCTTATCCACCATCACTGAAGAGGAGCTTGCACATTGTCTCTCCGACTCACACCTCACCACTTGTGCACTTGACCCTATCCCATCCCACCTCCTCCCCAACCTCACCACCACTCCTATCCCATCCCTAACCCACCTCTGCAACCTATCACTAACTTCTGGTACCTTCCCTTCTGCTTTCAAACATGCCACAATCATGCCTATCCTTAAAAAGCCAACCCTCGACCCAACAGCTATGTCCAGCTATCACCCAATATCGCTGCTCCCATTCGCTTCCAAACTCCTGGAACAGCACATCTACGCTGAACTCTCCTCCCACCTCTCATCTAACTTGCGCTTTGACAATCTACAATCTGGTTTCCATCCCCATCATTCCACTGAAACAGCCCTGACCAAAATTACTAATGACCTACTCACAACCAAAGCTAACGGACAATACTCTATACTCCTCCTTCTAGACCTGTCCTCTGCTTTCGACACAGTTGACCACTGCCTCCAACTACAGATCCTCTCTTTCTTTGGCATCAAAGACCTCTCACTATCCTGGATCTCCTCATATCTTTCCAACCGCACATTCAGCGTCTCCCACTCCCACACTACCTCCTCATCCCACACTCTCTTTGTTGGAGTCCCCAAGGCTCTTTTCTAGGACCCCTACTCTTCTCAATCTATACTCTTGGCCTTGGACAACTCATAAAGTCCCATGGATTCCAGTACCACCTTTATGCCGATGATACTCAGATCTACCTCTCTGGCACAGACGTCACCTCTCTGGTCTCCAGAATACCGGAGTGTCTATCAGCCGTATCCTCCTTCTTCTCCTCCCGCTTTCTCAAACTCAATGTGGACAAATCTGAACTCATCTTTCCCCATCCCACAGATCTCCCTTACCCAACCTATCTATAACAATTGACGACATCACGCTTTCTCCCGTACCGGAGGTCCGCTGCCTCGAAGTAACCCTTGACTCTGCCCTGTCCTTAAAACTGCACTTCCAAGCTCTCTCCACCTCCTGTTGCCTCCAGCTCAAAAATATTTCCAGAATCCGTCCCTTCCTCAACCCTCAATCTACTAAAATGCTTGTGCATGACCTCATCATCTCCCGCCTCGACTACTGCAACATCCTTTTCTGTGGCCTCCCTGCTAACACCCTCACACCTCTCCAGTCCATCCTTAACTCTACTGCCCGATTAATTAATCTCTCTCCTCGCCACTCCTCCGCATCTCCCCTCTGCAAATCTCTTCACTGGCTCCCATTCCCTTAGCAAATCCAATTCAAATTACTAATACTGACTACAAGGCCATCTAAAACCTGTCTCCTCCATATATCTCTGAACTAATCTCCCGATATCTTCCCTCATGTAATCTCTGGTCCTCCCAAGACCTCCGTCTCTCCTCCACACTTATTCGCTCCTCACCTAACCACCTCCAAGACTTCTCCTGAATATCCCCCAACCTCTGGAATTTTTTGCCCCAACACGTCTGACTATCAACCACTCTCGGATCCTTCAGACGGAACCTGAAAACCCATCTCTTCAGGAAAGCTTACAGCCTGCAATGACCCGGCTACCGCCTCACCACTACCGGAGCTACCGCCTCAACCATCACCGTAGCTGCTGCAACCCCACAACCTACTGTCTCCTTCCCCACCATTCTGTAGAATGTAAGCCCGAAAGGGCAGGGTCCTCTCCCCTCTGTATCAGTCTATGCTTGTTAGTTTGTTTATGATAAGTGACATCTGTAATTTGTATGTAACCCCTTCGCATGTACAGCACCATGGAATCAATGGTGCTATATAAATATATAATAATAATAATAATCAAGAGATTGGATGGTTGGCTCAGTGGTTAGCACTGGGGTCCTGGGATCAAATCCCATCTAGTAAAACATCAGGGAGGAGTTTGTGTCTTCTCCCCACATTTGTGTAGGTTTCCTCCAGGTTTTCCGATTTCTTCTTACACTCTAAAGACTGATAGGGAATTTATATTGTGAGCCCCAATGGAGACAGTGATGATGTCTGCAAAGTGCTGTGGAAATTAATGGCGCTACATAAGTGAGTAGAATATTTATTTATTTATTTATTTTACTCACTTATATAGTGCCATTAATTCCACAGTGCTTTACATACAGTATCGGCGCTGTCCCCAATGGGGCTCACAATCTAGATTCCCTATCAGTATGTCTTTGAAATGTGTGAGGAAACCAGAGTACCCGGATGAAACCCACGCAAACACGGGGATAACATACAAACTCCTTGCAGATGTTGTTCTTGGTGGGATTTGAACCCAGGACTTCAGCTCTGCAAGTGCTAACCACTGAGCCACAATAAAAAAGAATGAGCTGCAGGGCTGCCTCACTGAGCTCTGAGCTTGCAAGTGCAGAAAAAACATGAACTAAAAGAAACAATACAGATGATGTGTGTACATTTTGTCAGTCGCACGTACCTTTTTAGAGCACTCCTTTGCTGCCTAGCTGCTTCAATTTTTCGTGCTTCATTTTGCTTTTGAATTCTTTCTTCCCAAGCATTTTTAAGTTCACAAGTTTCCAAAGCAAATATTTCTACACGTATATACTGGTTGTTCATATTCTGTGAAAAAATAAGTGCATCATTGTGAAAATGTCCACATTGGACTAGAACTTATGTTCAGTCACCTATATACGAAAGCTATTCAGCTGTAAATGACAAGTTACATGAGCTAAGCCAAAAACAAGAGAAATGTTGTATCTCCTGCTTTCTCTGAACAGCTCGGAAATATTTTATCTCATGCAACAGAAGGCAGAAGATGGGCATTATCTTTGTACAATTTCAGCTTAGTTTGTTTGAGAAGTCTTGCATCATTACTTGCACAGGTGGTTTCTTACAAACTCCACCAGTTTTGTAAATTATACACTCTTTAAGAAAATCTGCTGTTTTGCATATAAATATGTTTGCTTTCAGAACAGAAAGACAAGATAGAGTAAAAGAAATAGACAGTCTTTTTTGTTTGCATTTTGTCACTTTATGCCGGAAATGTCAGAAAAACGGGTATGTTTCTCAGTCATAATATTTCAGTAGGTCTCTCGAATCTGTTGCCATAAAAAGTATTCAATCTCCATCACAAATTAGGCTTATTAGCTCAATTTTGAAAACTTTCTGCTATTTGTAATAAACCAATTAAACAACAACTATTTATCAGCTTAACACAACTAATATACAAGTGGTTTCTCCAACTTCAGCTCAAAATGCAATTGATTATTGGAGCCTCAGAATTATTCATCCATATTTGACAACCATGTTTACTACTTAGTAAAGCATCCTTGGCTGTAACGGCTTGCTGCAAACACGATGCATAGCCAGACCCCAGCTTCTCATCATCAGCGCTCCTGCGGTATCTTAGCCAATAGGGACTTTGTACTTCAGATTGCATTTGTTGGGTAATGGATCTGAATTCCACATACATTCTGTTTCTCTGTTCCTAGGAAGGAACAGAGTAAGAATTCAAAGATGCAGATGAAGCCTGAATTGTTTAACAAATGACCTATCAATATCTCAATGGGGTATGGTTAGCAAAGTGAAGACACTAAACACAGTGAAGTGCAAACATGCTAATAGAATCTTTAGTACAGTATTGTGTCTTCCAGCTGTGCCAAAAGTATAGGCAGATCTCATTAAAAAGAGTCCTACTTTTATACATTAATACATACAATAAACCATGGGTCTCAAACACATGGTCCAGAGAGCCTCATGCAGCCTCTGAGACTGTCATCTGTGGCCTGTGGTTCACCAGAGCTCCCGAGAAATCCTTGGGACAGTAGACAGCAGGCCAAAGGAGGAACGCGTTAGTGCTCCTTAATGTAATTACTCTGAAGCACAGTGTTTCAGTGCCATAAGAGACCAACCGTATGATGAACAGTGAAAACAAGAAATACAATAATGTAACTTTCTATTAGGCCAGAGTCACACTACCGTAGAATACGGACAAAAACATTGCATAGCACTCGGCCCAGTGTGAATCTATGGGGCAGCTCACATTACCATTTATTTTCTCAAGCGTATTGTCAAGATCCCGTCTGGGTTGGAGTCGATGTTACTGCAAACACTAGGGGAAGCAGAGGCAGGTAGCGTAGTCAGGTGGGAGCCGGAGGTCGGTACACAGGAAAGCAGTGTTTGTAGCAATGGATCAGGCGGATAACGTAGTCAGGTGGCAGCCGGAGGTCGGTACACAGGAAAGGCAGTTCGGTAACAGAGGAGCAGGCAGATAACGTAGTCAGGTGGCAGCCGGAGGTCGGTACACAGGGAAGCAATGTTTGTAGCAATGGATCAGGCGGAGAGCGTAGTCAGAAGGCAGGCCGAGGTCGGTTCACAGGAGAGCAGTGTTTGTAGCAATGGATCAGCAGGAAACGCTTGACTAAAGGCTTGGAGCTCAATAATCTCGCAATGACACACCCACAGGGCCAGGTTTATATAGGGTGTGTAATTGGCAATCAGAGGCCCAATCAAGAGAGCACTAGGTGTAGCCAATCAGGAAGAACAGTCAATGGTATCTGGGTTCAGCAAGGAACTTTGCAGCCAGCAGAATAGCTCAGATGGTAGAGCTGCTGGCCAGTGGACAAGAGGTACTGGGTTAGACTCCTGACACGTATTCAGCGTGCGTGTAAAATCGCAACATGCTGTGTTTGTCACGAGACTCGGCAAAGACTCACCAATGCAAGCCTATGGGTGCGAGAAAAAAATCGCACAACACTCGGACCATGTGAGTGTTGTCCGATTTTTACGCACCGGTGTCCTTTGAAAAGCCGGCAATTCATGTGCCGCATACAGTAAAATCACACTGACTGGTTAGAAAAGAATAGATAGAATAGATATATACACAAAGAATACATAGATATATGTCAGTGACACACAGATAAATATGTATTTATATTGTATAGATAGACATAGATAGACAGTTAGAGGAAAAGCAGGCAATTCATCTGTAAAATCACTGCAGGAGCCGACAGAAGAGATGGATTACATACCTTAAATACACATAGAATAGGTAGATATATATATATTTCGGGAAAAAATGGTGACGGCTCCCACGCAATTTTCGTAACCAGCAGAGGGAAAGCCGACGGCTGGGGGCCGATGTTTATAGCCTGGGAAGAGGTTAATACCCATGGAGCTTCCCAGTCTATTAATATCAGCTCACAAATATATACTTAGCCTTTATTGGCTATTAAAATGGGAGACCCTCCTATTATTAATATCCAGCAAAGGCTATGCAGACAGCTGTTCGTGGGCTGATATTAATAGCCTAGGAAAAGGCCATGGATACTGGTCTCCCCCTGGCTAAAATCACCAGCTATTAGCAGCCCCAGAAAAGGCGCATCTCTAAGATGCGCCAATTCTGGCACTTAGCCTCACTCTTCCCACTTGCCCTGTAGTGTTGGCAAGTGGGGTGATAGTTGGGGGGTTCATGATGTCACCTTTGTATTGTCAGGTGACATCAAGCCCCGAGGTTTGCAATAGAGAGGCGTCAATAAGACACCCCCATTACTAACTCCATAGTCACATTGTAAGAAACACAGACACACAGACACAGACACCCATAAAAAAGTCCTTTAATTGAAAGAAAGACTCAGACTACTTTAATATTCTTAATTAAACCATACTTACGACCTCGCCCATTCCTTTGATTCCCTAGTCATCTGAAAAAAAGTTAAATAAAACAAACAGCAGTATTCCTCACCTTTCCGCAGAGATGATTTTAATCCATTACTCCCACTATGGGTTCAGCTCTGTTACATCTAGATGGTGCGACCGTGCAAACTGCCATCCAGTGGAGAAACTGACGGCACCACGAGCGTGAGAAAATTCTTCTGCTCGCGATGCGGTCTGACAGGTCCTGCGAGTTCATGGCCAATGAACTCACTTATATTTGTGTGTGTGTGTCACTGACATATATATATATATATATATATATATATACATAAAACACCAAATGATTATCCTATATATATAATTGCAACCATAAAGCAAACAACCACAGTACAGTCATGGCCAAAAGTTTTGAGAATGACACAAATATTATATTTTCACATGATCTGCTGCCCTCTGGTTTTTTTGTGTGTGTTTGACAGATGTTTTTATCACAGACAGAAATATAATTGCAAACATATGAGTAACAAAAGCTTATATTGTCAATTAGAATGAGTTAATGCAGCAAGTCAATATTTGCAGTGTTGACCCTTCTTCTTCAGGACCTCTGCAATTCTCCCTAGCATGCACTCAATCAACTTCTGGACCAAATCCTGACTGATAGTCCATTCTTGCACAATCAATGCTTTCATTTTGTCAGAATTTTTAGGTTTTTGTTTGTCCACCCATCTCTTGATGATTGACCACAAGTTCTCAATGGGATTAAGATCTGGGGAGTTTCCAGGCCATGGACCCAAAATCTCTATGTTTTGTTCCCTGAGCCATTTAGTTATCACCTTTGCTTTATGGCAAGGTGCTCCATCATGCTGGAAAAGGCATTGTTGATCGCCAAACTGCTCTTGGAGGGTTGGGAGAAGTTGCTCTTGGAGGACATTCTGGTACCATTCTTTATTCATGGCTGTGTTTTAAGGCAAGACTGTGAGAGAGCCGATTCCCTTGGCTGAGAAGCAACCCCACACATGAATGGTTTCAGGAAGCTTAACAGTTGGCATGAGACAAGACTGGTGGTAGCGCTCACCTTGTCTTCTACGAATGAGGCGTTTTCCTGATGTCCCAAACAATCGAAAAGGGGATTCATCAGAGAAAATAACTTTACCCCAGTCCTCAGCAGTCCACTGCCTGTACCTTTTGCAGAATATCAGTCTGTCCATGATGGTTTTTCTGGAGAGAAGTGGCTTCTTTGCTGCCCTCCTTGAGACCAGGCCTTGCTCCAAGAGTCTCCGCCTCACAGTGCGTGCAGATGCACTCACACCTGCCTGCTGCCATGCCTGAGCAAGCTCTGCACTGCTGGTAGCCCGATCCCGCAGCTGAAACACTTTTAAGAGACGGTCCTGGCGCTTGCTGGTCTTTCTTGGGCGCCCTGGAGCCTTTTTGGCAACAATGGAACCTCTCTCCTTGAAGTTCTTGATGATGCGATAGATTGTTGACTGAGGTGCAATCTTTCTAGCTGTGATACTCTTCCCTGTTAGGCCATTTTTGTGCATTGCAATGATGACTGCACTTGTTTCTTTAGAGATAACCATGGTTAACAGAAGAGAAACAATGATGCCAAGCACCAGCCTCCTTTTAAAGTGTCCAGTGGTGTCATTCTTACTTAATCATGACAGATTGATCTCCAGCCATGTCCTCATCAACACCCACACCTGTGTTAATGGAGCAATCACTGAAAAGAGGTTAGCTGGTCCTTTTAAGGCAAGGCTGCAATGATGTTGAAATGTGTTTTGGGGGGATAAAGTTCATTTTCTAGCCAAATATTGACTTTGCAAGTAATTGCTGTTAAGCTGATCACTCTTTATAACATTCTGGAGTATATGCAAATTGCCATTAGAAAAGTGAAGCAGTAGATTTTGTAAAAATTTATATTTGTGTCATTCTCAAAACTTTTGGCCATGACTGTATAGCACCAAAAACAAGAAATTTTATGCCACCAAGGTATCAATAAAATATTAAATCTTTATTGGACCAATTTTATAAAAAACATATATAAGTATTAAAAGGTAGAACAAAATACCACAGGTACAGAATTATTTCTGGATGGGTAAACCCGGGAATACTGATGGTCATCAAAAAATATAGTAGATATTCATATATTACTGTTTACTAATTCAAAATAGAGGTAACAATCCTCAATGTATCACAGAACATTAATAGGAAGAGCATGCCACAATAGCACATACACTGCTACATGTAAGTATACCATGTGGATTGTGCAATATAACATAGAATGGCTTATAAATATCCAGTGCATGTGACGCCATGTAAACAAAGATTAAACAATCAGTAACATATCATAAAATACATATGGCAGAACACCTTCAATCCTTATAGCAATGGCAGCATTTAGTGTCCAAACATGCCCAATCCTATATCATAGTAAAGGTACCAATAACGATAGACCAAAATCATAAGAAGTTATAGTTATCTGAGATTAAAACCGGGAAACTCACCACTCCCGAAGTGCGTTTCGCTTGGAAATGCTTCGTCCAGGGGTCAAATGTTTAATCTTTGCTTACATGGTATCACATGTTGCAAGAGCTGGATGATGATGAGACACAATTGCTAGCAAGTAATGTTACGCTAGCAAGTCAGGAGGATGACGAGGTGGTAGATGATGAAGTCAATGACCTAACCTGGGAAGGTGACATGCCAAGCGAGGACAACAGCTCACAGGGGTAGGGATCCGCAGCACCACAACAGGCAGTGGGGTGGCCAGAGACAAAAAGCGCACAACTGTTCCCCAGAGCACCAAGACAGGTGTAGTTGCTAAGCCAAGGTTTAGGTGTTCATGAGTGTGGATTTTTTAAAGACCATTTAACCTAAAAAAGCCCATTTGCAACATCTGCCATGCCAGAATCAGCAGGGGTAGCACAACTACCAGCCTGACAAACACCAGCATGCTCAGGCACATGCAAGCAAAGCACCTGACTACTTGGGCCAAACGCCAGGGTCCAGAAATAATATTTGCGAGTGACACCATTGCCTCTTCCCCTATTCTATGTGCATGCCAATCCCCTGTCCATGATGTAAGTGAAGATGCCTCCCACCCTGCACCTGTCGTTTCACACTTGCAACCACCGTCAGTAACCATGTCCACGTCCTTGTCCCAGTGCTGCGTTCAGTTGTCCCTAGGCCTTGGGTCGCACGTGTAAATATTCACCCATAGTGTCACGATTGGCTGCAGCTGCTGAGATGCGCGGCCCAGCCCATAAACGCCCCCACGCCGACCGACCATGACAGCGCGTGTCCCCCGGGGACGAATTATTGACCCTCTATACCGCAGAGGGGGACCCGGGCCTACCCGAACTAGGGAAGGGCAGAGACCGGGGTTCTGTGGTAGCAGAGCATGTGGACAAGGAAAAGACACGTAGGACTTGATTACACCGTACAACTTCAGGTATAGAGAAAGTAAAGTTTACTAAAGTAAATTCACACAGTACATAAACAAAATATGACTATGCCAGGCTCCCGATACCACACCTCCCAGAAGAGGACCACCCAGTGGACCCCAAGGCACCAATGGATCACCGAGGCACACATAGGCAGGATATCGGGACATCAGGACACAGGCAAGACATCAGAATACACGAGGTCATCAGGATGTAGGCAGGACATCAGGACTCAAACAGGACATCTGGACACAGGCTGGACATCAGGACACAGACAGGACATCAGGACACAGGCTGGACATCAGGACATCAGGCAGGACATCAGGGCATAAGGGGCACCGGCAGACATCAGACAGGAGTCGTTCGGTTCCGGAAATCCGACACGACCTACAGGCACCACCGCGGTCATCAGGCTCCAAGCTCCAGGCAGCGGTCATCAGGTTCCAGACTGCAGTCTCAGGCTCCGGCATCGGACCTAGGAAGGAACCCAAGCATGATGGTGCTAGAACCTCAGGATTGCTGGGCCTGCCTGGAGCTAGCATCGCATGGTAGTCAGAGCAAAGAGTAGTAAATGCTCAGCAGAAACACCAGTAACAAGAGACTCAAAATCACTGGGTACAAGACTCCAGACACAGAGGGATTCCAGGAGCATAACACAGCAGACACAGTTCAGGCAAGATCTTTGGTACCAAAACATAGACAGGAGAGGTGCAGGAACACACAACACACATAGCAAAGTTCAGGAGCTTTGTGAGTAGCTCAGGCCTCATCCATAGGGCAGGGGAGCTTTATATATGAGCTGCCCCTCTGCAATTGGCTGGGGACAGCATTTCAAGTACACACACTAACTCTGATAAAAGCAGGAGAGGTGTGGCCGTGCACGCCCTAAGCACAAACAGAAACCATTACAGCGCAATCAATGCAGGAACTGCGGCTCAGGGCACCTGGCAGCGGCTGCACGCCCAGACACGGCTGCACGCCCGTGGGAGGTCATGCACCAGCTGCAAATGACCTCGCAACCCACGGACAGCTTCCACAATGGCAACCAGGGACCGCACATGCAGATGGTCATGCAGCAGAGCAAAGACCTAACCACCCATGTGCGGCTACGCAGCAGAGAAGGGAACTGAGAAGGCTCCATACAGGTAACAGCCAACAGTATCCCAGCTCATTCAGGGGGAAAGGAGCAAAAGGTTAAGGCAAAAACATGCATTGTCACGCCAACAACCAGGTACAGACAGAACGCCGTGACACACAGGCTACAATGCTAATTTGCCACATTTCCAGACTGCTTGCCCTGGGAATGTTGCTTTTTATGCTTGTGGAGAAGGAACCTTTCCGCAACCTCATAGCGGCGGTCATCAATCGGTACTCAGTCCCCAGCGACCACTATTTCTCACAGTGTGCCATCCCCGCCTTACATAAGCATGTGTCCCATAAAATCAGCCATGCCCTGACCAACACTATCCGCAGAGTGTTTGAAAGGTCTAACAGACCAGACTTGATCTGTGGCTCTTGCCCCTGAACCTACAAACATGCATTGTCATGTGTGACAGTGGTCATAACCTGGTGGCAGCTCTGAAGCTTGGCAATCTCACACATGTACCATGACTAGCCCATGTGCTCAACTTAATAGTTCAGCGGTTTCTCAAAACCTGCCCAGATCTGCCTAAGCTACTTTTGAAAGTACACTGTGTATGTGTTAGGCACCGGGATTCTCCCACTGCACGGGATAGATCCCAAGCATTGTCTGATGCTGTGGTCCCCATTCATGTCCAGCCACTGTGGTTGCAGTGCAGCGCAGACGTCAGTCCCAGAGTATTGCTCAGGCTCGTGGTGTACATTTGGTTACTTCTGGCTCTCCAGCCAAGCCATTGGTAACCAGTGATATACTGATGCAGCCTTGCGCTCTGGAGTCTAAGTTCAGAGATCTCCTTACTGAAGATGTCTGTGATGTGGCAGCTCCGGATTGGCCTGCGGGCAATGTCACGGCCAGCTGGGTGTAATTATTTGGGGTTGAGCTTTGGGTTTAAAAGGCTCTCAGCGGTTCACACAGGTGCGCTAGTATCATTTAGGTTGGTGGGCGTGAGTGGATACTCTACCACTCTGTCTGCACTTATGTGTATTTGTCTACCTCCTGAGTCTGAGTTTCTTATTGTTTTTTCCACTTGGTTTAGCATCTGTCTCGTTCATGTGTGCGGTTAGCACAGTTCAGTTACAGAGCAAGCCTAACCGATGTGCTATACTTCTCTGTGGAATCAACAGGG
>JARQOD010000001.1:694800654-695146913 GCA_033576555.1 Oophaga sylvatica | reverse complement strand
CCCTTGGCTGAGAAGCAACCCACACATGAATGGTTTCAGGAAGCTTAACAGTTGGCATGAGACAAGACTGGTGGTAGCGCTCACCTTGTCTTCTACGAATGAGGCGTTTTCCTGATGTCCCAAACAATCGAAAAGGGGATTCATCAGAGAAAATAACTTTACCCCAGTCCTCAGCAGTCCACTGCCTGTACCTTTTGCAGAATATCAGTCTGTCCATGATGGTTTTTCTGGAGAGAAGTGGCTTCTTTGCTGCCCTCCTTGAGACCAGGCCTTGCTCCAAGAGTCTCCGCCTCACAGTGCGTGCAGATGCACTCACACCTGCCTGCTGCCATGCCTGAGCAAGCTCTGCACTGCTGGTAGCCCGATCCCGCAGCTGAAACACTTTTAAGAGACGGTCCTGGCGCTTGCTGGTCTTTCTTGGGCGCCCTGGAGCCTTTTTGGCAACAATGGAACCTCTCTCCTTGAAGTTCTTGATGATGCGATAGATTGTTGACTGAGGTGCAATCTTTCTAGCTGTGATACTCTTCCCTGTTAGGCCATTTTTGTGCATTGCAATGATGACTGCACTTGTTTCTTTAGAGATAACCATGGTTAACAGAAGAGAAACAATGATGCCAAGCACCAGCCTCCTTTTAAAGTGTCCAGTGGTGTCATTCTTACTTAATCATGACAGATTGATCTCCAGCCATGTCCTCATCAACACCCACACCTGTGTTAATGGAGCAATCACTGAAAAGAGGTTAGCTGGTCCTTTTAAGGCAAGGCTGCAATGATGTTGAAATGTGTTTTGGGGGATAAAGTTCATTTTCTAGCCAAATATTGACTTTGCAAGTAATTGCTGTTAAGCTGATCACTCTTTATAACATTCTGGAGTATATGCAAATTGCCATTAGAAAAGTGAAGCAGTAGATTTTGTAAAAATTTATATTTGTGTCATTCTCAAAACTTTTGGCCATGACTGTATAGCACCAAAAACAAGAAATTTTATGCCACCAAGGTATCAATAAAATATTAAATCTTTATTGGACCAATTTTATAAAAAACATATATAAGTATTAAAAGGTAGAACAAAATACCACAGGTACAGAATTATTTCTGGATGGGTAAACCCGGGAATACTGATGGTCATCAAAAAATATAGTAGATATTCATATATTACTGTTTACTAATTCAAAATAGAGGTAACAATCCTCAATGTATCACAGAACATTAATAGGAAGAGCATGCCACAATAGCACATACACTGCTACATGTAAGTATACCATGTGGATTGTGCAATATAACATAGAATGGCTTATAAATATCCAGTGCATGTGACGCCATGTAAACAAAGATTAAACAATCAGTAACATATCATAAAATACATATGGCAGAACACCTTCAATCCTTATAGCAATGGCAGCATTTAGTGTCCAAACATGCCCAATCCTATATCATAGTAAAGGTACCAATAACGATAGACCAAAATCATAAGAAGTTATAGTTATCTGAGATTAAAACCGGGAAACTCACCACTCCCGAAGTGCGTTTCGCTTGGAAATGCTTCGTCCAGGGGTCAAATGTTTAATCTTTGCTTACATGGTATCACATGTTGCAAGAGCTGGATGATGATGAGACACAATTGCTAGCAAGTAATGTTACGCTAGCAAGTCAGGAGGATGACGAGGTGGTAGATGATGAAGTCAATGACCTAACCTGGGAAGGTGACATGCCAAGCGAGGACAACAGCTCACAGGGGTAGGGATCCGCAGCACCACAACAGGCAGTGGGGTGGCCAGAGACAAAAAGCGCACAACTGTTCCCCAGAGCACCAAGACAGGTGTAGTTGCTAAGCCAAGGTTTAGGTGTTCATGAGTGTGGATTTTTTAAAGACCATTTAACCTAAAAAAGCCCATTTGCAACATCTGCCATGCCAGAATCAGCAGGGGTAGCACAACTACCAGCCTGACAAACACCAGCATGCTCAGGCACATGCAAGCAAAGCACCTGACTACTTGGGCCAAACGCCAGGGTCCAGAAATAATATTTGCGAGTGACACCATTGCCTCTTCCCCTATTCTATGTGCATGCCAATCCCCTGTCCATGATGTAAGTGAAGATGCCTCCCACCCTGCACCTGTCGTTTCACACTTGCAACCACCGTCAGTAACCATGTCCACGTCCTTGTCCCAGTGCTGCGTTCAGTTGTCCCTAGGCCTTGGGTCGCACGTGTAAATATTCACCCATAGTGTCACGATTGGCTGCAGCTGCTGAGATGCGCGGCCCAGCCCATAAACGCCCCCACGCCGACCGACCATGACAGCGCGTGTACCCCGGGGACGAATTATTGACCCTCTATACCGCAGAGGGGGACCCGGGCCTACCCGAACTAGGGAAGGGCAGAGACCGGGGTTCTGTGGTAGCAGAGCATGTGGACAAGGAAAAGACACGTAGGACTTGATTACACCGTACAACTTCAGGTATAGAGAAAGTAAAGTTTACTAAAGTAAATTCACACAGTACATAAACAAAATATGACTATGCCAGGCTCCCGATACCACACCTCCCAGAAGAGGACCACCCAGTGGACCCCAAGGCACCAATGGATCACCGAGGCACACATAGGCAGGATATCGGGACATCAGGACACAGGCAAGACATCAGAATACACGAGGTCATCAGGATGTAGGCAGGACATCAGGACTCAAACAGGACATCTGGACACAGGCTGGACATCAGGACACAGACAGGACATCAGGACACAGGCTGGACATCAGGACATCAGGCAGGACATCAGGGCATAAGGGGCACCGGCAGACATCAGACAGGAGTCGTTCGGTTCCGGAAATCCGACACGACCTACAGGCACCACCGCGGTCATCAGGCTCCAAGCTCCAGGCAGCGGTCATCAGGTTCCAGACTGCAGTCTCAGGCTCCGGGCATCGGACCTAGGAAGGAACCCAAGCATGATGGTGCTAGAACCTCAGGATTGCTGGGCCTGCCTGGAGCTAGCATCGCATGGTAGTCAGAGCAAAGAGTAGTAAATGCTCAGCAGAAACACCAGTAACAAGAGACTCAAAATCACTGGGTACAAGACTCCAGACACAGAGGGATTCCAGGAGCATAACACAGCAGACACAGTTCAGGCAAGATCTTTGGTACCAAAACATAGACAGGAGAGGTGCAGGAACACACAACACACATAGCAAAGTTCAGGAGCTTTGTGAGTAGCTCAGGCCTCATCCATAGGGCAGGGGAGCTTTATATATGAGCTGCCCCTCTGCAATTGGCTGGGGACAGCATTTCAAGTACACACACTAACTCTGATAAAAGCAGGAGAGGTGTGGCCGTGCACGCCCTAAGCACAAACAGAAACCATTACAGCGCAATCAATGCAGGAACTGCGGCTCAGGGCACCTGGCAGCGGCTGCACGCCCAGACACGGCTGCACGCCCGTGGGAGGTCATGCACCAGCTGCAAATGACCTCGCAACCCACGGACAGCTTCCACAATGGCAACCAGGGACCGCACATGCAGATGGTCATGCAGCAGAGCAAAGACCTAACCACCCATGTGCGGCTACGCAGCAGAGAAGGGAACTGAGAAGGCTCCATACAGGTAACAGCCAACAGTATCCCAGCTCATTCAGGGGGAAAGGAGCAAAAGGTTAAGGCAAAAACATGCATTGTCACGCCAACAACCAGGTACAGACAGAACGCCGTGACACACAGGCTACAATGCTAATTTGCCACATTTCCAGACTGCTTGCCCTGGGAATGTTGCTTTTTATGCTTGTGGAGAAGGAACCTTTCCGCAACCTCATAGCGGCGGTCATCAATCGGTACTCAGTCCCCAGCGACCACTATTTCTCACAGTGTGCCATCCCCGCCTTACATAAGCATGTGTCCCATAAAATCAGCCATGCCCTGACCAACACTATCCGCAGAGTGTTTGAAAGGTCTAACAGACCAGACTTGATCTGTGGCTCTTGCCCCTGAACCTACAAACATGCATTGTCATGTGTGACAGTGGTCATAACCTGGTGGCAGCTCTGAAGCTTGGCAATCTCACACATGTACCATGACTAGCCCATGTGCTCAACTTAATAGTTCAGCGGTTTCTCAAAACCTGCCCAGATCTGCCTAAGCTACTTTTGAAAGTACACTGTGTATGTGTTAGGCACCGGGATTCTCCCACTGCACGGGATAGATCCCAAGCATTGTCTGATGCTGTGGTCCCCATTCATGTCCAGCCACTGTGGTTGCAGTGCAGCGCAGACGTCAGTCCCAGAGTATTGCTCAGGCTCGTGGTGTACATTTGGTTACTTCTGGCTCTCCAGCCAAGCCATTGGTAACCAGTGATATACTGATGCAGCCTTGCGCTCTGGAGTCTAAGTTCAGAGATCTCCTTACTGAAGATGTCTGTGATGTGGCAGCTCCGGATTGGCCTGCGGGCAATGTCACGGCCAGCTGGGTGTAATTATTTGGGGTTGAGCTTTGGGTTTAAAAGGCTCTCAGCGGTTCACACAGGTGCGCTAGTATCATTTAGGTTGGTGGGCGTGAGTGGATACTCTACCACTCTGTCTGCACTTATGTGTATTTGTCTACCTCCTGAGTCTGAGTTTCTTATTGTTTTTTCCACTTGGTTTAGCATCTGTCTCGTTCATGTGTGCGGTTAGCACAGTTCAGTTACAGAGCAAGCCTAACCGATGTGCTATACTTCTCTGTGGAATCAACAGGGTTTTGTACCTAGCATCATTTGCGTGCTCTCTCTTGACTTAGCATCTGTTTAGTTCTAGTGTGCTGTTAACACAGTTCAGTTACAGAGCAAACTCAACCCTTTTGCAATACCTCTCTGTGAAGTTAACAGAGCTGGGTATTCTGCGTTCTATTCATACTGTGTGGAATTAACGCAGTCGGATTAAGGTGAATGCTCGCTGCTTCGTGCCGTCATTGTTCACGCTACCAGCAGTTATACAGCTTTGCGATTAAAATTTAATTTATATTTTATTTTAGTGCAATCTGCCAACCCTAACAGTATGTGCCCATTTCCGCAAGTCAGCTACAGCTGCCTCCGCCCTGGCAGTGCTGCAGCAGCGTTGCAACTTTCAGTTCAGTTCCAGTGTTAAAACTCAACATTGCATATGTTGGCAAGGCTTTGTGAGCAGCATAGGGCAGTAGATGAATATCAGCTGCACACTGCACGTTGGTATTCAGGTCAGTCTTTCGGACATAAGAGCTCATGAGTGGGCATGGATGTTTGATATCTGTGCGGTTCTCCAAATCATTGAAGACTTGACCAAGATGGTGAGCAACAATGGCACCATAATTAGCATCACCATCCCCCTTTTCTTTCTACTACAACGCTCATTACTCACAATTAAAGAGGAGGGTTTGCAGGCGGAGCAATTTGAGATAGAGCAAGAAACTATACTGGGTGATGCTACACAGCCCAGCCTCATCTCATCTTCTCAATGTGAATTGAGTGATGAGGAGGAAGAGGGGGAACAGGACAGGTTGCCTGCACTACAAATGGTAGTACCCACACCACTTACATCTTGTCTGTTCAGCGTGGATGGCCTGAAAACGAGGTGGAGAGGGAAGACAAGGAGGGCAACATGGACAGTGGTCCTCTTAGTGGGCACAGGGAAGTCTTGGCTGTTGGCAGTCTGGCACATATGGCTGAGTTTATGTTCCCTTGCCTTTCCTTGTACGCATTTTAGCCAAAACTAATTACTTGTTAGTCACCCTTCTATACCCATGCTACAAGGAGAACTTTACATCTCTCCTTCCCATGGCAGAGAAGTCTAATAAAATGTTGCAGTACCAGAAGGCTCTAGTTGAACATGACAGATTCATGATTTTTTCTGGTGTTTTGTACTCAGAAATACTGCAATGGATGCAAAATTAACTGATTAAATATGTCCATTCACAGTTTCTCGCTACCATCTGCAGGTGGTACAGATGGGATACTTTACGCTACTAGAGCTGCAATTACCACTTCTGAACTCTTGAGTGCTTTGTTGCCATCTATTTCTGGGTGCTTCTTTAAGTATGTCCTGCTGGGGACCCATGACCTAGGACGCAAACCCTGCTTTCAGACCCCAGGCACTATATTGCAACCCAAAATCCTTTTGGGAATCTTCACATTTCATGATGCCTTGCACACAGTAAAGGCACCGAGGCTCAGAGACAGCAAGACAACACCTACGTTTCTCGGAACCTTCACCATATTTGACTGTAACTACTGTATTTTTGTTTTTATGCCTCATTTGATTTACAGTAAACAGTAAAATATGTTTTACCAAAAAACTCTATCTTGGTCTCATCCGTCTACAAGACGCCTGCGGGCCTTCTAAAAATAGTAGGGGCAGCCTGCTGTTCATCTATAAATTGGTTGGTGGTGCCTTTTGCTTAATAGTGTTGCAGCCTCTGTGGAATTTCAGAAAAGGGGTGCATATACTGACAGACCATGTGACACTTCGATTACACACAGGTGGACTTCCTTTTACTAATAATGTGACTTATGAAGATAATTGCTTGCACTAGAATTTTTTTGCGGCTTCATTGCAAAAGTGGTGAATACATATGCACATGCAAATTTTTAGTTATTTGATCCCATAAATTTAAATTATGCCTATATTTTTCACATAATCATATTACCAAAATATTTAAACACAGGTTGTAATGTAATAAAATAGGTAAAAAGCCAAGGGGTGAATACTTTCGCAAGCCACTGCACTCGCGATTGCCATGATGGGAAAACACCTCTTTTAAATTAAAAAGTTATAAAGCAGTATATATTTTGGAAGAAGTGTTAAATTTTCACATTAATCCTCTAATTATGAAACCAAAAAAAGTAAATGTGATTTACATCCATGAAGCATAAAAATTCCAACTTTGCCATTGTAATTTATCGGAAAGTAACATGTGCCAACTCACTTCACTCAAGCATTTTCTTTGGCAGCATATCTTATTGATCAAAGTCGGGAAATATGAAAAAGCTTCTTAAGATGAACTCATATAGAAGAATATTTTTCCAAATTCAATGTACTGTACATGTTGTTTACATATATTGAGAATATTGAATTTTCAGAGTGAATCTCTGTTTGCTTTAACAAGATACCTTTCTAGTTGTGCTTTATACTAGATAAAAAATGTTTAACGCTGTCATTAGCTGTTCTGAACTGTAGAGAAAAGTTTTGCAGTTTCAAATAGTGAAAAAAACAAACAAATAAAAGAAGCCTGGCTAGATGACACTGCAAGCAACCCTTCATGACCTTGCCATTTTTTGCAATTCTGACCAGTGTCCCTTTATGAGGTAATAACTCAGGAACGCTTCAATGGATCCTAGTGATTCTGAGATTTTTTTTTTCGTGAAATATTGGGCTTCATGTTAGTGGTAAATTTAGGTCAATAATTTTTGCGTTTATTTGTGAAATTTGGCGAAAATTTTGAAAATTTTGCAATTTTCAAATTTTTAATTTTTATTCTGTTAAACCAGAATGTTATGTGACACAAAATAGTTAATAAATAACATTTCCCACATGTCTACTTTACATCAGCACAATTTTGGAAACAAAATTTTTTTTTGTTAGGAAGTTATAAGGGTTAAAAGTTGACCAGCGATTTCTCATTTTTACAGTAAAATTTACAAAACCATTTTTTTTAGGGATCACCTCACATTTGAAGTCACTTTGAGGGGTCTATATGGTAGAAAATACCCAAAAGTGACACCATTCTAAAAACGGTACCCCTCAAGCTACTCAAAACTACATTCAAAAAGATTATTAACCCTTCAGGTGCTTCACAGGAATTAAAGCAACGTGGAAGGAAAAAATGGACATTTTAATTTTTCCAGCAAAAATTTTATTTTAGCATCAATTTTTTCATTTTTGCATGGGCAACAGGATAAAACAGATCCTAAAATTTGTTGGGCAATTTCTCCTGAGTACACAGATACCTCATGTGTGGTCATAAACCACTGTTTGGGCGCATGGCAGGGCTCAGAAGGGAAGGAGCGCCATTTGACTTTTTGAATGGAAAATATGCTGGAATATTTAGCGGTTGCCATGTGGCATTTGCAGAGCCCCTGATGTGCCTAAACATTGGAGCTCCCCCACAAGTGACACCATTTTGGAAACTAGACCCCCCAAGGAACTTATCTAGATGCATAGTGAGCACTTTGAACCCCCAGGTGCTTCACAGAAGTTTATAAACGCAGAGCAGTGAAAATAAAAAAATCATTTTTGCTTCTCAAAAATCATTTTTTAGCCCGCTATTTTTTATTTTCCCAAAGGTAACAGGATAAATTGGATGCCAAAAGTTGTTTTCCAGTTTTTCCTGAGTACGCTGGTGCCCCATATGTGGGGGGAACCACTGTTTGGGCGCACGGCAGGGCTCAGAAGGGAAGGAGCGCCATTTGACTTTAATGGAAAATTAGCTCCAATCGTTAGCGGACACCATGTCATGTTTGGAGAGCCCCTGTGTGCCTAAACTTTGGAGCTCCCCCACAAATGACCCCATTTTGGAAACAAGACCCCCTAAGGAACTTTTCTAGATGCACAGTGAGCACTTTGAACCCCCAGGTGCTATACAGAAGTTTATAACGCTGAGCCCTGAAAATAAAAAATCATTTTTTTTCTCAAAAAATGATTTTTTAGCCTCCTATTTTTTATTTTCACAATGGTTACAGGAGAAATTGGACCCCAAAAGTTGTTGTCCAGTTTGTCCTGAGTACGCTGGTACCCCATATGTGGAGGGTAACCACTGTTTGGGCACATTTCAGTGCTCGGAAGGGATGTAGTGACGCTTTGAAATGCCGACTTGATGGAATGGTCTGCGGGCATCTTGTTACGTTTGCAGAGCCCCTGATGTGCCTAAACAGTAGAAATCCCCCACAAGTGACCCCATTTTGTAAACTAGACGACCAAGGAACTTATCCAGATGTGTGGTGAGCACCTTGAACCCCACGTGCTTCACAGAAGTTTATAATGCAGAGCCCTGAAAATAAAAAATCATTTTTTTTTCTCAAAAAATGATTTTTTAGCCCCCTATTTTTTATTTTCACAATGGTTACAGGAGAAATTGGACCCCAAAAGTTGTTGTACAGTTTGTCCTGAGTACACTGGTACCCCATATGTGGGGGGGAACCACTGTTCGGGCACACGTTGGGGCTCGGAAGGGAAATAGTGACGTTTTGAAATGCTGACTTTGATGGAATGGTCTGCGGGCGTCATGTTACGTTTGCATAGCCCATGATGTGCCTAAACAGTAGAAACCCCCCCAAGCGACCCCATTTTGGAAACTAGATCCCCCAAGGAACTCCTCTACTGTAGATGTGTGGTGAGCACTTTGAATCTCCAAGTTCTTCACAGAAGTTTATAACGCAGAGCTGTGAAAATAAAAACTCATTATTTTTCCACAAAAATAATTTTTTTAGTCCCCAATTTTTTTTCCCAAGGGTAACAGGAGAAATTAGACCTCCAAAGTTGTTGTGCAATTTTTCCTGAGTACGCTGATACCCCATATGTGGGGGTAAACCACTGTTCGGGCACACATCGGGGCTCGGAATAAAGGGAGCACTGTTTCACTTTTAACAGCCAATCAGAGCGATCGTAGCCATGTGGGGGTTAAGCCAACCCCCTGTGGTGAAGCACAAAGGGTCTTGTGCCTGTGGGTCGAGTGACCTTTCAGTGACCCCGGTCACCCGACCCGCACGAATGCAATCCTTTAATGACACATACGCTGTGTCACAGGTCAGGAAGGGGTTCTTAACACTCTAGCTATAGCACATTTTAGTGATGAGAAAGCACACCAGCATAACTAAAAGCTGTTTTGTTACGAAGAATGAGCTAAATTTTCTGCAATATGATGTGCAGCACTAGTCAACAATTATCATAAATGTTTAGATGCAGTGATCTGACATTATACAGTGATGTCCCACCCTGGGACAAAGTAAAACTGTAAAAAAAAAAAATTGAACATCTGTAAAAATAATTTTAAAAAATCCTCAAAAAAAAAAATATTCCCCAATAAATTCATTTCTGTATGTAAATTAAAAAAAACACAATAAAAGTACACATATTTGGTATTGCCGCGTCTGTAACGACCCGCCCTATAAAACTGTCCCACTAGTTAACCCCTTTAGTAAACCCCTTAAAAAAACAACAAAAAAAACCAATGCTTTATTATCATAACGCCGAACAAAAAATGGAATAACATGGTACCACTGAAAGCGTCATCTTGTCTCGCAAAAACGAGCCACCATACAGCATCATCAGCGAAAAAATAAAAAGTTATAGCTCGCAGAATAAAGCGATGCAAAAATAATTATTTTTTATATAAAATTGTTTTTATTGTATAAAAGCGCAAAAACATAAAAAAATGATATAAATGAGGTATCGCTGTAATCGTACTAACCAGAAGAATAAAGCTGCTTTATCAATTTTACCACACGTGGAACGGTATAAACGCCCCCCAAAAGAAATTCATGAATTGCTGGTTTTTGTTCATTCTAACTTCCCAAAACTCATAATAAAAAACTATCAAAAAATGTCATGTGCCCAAAAATGGTACCAATAAAAACGTCAACTCGTCCCGCAAAAAGTAAGACCTCAAATGACTCTGTGGGCCAAAATATGCAAAAATTATAGCTCTCAAAATGTGATGATGCAAAAACTATTTTTTGCAATAAAAAGCGTCTTTTAGCATGTGACAGCTGTCAAACATAAAAACCCGCTATAAATAGTAAATCAAAACCACCTTTACCACCCCCTTAGTTAGGGAAAAATTATAAAATTTAAAAAATGTATTTATTTCAATTTTCCCATTAGGGTTAGGGTTAGGGTTGGGGCTAAAACTAGGGTTAGGGTTGTGGCTAAAGTTAGAATTAGGGTTAGGGTTGGGATTAGGGTTAGGGGTGTGTTGGGGTTAGGGTTGGAGTTAGAATTGGGGGGTTTCCACTGTTTAGGCACATCTGGAGCTCTCTGTTGTGAATGTTTTGGAAATGAATTCTGAGCAGAAGCTCCCTCTGGTGGTTACAAACAGTACTGAACCATTCAATGAGGATTGGCAATCAGTAGTCACGGAGTGGCTTGATATAAGGGAGGTTCCCTCCCATCATGGTTCCCGGTGATCAATTGTTCTTGTCTCAAGTGTGGTTCCTGGTTCACTTGGAAGCTTGCTGAGTCTTGCCTCTTTTTTCTGTTTTCAGATAAGATATTTTCTGTTTTTGTTTTTGTGCTTACCATTTGCATATTTCTCTGCATTTCTGTGAGGTTAGCCAGGTTCCCCCCCGGGGGGCTTGGGCTCCTCTCAGTTCCGCTGGAGCCACTGTTATTTGTTCATTTGCCTTTTCCAGTTTTTTCAGAGGCTGCGGCTTAGTTTTGTTACACCAGAGAACTGATTTAGGTGGTAGAGGTCATGTGATCTCAGGTGTTTTTGCAATCAGTAGCGTTGGCATTTTTTAGGGTTTTTTTTGGATTGCAGTGAGTATCCTTTCTATCCTTTTCTGTCTAGGCAGATTGGGCCCTAGCGTTTGCTCATACTATTTTCTGTCTGTATTTCCTCTTGTCTAACCGCCATTACATGTTTGGGGGCTTCCTATGTTCTTTGGGGATCTGCTCCGGGGCAGATAGCTTTCCTCTTTCTATCTTTAGGTGTAGTTAATCTCTTAGGCTGTGACGAGGCGTCTAGGACCAACGTAGGAACGCTCCATGGCTGCCTTTAGTTGTGGTGGTTAGTCAGGGTACTGCAATCCAATAGATTCCAACCTCTCTGGTGTATTGCCGTTTTTGCCTGCTCTCCTCAGCTACCAAAACATAACAGTTCTCCAAGTGCAACATGGCGTCCAATCTCAATTCCAGCCAATTTTGGTTGGAAAAAGTCAAATGGTGCTCCTTCCATTCCGATAGCTGCCATGCACCCATACAGTGGTTCCCCCCCACATATTGGTTATCAGCGTATTCAGGACAAATTGGAAAACAACTCTTGTGGTCCAATTTCTCCTGTTACCCTTGGGAAAATAAAAAAATGGTGACTAAAAGATAATTTTTGTGGGAAAAAAATAGGATTTTTTTATTTTCATGCCTGGGCATTATAAACTTGTGTGAAGCACTTGGAGTTCAAAGTGCTCACCACAGACCTAGATAAGTTCCCTAGGAGGTCTAGTTTCCAAAATGTGGTCACTTGTGGGGGTTTCCACTATTTAGGCACATCTGGGGCTGTGCAAACGGAACATAACACCTATCAACGTCTGCATTCCAAAACGTTATTACTTCCTTTCGAAGCCCTGCCATGTGCCCAAACATTTACCCCCCCCATATGGGGTATCAACGTACTCAGGACAAATTGGACAACAACTTTTGGGGTCCAATTTCCTTGGGAAAAATCAAAAATTGGGGACTAAAAAATCATTTTTGTGGAAATTTTTTTTTTTTCACACCCAGGCATTATAAACTTTTGTGAAACACTTGGGGGTTCAAAGTGCTCACAACAGATCTAGATAAGTTCCAGGGGGGTCTAGTTTCCAAAATGGTGTCACTTGTGGGGGGTTTCCCCTGTTTAGGCGCATCAGGGGCTCTCCAATCGCGACATGGCGTCCAATCTCAATTCCAGCCAATTATGGTTTGAAAAAGTCAAACGGCGCTCCTTCCCTTACGAGCTCGGCTATGCGCCCAAACAGTGGTTTTCCCTCACATATGGGGTATCGGCATACTCAGGAGAAATTGCACAACAACTTTATCTGTCCATTTTCTCCTTTTACCCTTGTGAAAATAAAAAAAGTTTGTAAAAGATCATTTTTGTGACTAAAAATTTAAATGTTCATTTTTTCCTTCCATGTTGCATCAGCTCCTGTGAAGCACCTGAAGGGTTAATAAACTTCTTGAATGTGGTTTTGAGTACATTGAGGGGTGTAGTTTTAAGAATGGTGTCACTTTTGGGTATTTTCTGCCTTATAGACCCCTCAAAGTGACTTCAAATGTGAGGTGGTCAAAATTTTCGCCATATTTCCGTTTTTTTCAAAAATAAACGCAAGTTATATCGAAGAATTTTACCACTAACATGAAGTACAATATGTCACGAGAAAACAATCTCAGAATTGCGAAGATCCGTTGAAGCATCACAGAGTTATAACCTCATAAAGAGACAGTGGTCAGAATTGTAAAAATTGGCCCGGTCATTAACGTGCAAACCACCCTTGGGGGTAAAGGGGTTAAGAGAAGCATAGAGTCTAGATCACGTGAAGTAATTATCCCCCTTTACTCCTTGGTCAGGCCTGATCTTAAATACTGTGTCCAGCTCTGGGCACCACATTTTAAAAAAGACATTGAAAAACTGGAGCAAGTTCAGAGAAGAGCTACCAGGATGGTGAGCAGACTGCAAATTATGTCCTACGAGGAACGGTTAAAGGATCTGGGAATGTTTAGCTTGCAAAAAAGAAAGCTTAGAGAAGACTTAATAGCTGTTACGCTGTCTCTGCATACAGGAGGTCAGGGGCCTAAGCTGACCCTAAGCTGGGGCCCTGACTAATCCCTCTACCTGGAGGTACTGTTAAAGGTACAGAGGTCCAGGCTGCCAGCGTAACCCCTACCTCCTGAGGATCCCTGAACCTCAGTAATCTAGTCCTGAGAAGGACCCCGATCACAACAACAGGGGACAGGATAATATAAGCCAACACACAGTACTAGACGAACGAGACAGTACAAGGGGAAAACCAAAAACCACCTTGCATACAAAAACTCACACCACAACAACAGAGGGAACACCAACGGGTAAGGAGATAAATGATAAAGCGAGGAAGGGAAAAAACCACACCAAGTACACTTCACTCCGAACTCCAAAATACCACGAGCCGCTCTGTTTGTCTGCAAGGAATGCTTTCACTGACAACTTCCCTAACAGACCGGCAGGTATTTGGGGGAGTCCCACTACTGCAGCATTGACTGCAGCTGGGCGAGGCTGGGCCTCATCTAGCACAGAGAGAGAGAATTAACTCCCTCACTGCCGAAAAACACAAAGTACCAAAAACTCAGCTGCGAGAAGTCAGGCTGTGTAATCGTGACGATCTTCGTGGCTACACACCCGTGACAGTACCCCCCCTTATACGAGGGGCCTCCGGACCCTCAGGGCCAGGTTTATCCAGGTGAGTCGTGTGGAAGGCCCGAATAAATCGGTCTGAGTTAATATCCAACGCAGGAACCCACATCCTCTCCTCAGGACCATACCCCTTCCAATGAACCAGGTACTGAAGGGACCGGTGATTAAAGCGTGAATCGATGACTTTCGACACCTGAAACTCCAAGTTACCATTGACCACCACTGGAGGAGGAGGTAAAGGTGACGGTATCACCGGCGCCACATAACTCTTAAGCAACGATCTGTGGAACACGTTGTGAATTTTAAACGTAGGGGGAGGTCAAGACGGAATGCCACCGGATTAATTATAGAACTGATCCTGTACGGCCCGATGAACCTGGGACCCAGTTTCCAGGAGGGAACCTTAAGTTTTATATTCTTGGTAGACAACCATACCCGATCGTTCACACTTAGGTCCGGACCAGACACTCTCCTCCTATCAGCCATACGTTTGTATCGGTTCCCCATAGTATTCAGATTATTCAGCACCCTCTCCATACTGAAGCGAGTGATGACAAAAATCGTTCCTCCTCAGGAATCCCCGAAGAGCCCCCCTACTGAAAGTACAAAACTGGGGGTGAAAACCATATGCCCCAAAAAACGGGGACTTAACAGGTGGACTCGCTCCGCCTATTATTAAGAGCAAACTCTGCCAGAGGTAAGAAAGAAGCCCAGTCCTCCTGGTTCTCTGACACAAAACACCGGAGATATGTCTCCAAGCTCTGGTTCAGACGTTCCGTCTGACCATTGGTCTGAGGATGAAAAGCCGATGAAAACGATAAATGCATCCCCCGCCGTGTACAAAATGCCTTCCAGAATTTGGACACAAACTGAGACCCCCGATCAGACACATCGGAGGGTACCCCGTGAAGCCTCACAATCTCCCCAATGAACACCTGCGCAAGAGTTTTAGCATTAGGAAGAGCAGGAAGAGCGATAAAATGTGCCATCTTGCTGAACCTGTCCACTACAACGAGTATGACCGTTTTACCCGAAGACGGCGGGAGGTCCGTAATAAAGTCCATAGACAGATGAGTCCAAGGACGCTCCGGGATCTTCAAAGGTAAGAGGGCCCCATACGGATGGGTATGTGGGGTCTTAGAGCGCGCACAAACCCCACAGGACGCGACAAAAGTTACCACCTCCCTATGTAAGTTAGGCCACCAAAACCGATGCGAGAGGAGATCCACAGTTGCTTTACTCCCTGGGTGTCCTGCCAAAGCAGAGTTATGGTGTGCCTCGATCACCTTTTGTCGCAACTGATCTGGAACAAACAGTCTCCCTGGAGGTCCAACAGGGGCGTCCCCCTGAGCCTCCAATACCTCCTCCTCAAGCTCAGAGCATACTGCCGACACCACCACCCCCTCCTGAAGGATAGGAACCGGGTCATCCGTATTCCCGGCCCCAGGGAAACTACGAGATAAGGCATCCGCCTTTACATTTTTTGGCCCAGGACGATATGTGACGACAAAATTAAACCTGGTAAAAAACAACGACCACCTAGCTTGTCTGGGATTCAGACGTTTTGCGGACTGCAGATATAGCAGGTTCTTGTGATCAGTGATGACGGTGACCGGATGGACTGCCCCTCCAAAAAATGGCGCCACTCCTCAAAAGCTAACTTAATGGCCAAGAGTTCCCTATTGCCGACATCGTAATTCCTCTCAGCGGACGACAATTTTTTAGAGAAAAAGGCGCACGGATGCCACTTACCAGGGGGCGAACCTTGTGACAATACTGCTCACACCCCTACTTTGGAAGCGTCTACCTCTACAATGAACGGCTGTGACGCATCAGGTTGAATGAGTATGGGTGCCGAGGCAAAACATTTTTTCAAGGAGGAGAATGCTTGACAAGCCTTGTCAGACCACCTAGAAAAATCCATCCCCTTTTTTGTCATGTCTGTGAGAGGTTTAACCATGGACGAGAAATTACGAATGAATTTCCGGTAATAATTAGCAAACCCCCGGAAACGTTGTAGAGCCTTAAGATTCTCTGGCAGATCCCACTCAAGAACTGCCCGCACTTTCCCAGGGTCCATACGAAAACTGGATGCTGAAACCAGGAAGCCTAAAAACTGGAGTTCCTGTACGGCGAACACACACTTTTCCCATTTGGCGTACAGTTTATTATCCCGCAAGATCTGTAACACCTGCCTAACATGCTCCTGATGAGACACAAGATCCGGCGAGTAAATTAAGATATCATCCAGATATATGACAACAAACTGTCCCACCAGGCGGCGAAAAATGCAATTTACAAAGTGTTGGAACACCGCCAGGGCATTAGTCAGACCGAATGGCATGACAAGGTTCTCATAATGCCCCTCCGGAGTGTTAAACGCCGTCTTCCACTCATCCCCTCCTTCATCCTAATCAGATTGTACGCCCCCCTGAGATCCAACTTAGAGAACCATTTGGCACCCACGATCTGATTGAAGAGATCGAGAATAAGTGGGAGCGGATACGGATCTCGGACCGTAATCTGATTAAGTTCACGGAAATCCAGGCAAGGGCATAGGCCTCCATCTTTCTTCTTCACAAAGAAGAACCCCGTGGCCACCGGGGAAGATGAAGGTCTAATATGCCCCTTAGCCAGACTTTCAGAAATATAATCCTTCATGGCCTGCCTCTCAGGACCAAATAGGTTATACAACCTAGATTTAGGTAACTTGGCCTCAGGGAGCAGTTTTACAGAACAGTCATACACGCGATGAGGAGGTAGTTCCTGACACCCTTTCTCCGAGAATACATCCTCAAAGTCCGCCAGAAATGGAGGTAAGACCCTAGGAGTGACCGCATCGATGACCGTATTCATGCAGTTTTTATTACAGAATTCACTCCATTGGCTTATCTCTCTGGATTGCCAATTAATAACTGGGTTATGCTTAGTTAACCAAGGAAGGCCCAACACTATAGGAGTGGGAAGACCCTCCAACACGTAACAAGACAACAGTTCTTTATGTATCGCCCCCACTTGAAGTTTTACGTTATGCACCGCTTGCAAAAAACTTCCCTGACCGAGAGGCCTGGCGTCGATCGAGAATATGGGGATGAGTTTAGTCAACACACTCAATCGCATACCTTGAACCTGGGCAAACCGAGCGTCCACCAGATTAGCCCCGGCCCCACTATCCAGAAGAACAGATATCCTCTCAGTTCTCGTACCCACCACCACCTCCGCCGGTACGAGAAACTGAGACGAACCTAGGGACGAAATACCTACTCCTAGATTGCCGTCCACCACACAACCTGGGATCAATAGTTTTCCGACGACCCTTTACTCTGCAAAGGACGGGATGGACACCCCCCAATAAAATGTCCCTTTCTCCCGCAGAAGAAACACCTTCCTGTCTTGTGGCGCACCGCCGGTCCCCTCCCCCTAAATGATGTCCCTCCTAATTGCATAGGTTCCTCTGGACTGACCAGGGGAACCTCCATATAAGGGACCCTTGAAGAAGGTGGAGTCATCACAGGGGGCGGAGTTACCCCGCACCTCTCCCGAAGCCATCTGTCAATGCGAATAGCAAGGGCCATAGCGGCTTCCAGTGACGCGGGAGGGTCATACTGTGCCAACACATCCTTTAATTTGTCAGATAAACCTTGACAAAACTGGCTCCTAAGAGCCGGGTCATTCCATTGGGTGTCCGTGGCCCACCTACGGAACTCCGAACAGAATTCCTCCGCCGGACGATCTCCCTGCTGGATCCTACGTAACTTAGATTCAGCAAGGGAGATCCGATCCGGGTCATCATATACGAGACCCAGAGCAACAAAAAACCTATCCACTGACTGGAGAGCCGGGGAGCCCGGGGTAAGAGAGAACGCCCATGATTGTGCGTCCCCTTGTAGGAGCGAGATGACAATTCCCACCCTTTGTTCTTCACTCCCCGATGACCGAGGCCGCAGCCGAAAGTACAATTTACATGCCTCCCGGAAAACAAAAAACTTGTCCCGCCCCCCAGTGAACCTGTCAGGGAGAGCTACTTTAGGTTCTGGTCCGGCTTGCTCCAGGGGATACAAAGTCTTGGACTTAACGTCCGCCAGCTCCATGGACAAACTCTGCAACTGCCGAGCTAGACTGGCTACTGGATCCATGGTAGCTGGAGAGAATCTTTTGTCGGTCGGTGAAAATGTCACGCTGTCTCTGCGTACAGGAGGTCAGGGGCCTAAGCTGACCCTAAGTAGGGGCCCTGACTAATCCCTCTACCTGGAGGTACTGTTAAAGGTACAGAGGTCCAGGCCACCAGCGTAACCCCTACCTCCTGAGGATCCCTGAACCTCAGTAATCTAGTCCTGAGAAGGACCTCGATCACAACAACAGGGGACAGGATAATATAAGCCAACACACAGTACTAGACGAACGAGACAGTACAAGGGGAAAACCAAAAACCACCTTGCATACAAAAACTCACACCACAACAACAGAGGGAACACCAACGGGTAAGGAGATAAATGATAAAGCGAGGAAGGGAAAAAACCACACCAAGTACACTTCACTCCAAACTCCAAAATACCACGAGCCGCTCTGTCTGTCTGCAAGGAATGCTTTCACCGACAACTTCCCTAACAGACCGGCAGGTATTTGAAGGAGTCCCACTACTGCAGCATTGACTGCAGCTGGGCGAGGCTGGGCCTCATCTAGCACAGAGAGAGAGAATTAACTCCCTCATTGCCGAAAAACACAAAGCACCAAAAACTCAGCTGCGAGAAGTCAGGCTGTGTAATCGTGACGATCTTCGTGGCGACACACCCGTGACAATAGCTGTCTACAAATATTTGAAAGAATGTCACAGTGTAGACGGATCATCCTTATTCTCATTTGCACATAGAAACACTAGAAGCAATGGAATGAAACTGAAAGGAAGAGGATATAGATTAGATATTAGGAAAAACTTTTTGACAGTGAGGATGATCAATGAGTGGAATAGGCTGCCACAAGAGGTGGCGATTTCTCCTTCAATGGAAGTCTGGAAATAGGGACTGAACAGACATCTGTGTGAGATGGTTTATTGATTCCTGCATTGAGCAGGGGGTTAGGCACAATGACCCTGGAGGTCCCTTGAAACTCTAACATTCTATGATTCTATGAAGGGGTTTAAATACTGAAGGCAAAGGTTCAGGTTATTTTGACACTTAATGATAGTGGATAAGTTTCATCATTAAAAGAGTGATAAAGTCTAATATTTTGGATTACTTTATTTGATTTAGTTCTCTATCCACTTTTAATATTTGTGTAAAAATCCTATGTAATTTTTGGTCAAATTTATGCAGAAATATGGAAGCTTCTGAACGCGTCACAAACTTTCAAGCACCGGTGTATAAGCGAGGACAGAATAGCATGGATGCACTTGACAATATATCACATTTACATGATAGTGGCTAAATCAAAACTGGTGTATTTAGGAAAACCACTGCTGCCGACACGTTATTACATGCTATCGCCTCTCTTCCAAGAAGGCACTTTGAAGGTATCTTAACCAGACAGATTTTACAACATGAAAAAATTAGTTTCCTGAAAATGCCTTTGGCTTTAAGTGTCTAATATAAGGATTCCTCAGGTAATTAAAACTACAACATGCCACATGCGATTTCATGCCATGCCACACATTAGACTTGATTTATCGTCCAAATTGTCTGTGCAATTTCCCGTTCATAGGTCTCTTATAAGGGAACTATGAAGAAGGAGAAAACATGCATTGGACACCCTGACTGTAAGGCTAAGTTCACACGTTGCGGAATTGCTGCGGAAATTTCCGCGGCAATCCCGCACTTCTCCCGCAGGAAATACGCACGTTTTTTTTATGCTGATTCCCGCCAGAATAATAGCGTTTTGCAAGCGTATTTAGCTTGCAGAATGCTAGCGTTTTCCTAGCGATCTGTAGCATCGCTTGGAAAACTGATTGACAGGTTGGTCACACGAGTCATACATAATGTTTGACACGTGTGACCAACTTTTTACTATTGATGCTGCCTATGCCGCATCAATAGTAAAAAGATCTAATGTAAAAATAATAAAAAAAATAATAAATAATGATATTTCTCACCTTCCGGCGGCCCCCGCAGCCTTCCCGCCTCTCAGCGACGCTCCCGGCAACTCGCGGTCCCAGGAGTGCTTTGCGACAAATCACACCGATGACGTAGCATCTCGCGAGACCGCTACGCCATCTGGGTGATTCTCGCAAAGGACTCCTGGGACCGGAAGTTGCCGGGAGCGTCGCTGAGAGGCGGGAAGGCTGCGGGGGCCGCCGGAAGGTGAGAAATATCATTATTTTTTATTTTAATTATTGTTTTACCAGGGATATGGTACCCAGGGCCTGGAGGAGAGTCTCCTCTGCTCCAGACCCTGGGTACCATCCGCACATGAACCGCTTACATTGCGCATAGTGGGCATAGCCACATGCGGAAAGTAAGCGGTTCAATGCATTCCTATGGCGGCGGAATCACCGCGGTTACGCTAAATTAATGAACATGTTGCTTTTTTTTCCGCTAAGCGTTTTTTTCGCGGAAAAAAACGCAACATGTGTACAAAACATGCGGAATCAATTAAAACGTATAGAATGCTTAATGCTTGCGTTTTGTTCGCGGTTTAACCGCGGAAAATAGCGGAAAAACAGCGAAAAAAAACGCAATTATTCCTGATCGTGTGCACTTAGCCTAAAGGATGCAACAGAATTAGCATACTTGAAAACAATAGACTGTTCAAAACTTATCATAACAGTGGTGATGATGTATTGCTGCAAGTTAGCAGAATAGACATCAAAAGATCTTCAAAAGATAAGCAAGGCGGTCATATATATCATTGTCACCCACTCAAATAGTTTCTATTACCTAGAACATTAATGAATCAGGAAGTATATGAAGTACCAGTGCATATATATCATATAATTTGAGAATCGCACTGTACTGGATCAGGCAACATGCCGAATCAGTATGGTGTAGATAATGGTTTACAAACTATGAGTCAAATGAACTATTAAAGATCAAAATTGGACATGTTTAACAAGAGTCATCTTACCCATATTTTAAACTGTTTGGTTTGGCTGTGTCAGACTCCCCAATGCGCTTTTCGCATGGGCTTCCTCGGGGGGGCTGTGACTGCCTGATTTTTTTAATTAATAAACTTTTAGTACGGTACCTATTTTGTGGACTTTAACTCCATGTTCATCTTGGCCATATATTCAAGGCGTATGGCCATGACAAATGCAATTTACAGTGAAGAGCAAAAGGGTAATAATGTTTTGAATAGTGATAAGTGAGCACTAAAATGCTCAGGTGCTCATTGCTCGGGTCGAGCCAATTGGAATACTCGGGTACTCGACCCGAGAAACGAGCCCAATGTAAGTCTATGGAAAAATCGGGGTCCTTTCAAAGTCTAAAAATGTCTGAAAATGATGAAAACAGTGCTCAAATGACATGGGAACATCATGGGGAATGACCCTAGAAGCATTTCTGACTCCCAGGTCACAGCTGTGAACAATGTTGTCACAGTCTTATGCCATTTTTACAGGCTCACCAAAAAACATACAAAAACTAAACCAAAATGTTTTTTCCTGGAAAATAGGTTAAGGAACATCCTTTCCAGGGTAATGACTTTTAAATAAGTCAAATTTATTAACCCAAAACTGTTCCTTCACCACTTGGGCTATGTTCACACGTAGCATTTTTGATGCGTTTTTCAACTTTAGCATTGCTTTCAACCAAGACAAATGCATTTACTGGGAAATGTCATTTTAACAGTTTACAACCGTCTTTTGCCATGTCGTGTGTGATACATAATCAGACACATCCTGTTTCATTTATGAACGAGGGACTCTGAAAGTATATTTTTAGAGGGACAGCCGTTCGCCCTCACTATTCAGAGAGAGCCATCAGCCGGCTATGCTTTGTTGTTCCCATTATTAAACATTGGTCTCTTATGCTGTTATTGCATATGCAGTGAGTGGCAGGGCTGGCCAAAATTTTTACGCACCCCAACAACTCATTGATCAGACGTCATGGATGACCACATGCAACCATACTTCCCAGTATTCATTTGGTACTCCCATACTGTTTGCTTGTGCATTGGATGCAAGGCCTCCCTGCACCAAAGTTGCATGCACCCCAATAAGTCTTTGAACCCACATACTGGATGACGACATGCAACCATAGTTCCCAGTATTCATTTGGTACTCCCATACTGTTTGCTTATGCTTTGAATGCAAGGCCTGCCCTGCACCAAAGTTACATGCACCTCAATAAGCCTTTGAACCCACGTACTGGATGACCACATGAAAACCAAGTACACATTAGTTATTTGGTACTCCCATAGTGTTAGACTATTCATTGAATGCAAGGCCTGCCCTGCATCAAAGTAACATGCACCCCAATAAGACTTTGAACCCACATATTGGATGGTCACATGAAAACCAAGTTCACATTAGTCATTTGGTACTCCCATAGTGTTAGCCTATGCATTGAATGCAAGGCCTGCTCTGTACCAAAGTAACACACACCCCAATTACACTTTGAACAGACATCCTGGATGGCCACATGAAACCAAAGTTCCCATTTTTTCTATTTGTTACTGCCATACTGTTAGCCTAGGCATTGAATGCAAGGCTTGCCCTGCACAAAAGTAACACGCACCTGAAGAAGCCTTTGAACCCATGTACTGGATGGTCACATGGAAGCATTGTTCCTATAATTTGGTACTCCAATATAGTTTGGCTATGCAGTGAATTGTTGAGCCTGAAGAACCTGCATTGGAGAATGTCAGTGTTGAGGATGAAAACCTGGCAGTGGAGAATGTCAGTGTTGAGTCTGGAAAACCTGCATTAGATAATTTCAGTCTTGATGCTGAAGAGCATGCAGTGGACAATTACAGTGTTGATGCTAAAGACCCAGCAGTGTAGCATTGCAGTTTTGAGCCTGAAGACCCGACGGTGGACAACTGCAGTGTTGAGGCTAAAGACCCAGCAGTGGACAATTGCAGTTTTGATGCTAAAGACCCAGCAGTGTAGCACTGCAGTGTTGAGGCTAAAAACCCAGCGGTGGACAATTGCAGTGTTGAGGCTAAAGACCCTGCAGTGGACAATTGCAGTGTTGAGGCTAAAAGCCCAGTGGTGGACAATTGCAGTTTGGATGCTAAAGACCCTGTCGTGGACAATTGCAGTGTTGAGGCTAAAGACCCAGTGGTGGACAATTGCAGTGTTGACGCTAAAGACTCTGCAGTGGACAATTGTAGTGTTGAGGCTAAAAACCCAGCGGTAGACAATTGCAGTTTGAATGCTAAAGACCCTGCAGTGGACAATTGCAGTTTTGAGGCACTAGACCCAGCAGTGTAGCATTGCAGTGTTGAGGCTGAAGACCCAGCAGTGTAGAATTGCAGTGTTGAGGATGAACACACAGCAGTGGGGCATTGCAATGTTGAGCCCGAAGAGCCTGCATTGTAGCATTGCAGTCCTAAAAATCTGTTTCCATTAGAAAAGAGTGGGACTCCTATACTTATAATGGCCGTACACTAACACACCAAATAACCAAAGTCAGAAAGCGTATACCCATGTGTGGGTGTGAAGAGGTGCATGGTAATACACCTCCCAAAAAAAGACACTGTATTGGAGGTAAGTCTTCCCCGATCCAGGGTTGTTCATTTTTATAAGAGTCAGCCTGTCAGCATTTTCAGTTGACAGGCAGATGCACTTATCCGTTAGAATTCCACCAGCGGCACTAAAATCCCGCTCTGACAAAACGCTAGCAGCAGGGCAGGCTAGGACCTCCAAGGCATAGAGAGACAGTTCATGCCACGTGTCCAGCTTGGATACCCAATAAATAAAAGGCACAGAGGAATCATGGAGGACGTTGGTACGGTCAGCAAGGTACTCCTTCAGCATCTTCACAAACTTTTCAGTCCTTGTGACAGTACCCCGCGACTCTGGGCCAGGGCGATGGGAGGTTCTGAGAAAAGTGTCCCAGAACTTTGCCAGTGTTACCCTGCCTCTGCTGGATTGGAGTTGTGTCTCTCTCGTTTCTACTCCTTGTCACCAGCGTTTTTGCAGATGGGAATTTTTTTAAGAATTCCGCAACAATGGCCCTCTGGTACTGCAACATTTTAGTACACCTATCTGACTCTGGAAGAAGAGATTGAAAGTTCTCCTTGTAGCGTGGGTCTAGAAGTGTCACCAACCAGTAATGAGTATCAGCACAAATTTTGATAATGAGAGGGTCAAGGGAAAGGCAGCGCAACATAAATTCTGCCATGCGTGCCAGACTGCTAACTGGCATGACTTTCATTTCCTCCCCAACAGGACGACTGAACATGCTGTCCTCCACCTTCTCCTCCCTGTCCTCAGGCCATCCACGCTGAACAGATGGTATGACAGTTGTGCTTGTAGTACCGTCTATAGTGCATGAAAGTAGCTCCTGTTCTTCCTCCTCCTCCTCTTCCTCATTGACAACCAATCCACGTTGGGATGACATGAGGCTGGGCTGTGTGTAATCACCCTGCATGGTTCCTTACTCCATCTCATTGTGCTCCGATGCTAGCTGTCTATGTTAAATGGTATTTACCACAAAATGACTTGATATAATATCATTGAGTGGCTACGTCACTACGCCTGCGTACCGTGTTTTGAACTGTACTTACACCGTGGTTTTTCCTTACCTTTTAAACCTGTATGTTTATTGATGAATAAAGTATTTTCACTATTTTTGAATATATTCTGGACTACATGATCGTCTTTTTGTTCTTTTGCCCCTCTTTCTTTGTGAGCAGAGAGCTTTTCAGAATACAGAGAAGTGGGATGGTGACGCTAATTATGGCGTCATTGCCGCTCACCATCTTTGTGGACTCCTCAAAGTTTTGTAGGATGGTACAAATGTCTGACATCCATGTCCACTCCTGAGGTCTTATGTGTGGAGTCTGAACTGAATACCGATGGCCTTGATGATGCTAGTAGGAAACAACTGCCCTCTTCTGCTCACAAATCCTTTTCAACATATGCAGTGTAGAGTTCCAATGTGGGGGGACATCACATACCAGTTGGTGAGCCGGAAGCTGCAAACGCTGCTGAAGCACGGCAAGGGCGGCTGACGCTGTAGCTGACTTTCTAAAATGGGCACACAGGCGGCGTACTTTCACAAGCAGATCCGGTAGCTTCGCGTAGCTTTTGAGACACCGTTGAACAACGAGGTTAAGCACTTGGGCCAGGCATGGTACGTGTGTGAGCTCGCCTCTGAGCTGCCACCAGATTCCGGCCATTGTCACACACGGCCATGCCTGGCTGTAGGTTCAACAGTGTCAGCCACAGATCTGCCTATTCTTTCATAGCTGTCCATAACTCTTCAGCATTGTGCGTTTGTCACCTAAGCATATTAGCTTCAGCACAGCCTATTGCTGCTTGGCTGAGGCAGTGTTGCAGTGCTTCCAGCTTGGGACTGATGTGGTATTTTCAATGATGCAAGCTGAAGAGGAGGAGGAGGAAGACATGCAGGAGCTGTAGATTGTGGGGCAACCCTGATTGACTTAGGGCCCACAATCATTGGCGTTGGTAGGACGTGTTCCATCTCAAGGTCTAACTGGGTCCCAGCTTCCACTATGTTAACCAAGTGTGCCATCAGCGAGATGTACCGTCCCTGCCCACAAGCACTTGTCCACATGCGTGTGGTTAAGTGTACTGCATTGTTGAGGGCACAGGTAATGTTGTGGGACACGTGCTTGTGTAATGCCGAGACGACACACCAGGAGAAATATTGGCGGCTTGGGACAGAGTACATTGGGACGGCAACTGCCATCAGTTTGCGGAAAGCTTCCGTCTCCACGAGCCTAAAAGGCAACATTTCAAGCACAAGCAGATGAGAAATGTGTGAACGTGTGCAACCACAGGTGCAGGGAAGGAGGCACCTTCGCAGGCACCATAGACAGGGGATTGGATTCCATGCACAACAGCGGAAGAAGGAGTGGTGTCACCCGCAGACAGTGTTCCTGGAACCTGGGGTTCGGCCCACAAAGTCGTGTGCTTTGCTGCCATGTGCCTGATCATGCTGGTGATGGTCAAGGCTAGTAGTTTTGCTACCCCTGCTGATGCAGGCATGGCAGGTGGTGCAAATGGCCTGTTTGGGGTTATCAGCAGAGTTGTTAAAAAACAACCAGACTCGGGAAGATCTAACAGTTGTACTGCCTATTTCCATCGTGTTGGTGTTACGAGGAACGGTTGCCCGCCTTCTGTCTGTGGCCACCACAGTGCTTCTTCCTGCCTGTTGTGGTGTTATGCCTCCCTCCCCCTGTGTACTGCTGTCCTTGCTCTGCATGTCCTCCTGCCAGGTTGGATCAGTTACTATACCATCCACCACCTCCACTTACACTTCCACACCCTGGTCCTCCTCCTGACTTTCTGGCAATTGTGTCTCATCATCGTCCACCTCTTGTGACATGTTCACACCATCGCCTTCATGTGAACGTGGCTGCTCCAATATTTTGGCATCGCTACATGCAATCTCAGTTTGCCCCTCTTCAAGTAGACCGGGCGAGAGGCCAGAATCTCTAAATGAAAAAGTGAACAGCTCTTCGGAGTGTCCAAGTGTGGGATCAGTTGTCTCCCGGCACTCGACATGGCAGGAGGAAGGAGGATCAGGGTGAGGAATATGCGGTCCAGACTCACGGCTACTCAGATTTGACCGTGTGGAAGACAGGGTGCTGGTGGTGGTAGCTAATTGAATGGAAGCAAAATCGGCTATTCAACCAACTACCTTTTCACACTGCTCTGGTTTCAAGAGTGCTTTTCTGACATCCCCTATAAATTCTGACAGGAATCTGTTGTGAGAAGATGTGGGTGTTTGTTGTGGCACAATTTCAGCTTGCCCACGGCCTCTGCCTCTGCATGCACCATCACCATCATGTCCACTTCCCCGTCCCTTGACACATGCCTTTCCCATTTTAAATGGAGTACAATATTTCCCATGTTCACTACAAAAGGCTGAATTGGGAACAAACTTAGGGCCCCGTCTCACATAGCGAGATCGCTACTGAGATCGCTGCTAAACAGCGATCTCGCTATGTCTGACAGGTATCAGCGATCAGGCCCCGTTGTGAATCGCTGGTCGTGTCAGAAATGCCAGGACTTTTCTTTTATCGCTGGTCTACCGCTGGCAGGCATGCATCGCTGCGTGTGAGAGGCAGGAGACCAGCGATCTCCTGGTAACCAAGGTAAACATGGGGTTTCCAGGCGCGGGGCTGTGCCTGGAAACCCGACGTGTACCTTGGATACCAGCGCGCTGGTGCAGGGAGCTGGTAACCAAGGTACACGTCGGGTTTCCAGGCACCGCGCAGGCGGCTGTAAACCCGACGTGTACCTTGGTTACCAACTCCCTGCATCAGTGCGCTGGTATCCAATGTGCACTGCGGGTAACTAGGTGACGTTACCCGCAGTGTCGCTGTCCTGATCGCTGCCTGTTTGGCAGCTCAGCAGCGATCATGTAGCGACACACCAGCGATCCTGATCGTTGTTGGGATCGCTGGTGTGTCGCTATGTGAGAAGGGGCCCTTAGATGTGATCTGTGTGCGAGAAAAACGCACTTTCAAATATCTGGACTGTACTTTCTTTTTTTAGCAAACTTGTGTCAATACCTAGGCTAAGACACAGCAAAAACTGTGGAATGGAGGCCTGAAATGCAACGATTTGAAGCACGTAGATAGATCAGGCATCTGACGGAGACACCACACTGTTCAATATGTGGCCTGGATTATTTTATTTATAACACAAAAATAGTCTAGAGAACTAGTGTAAGACTTATCAAAAAAAGGTTAATGTAGGCCTGAAATGCCACAATTTTTAGCCCACAGATAGATCAGGCGTCTGACGGAGGTACCAGACTGTTCAATATGTGGACTGTATTTGTAAATTTTTTACCCAAAATAATATATAGCAAAAGGGAAACAAACAGCAAATACAGTGGAATGTAGCCCTGAAATTACACAAAATTATAGCCCACAGATAGATTAGGCATCTGATGGAGATACCAGACTGTTCCATATGTGGCCTGTACTTGTAAATTTTTTACCCCAAAATAGTGTATAGAAATAAGGTAATAGACAGCAAATACAGTGGAATGCAGCACTAAAATGCCACAAATTTGTAGTCCACAGATAGATCAGGCATCTGACGGGTATACCAGACTGTTCAATATGTGGACTGTATTTGTAAATTTTTAACCCTAAAATATTGTACAGAAATAGGGTAACAGACCGCAAATACAGTGGAATGTAGCCCTGAAATGCCACAAATTTGTAGCCCACAGATAGATCAGGCGTTTGACGGAGATACCAGACTGCTCAATATGTGGCCTGTATTTGTAAATTTTTTACCCCAAAATAGTGTATAGAAATAGGGTAACAGACAGCAAATACAGTGGAAGGTAGCCTTGAAATGCCACAAATTTGTAGCCCACAGATAGATCAGGCGTCTGACGGACATACCAGACTGTTCAATGTGTGGCCTGCTTTTTTATTTTTTAACCCAAAATAGTCTATTGAACTGAGTTAAAACACAGCAAAAAAGGGAATTTAACCCTGAAATGCCACAATTTGTAGCCCACAGATAGATCAGGCGTCTGACGGACATACCAGACTGTTCAATATGTGGCCTGCTTTTTTATTTTTTAACCCAAAATAGTCTATTGAACTAGGGTAAAACACAGCAAAAAAAGGTAATTTAGCCCTGAAATGCCACAATTTGTAGCCCACAGATAGATTACGCATCTGACGAAGATATCCCACTTTCAAATATCTGTCCTGTATTTTTTTTTTTTTGCCCACCAAATTTGTGTCAATAAGTAGGTTATGACACAGCAAAAAAAATTCTATGGAGGCCTAAAATGACAAAATGTTGAGCGCAATGATATGCAATCCGTGTGGCGGACAAAATCCAGTGTAAAATATCTGCCCTGTAGCTAAATATTTTTTGGGCAGCAAAATGGTGTCAAAAAATTGTATAAGATACTCCAAAAAAATTCTACAGTGCCACAAAAAATTGGGATGGGAAAACCCATTTAAAATTACTGGATTTTCACTCTACTATGAAAAGGATCTGGCTGTAGTCTGCAGTGTCAAAAGCAAATGGCGAAAAAAAAGGGTTCTGGATTTCTTTGGAAAAAAAAAATCAGGATTAAGATGCAAAAAAAAATTTGCTGCCCACTGAGATCTAGGGCTGTGTAGATACAGTCAATATATCTTATAAGCAGCAGGTGCAGAAAGCAATGGTATGGACCCTCTTGATGTATGCAATGAAGTATGCCACATACAATGCCTGTGTGCTACTGAGATCTATATACCCACATACAGTGAGTGCATGCCTTGCACTGATATGTATATATGCACATACACTCCCTGCCTACCTAGCACTGCAATCTATATACCGCGTAATTAGTCCTTAGAAGGACTGTTGATTTAGCTGGATTTTTGTATTCTTTGATTGTATACCCACAGTACCTTATAAACCCCCAAATCTGACCCTATCTCAGCAGCAGCTTTCCCTACACTTGCTAATTCCAGAGCAGACTGTGACGAGCATGGTGACGCCATGTATCTTATACACCTGATGACGCTGTGCGGCCAGCCAATTGCTGTAATGCCACAACAAAGATGGCTGCGGCAATACATTGCGTGGCAAAAAAATCTCTGCATGTTGATTGGCGCTTTAAAGAGCGCCAAAAATGCAGGGAGTGCACCAGAACTGCCACAGAGCAAACACGGAAATACTCGGTGCTTGCTGAGTACCGCGAGTACAGCCATGCTTAGGCGAGTAACGAGCATTACCGAACACATTCATTATCACTAGTTTTGAAATTTTGACTTTCAGGCTCCATATCTCAATATCCACTTAAGCTTTGAACAATAGATTACCATCATTTTATAGAAAACCATTTTGGATATCTCATATTTAACCCCTTTCTGCCATTCTGCCATTGGACTTACTATTCCGTCCATGTGACCTGGGACTTAATTTCCATGGACAGAGTACATCATAAGCGATCGGCCGCGCTCACAGGGGGAGCGCGGCCGATCGCGGCCGGGTATCAGCTGATTCTCACAGCTGACACCCGGCACTAAGTGCCATGAGCAGTCACGGACCGCTCCGGGCACTTTAACCCCCCGTAATACTGCAATCAAACAAGATCGCAGCGTTCCGGTGCCGGCACAGGTATCTAGAGAAGCATATCGCAGTGAGAGCGCTACCTGCGTGCTTCCCTCAGAACATCGCGATGCGATCGCGTTGTCCTGAGGTTCTCCGCTCTGACCCTCGGCTCCAAGATGGCCACGGGGTCCTTCTGGGTCCTGCAGGCAGGTGGCTTCTCAGTGCCTGCTGAGAGCAGTCGCCGGCAAGCCTTCTTCACTACCTGTCAGATCACTGATCTGATACAGTGCAGTGGAAAGTGTCAGATCAGCGATCTTACTTTATATACAGTCATGGCCAAAAGTTTTGAGAATGACACAAATATTAATTTTTACAAAATCTACTGCTTCACTTTTTCTAATGGCAATTTGCATATACTCCAGAAGAATGTTATAAACAGTGATCAGCTTAACAGCAATTACTTGCAAAGTCAATATTTGGCTAGAAAATGAAATTTATCCCCCAAAACACATTTCAACATCATTGCAGCCCTGCCTTAAAAGGACCAGCTAACCTCTTTTCAGTGATTGCTCCATTAACCCAGGTGTGGGTGTTGATGAGGACATGGCTGGAGATCAATCTGTCATGATTAAGTAAGAATGACACCACTGGACACTTTAAAAGGAGGCTGGTGCTTGGCATCATTGTTTCTCTTCTGTTAACCATGGTTATCTCTAAAGAAACACGTGCAGTCATCATTGCAATGCACAAAAATGGCCTAACAGGGAAGAGTATCGCAGCTAGAAAGATTGCACCTCAGTCAACAATCTATCGCATCATCAAGAACTTCAAGGAGAGAGGTTCCATTGTTGCCAAAAAGGCTCCAGGACGCCCAAGAAAGACCAGCAAGCGCCAGGACCGTCTCTTAAAAGTGTTTCATCTGCGGTATCAGGCTATCAGCAGTGCAGAGCTTGTTCAGGAATGGCAGCAGGCAGGTGTGAGTGCATCTGCACGCACTGTGAGGCGGAGACTCTTGGAGCAAGGCCTGGTCTCAAGGAGGGCAGCAAAGAAGCCACTTCTCTCCAGAAAAAACATCATGGACAGACTGATATTCTGCAAAAGGTACAGGCAGTGGTCTGCTGAGGACTGGGGTAAAGTTATTTTCTCTGATGAAACCCTTTTCGATTGTTTGGGACATCAGGAAAACGCCTCATTCGGAGAAGACAAGGTGAGCGCTACCACCAGTCTTGTCTCATGCCAACTGTTAAGCATCCTGAAACCATTCATGTGTGGGGTTGCTTCTCAGCCAAGGGAATCGGCTCTCTCACAGTCTTGCCTAAAAACACAGCCATGAATAAAGAATGGTACCAGAATGTCCTCCAAGAGCAACTTCTGCCAACCCTCCAAGAGCAGTTTGGCGATCAACAATGCCTTTTCCAGCATGATGGAGCACCTTGCCATAAAGCAAAGGTGATAACTAAATGGCTCAGGGAACAAAACATAGAGATTTTGGGTCCATGGCCTGGAAACTCCCAGATCTTAATCCCATTGAGAACTTGTGGTCAATCATCAAGAGACGGGTGGACAAACAAAAACGTAAAAATTCTGACAAAATGAAAGCATTGATTGTAAGAATGGACTGCTATCAGTCAGGATTTGGTCCAGAAGTTGATTGAGAGCATGCCAGGGAGAATTGCAGAGGTCCTGAAGAAGAAGGGTCAACACTGCAAATATTGACTTGCTGCATTAACTCATTCTAACTGTCAATATAAGCTTTTGTTACTCATATGTTTGCAATTATATTTCTGTCTGTGATAAAAACATCTGTCAAACACACATAAAAACCAGAGGGCAGCAGATCATGTGAAAATATAATATTTGTGTCATTCTCAAAACTTTTGGCCATGACTGTAGTGAGGTCCTATACAGGGATAATGTAAAAAAGTTAAAAAAAATATTAACATGTGTAAAAATATTTTTTTTAAAATTCCTATATTTCTTTATGTAATTAAAAAAAACAATAAAAGTACACATATGTAGTATTCGACGCATCCGTAATGAACCGACCTATAAAACTTTCCCACTAGTTAATCCCTTTAGTGAACCCCATTAAAAAAACAATGCTTTATCATATCATCATACAGCTGAACAAAAAATGGAATAGCACGCAATCAAAAAGACGGATATAAAAAAACGGTACAGCAGAAAACGCCATCTTGGCCCACAAAAAACGAGCTGCCATATAGCGTCATCAGCGAAAAAATAAAAAAGTTATAGCTCTCAGAATAAAGCGATGCAAAAATAATTATTTTTTATATAAAATAGTTTTTATTGTTTAAAAGCACCAAAGCATAAAAAATGATATAAATGAGGTATCTCTGTAATCGTACTAACCCAAAGAATAAAACTGCTTTATCAATTTTACCACACGTGGAACGATATAAACGCCCCCGAAAGAAATTTATGAATTGCTGGTTTTTGATCATTCTGCGTCCCAAAAATAGTAATAAAAAGCGATCAAAAAGTGTCATGTGCCCGAAAATGGTACCAATATAAACGTCAACTTTTCCCGCAAAAAAAAAGACCTCACATGACTCTGTGGACCAAAATTTAGAAAATTTATAGCTCTCAACATGTGGTGATGCAAAAACTATTTTTTGCAATAAAAAGCGTCTTTTAGCGTGTGACAGCTGCCAAACATAAAAACTTGCTATAAAATCCACTATAAATAGTAAATTAAACCCCCCTTTATCACCCCTTTAGTTAGGGAAAAATAATAAAATAAAAAAAAATGTATTTATTTCCATTTTCCCATTTGGGTTAGGGTTAGGGCTAAAGTTAGGGTTAGGGCTTAAGTTAGGGTTAAGGTTGGGGCTAAAGTTAGAGTTAGAGTTAGAATTGGGGCTCAAGTTGGGGTTAGGGTTGGGGCTAAAATTAGGGTTAGTGTTGGGGCTAAAGTTAGGGTTAGGGTTAAGGTTGGGGCTAAAGTCAGGGTTAGGGTTGGGGCTACAGTTTGGGTTTTGGTGTGGATTAGGGTTAGGGATCGTTACATCAACGCTATGGGTGATCGGTAGCGGTAGAGGTGCCACCACTGTGGGTGAGTCAACCCCGGGGCGAGGCAACCCACGGGGTGACGTATAGTTTATTAAGGCAGATGGATCGGGTTAGGGTTAGGGATTGGATTAGGGTTATGGTTTGGATTAGGTTTAGGGTTGAGATTAGGGTTAGAATTGGGATTTGGGTTAGGGGTGTGTTAGGGTCAGGTTTTTGGTTAGGGTTATGATTAGGGATGGTATTAGGGTTAGGGGTGTTTTGGGGTTAAGGTTGGAGTTAGAATTGGGGGTTTCCACTGTTTTGGCACATCAGGGGCTCTCCATACGCGACATGGCGTCCGATCTCAATTCCAGCCAAATCTGCATTGAAAAAGTCAAACAGTGCTCCTTCTATTCAGAGCTCTGCAGAGATTTACCCCCACATAAAGGGTATCAGTGTACTCAGGACAAATTGGACAACAACTTTTGATGTCCATTTTCTCCTATTACCCTTGTAAAAATAAAAAATTGGGGGCGAAAAGATCATTTTTGTAAAAAAAAATGATTTTTTATTTTACGGCTCTAGGTTACTACTTCTGTGAAGCACTTGGGGGTTCAAAGTGCTCACCACACATCTAGATAAGTTCCTTGGGGAGTCTAGTTTCCAAAATGGTGTCACTTGTGGGGGGGTTTCCACTGTTCAGGCACATCAGGGGTTCTCCAATAGCGACATGGCATTTAATCTCATTTCCTGCCAAACTTGCATTGAAAAGTCAAACGGCGCTCCTTCCATTCCGAACTCTGCCATGTGCCCAAAGAGTCGTTTACCTGCATATATAGGGTATCAGCATACTCAGTTCAAATTGTACAACAACTTTTGGGGTCCAATTTCTCCTGTTACCCTTGGTAAAATAAAAAAATTGGATCTGAAGTACATTTTTTGTGAAAAAAAGTTAAATGTTCATTTTTTTAAACATTCCAAAAATTCATGTGAAGCACCTGAAGGGTTAATAAACTTCTTAAATGTGGTTTTGAGCACCTTCAGGGGTTCAGTTTTTAGAATGGTGTCAGCTTTCATTATTTTCTATCATATAGACCCCTCAAAGTGACTTCAAATGTGATATGGTCCCAAAAAAAAAAATGGTGTTGTAAAAATGAGAAATCGCTGTTTAACTTTTAACCCTTATAACTTCCTAACAAAATAAATTTTGGTTACAAAATTGTGCTTATGTAAACATATGGGAAATGTTACTTATTAAGTATTTTGTGTAACATATCTCTGTGATTTAAGGGCATGACATTTCAAAGTTGGAAAATTGAGAAATTTTCAACATTTTCATCAAATTTCTGTTTTTTTCACAAATAAGCGCAAGTCATATCAAATAAATTTTACCACTATCATGAAGTACAATATGTCAGAATCACCGGGATCCATGGAAGCGTTCCAGAGTTATTACTTTATAAAGTGACAGTGGTCAGAATTGTAAAAATTGGCCCGGTCATGGATTTGCAAACCACCCTTGGGGATAAAGGTGTTAAATTTGACTTGCAACTATTTAGCATATGATTAGTTATGCAAATTCTTGTCATGTCACTGCATTGTTACTCTTTTGCTTCTAATGATCTAAATTTTAATTTTTATTATTTTGTTAGTACTAGCTTGGCCCGTGCAAAATTTTCACACATTGGTCGTCGGGGGCGCAGGCAATTTCAGAAAAAGCCAGCTGGTCAACTGTAAATGTATTTCATGAGATGATGAACACAGGCAGGTATTTATATACTGTATGTAGCTTGGTAACACAATAAATTGGTTTGATAGGTAGAGGCCAAAAAATGTCTTCCGGTTGAGGTGCCACCTGCAGGTCATTGTTTCTTTCTGCATGTTTATGAAAATTAATGTTTAAACTGTCTTTAGTGATAAAATCGTGAATGTGTGGTTTGTTTGGCTCTTTTCTTGCTGAAGGGGGCAAGTTTACCTTTCAAATGGTGTATCATTTATGTGTGTGGAGCGAAGTAATCAGTGAAAAAGCAGTGCATGTTTACAAATGTGTTTGCATATATGACTCACCATTTGTGTGTGTGGGGCGAAGTAATCACCCAAAAAGTACATGTTTACAAATGTGTTTGCATATGTGACTCACCTGCAGTGAAGTGTGCAATCCTCCAATGTGCCTGAAATAGGCTGGGCAAGCACTTGGGCAAGCTGGAAAGACCCCCAAGGCAAATGTTTGGATTTGTTTGTGATGTCTGTAAGCAGCTTTGTGGTAGTGTGCTTTGGGGTAGTGTGCTGCCACCTGCAGGACACTTGACCTTTCAAATGGTGTATCATTTGTTTGTGTGGGTGGAGTATGAATGTAGCAAGTGTGAAATTCAATAGGCAGTGCATGTTTACAAATGTGTTTGCATATGAGACTCACCTGCAATGAAGTGTGCAATCCTCCAATTTGATTGAAAGAGGCTGGGCAAGCAGTTTGGCAAGCTGGGAAAGCCCCAAGGCAAATGTTTGGATTTGTTTGTGATGTCTGTAAGCAGCTTTGTGGTAGTGTGCTTTGGGGTACTGTGGTGCCACCTGCAGGTCATTTTTCCTTATTGCAGGTTTATGAAAATTAATGTTTAAACTGTATGTTGTGATCAAATTGTGGATGTGTGGTTTGTTTGGCTATTTTCTTGCTGGAGTGGGCCAGTTTACCTTTCAAATGGTGTATCATTTGTGTGTGTGGGTGCAGTATGAACGGAGATACAAAGTAATAAACCGAAAAACAGTGTTTAGAAATAATAGAATAGATTTTGTTAATTCACTTTTGGCTTTAAAAACTGCCTGAATCCTTCTGGGCATGCCCTTGATCACATTCAAAAATGTTCAGACTGAAATTTGAGCTCAGGACTAGTGTTGAGCGATACGATACTGCAAATATCGGATATCGGCCGATATTAGCTGTATCGGCCTTTCGATTCCGAATACCGATATTTTCGTCATATCGAATACCGGAATCGGATTTGTCACTGTCTGTGTCCGTCGGTCGGGTCTGTCACTGTCAGTGTCCGTCGGTCGGGTCTGTCAGGAGTCAGCGGCACTTACCTGGCAGAAGATCTCCGGCGGTCACGTCCTGAACTGCTTCATGGCCGCCATCCTCTTCTCCCCGGCGGTCACATGCAGTTTCTCGCGATAACTGCAGTGACTGCTGGGTAATCCCGGCCGTAAAGCAGTCAGTCCGATGACGTCACCGCCAGGGAAGCAGGTAATCAGCTGTGCTGCGTCGCGATGACAGGCTCTGCCTGTCATTGCGATGTAGCAGAGCTGGATCTTCGTGGGACACTCGTTACTATGGACTGCGTCGGACAGGTGGTATACTGTTGGTTTGTTTTTTTTCTTTTTTTACAGGAGATCGATGGCGTCGCAGGAATGAGAGTACAATAAAAGAAATGAAAACTGTGTTGTCTCTTTTATTTCAAAATAAATATATTTAAAATACTTTTTTCTTGCTTTGTCTTTTTTTTATGCATTTAATAACTTTGGGATTAATAATGGATCGGTGTCTTATTGACGCCTCTCCATTATTAACCCGGCTTATTGTCACCGTGCAATCAACGGTGACATTAACCCCTTATTACCCCGCTTGCCACCGCTACAGGGCAAGTGGGAAGAGCCGGGTAAAGTGCCACAATTGGCACATCTTTTGATGCGCCAAATGTGGGGCTGCTGTAGCCTGGTATTATCAGGCTGTTGAGGGCCAAAATCCATGGGCCTTGACAGTCTTTTAATACCAGGCCGCACCAGTCTGCATTTTACTTGGCTGGTTAACAAAAATAGGGGGACCCCTACGCCGTTTTTTTTTTCGAGGTGATCCTCTATTTTTGTTAACCAGCCAAGCTAAGCAGACTGCTGTGGCCTGGTATTATCAGGCTTGCAAGGTCCATGGATATTGGATCCTTACCAGCCTGAAAAACCAGGCCTCAGCGGTCTGCTTCATCTGGCTGGTTAACAAAAATAGGGGGGACCCCACGCCAATTTTTTTCGAGGGGATCCCCTATTTTTGTTAATCAGCCAATATATGCAGACTGCTGTGGCCTGGTATTATCAGGCTGGCAAGGTCCATGGATCTTGGCTCCTTAACAGCCTGAAAATCCAGGCCTCAGCGGTCTGCTTCATCTGGCTGGTTAACAAAAATAGGGGGGACCCCACGCCAATTTTTTTCGAGGGGATCCTCTATTTTTGTTAATCAGCCAAGATATGCAGACTGCTGTGGCCTGGTATTATCAGGCTGGCAAGGTCCATGGATCTTGGCTCCTTAACAGCCTGAAAATCCAGGCCTCAGCGGTCTGCTTCATCTGGCTGGTTAACAAAAATAGGGGGGACCCCACGCCATTTTTTTTCGAGGGGATCCCTATTTTTGTTAACCAGTTCCCTCTGACGTCACTGATTGTGTCCCTGGCTGACCTGAAGTGAAAGTGGAAAGCAATCAATTAAGCTTTCCACTTCCTCTCCTGTCAGCCAGGAGAGGAACTCATTCATTTGGGGGTTTACTGTGAGGCTGCAGCATTAGCTGCGGTCCTGCAGTAAACATTAACCCTTTCTGATGGATTACACCGTGGGACCTGACTGTACATCGGATTGGTAAGAATAATTTTGCTTTATTATTTTATTTTTATTACAGGAAATGGTTTTAGCAGGTAAATAAAATATGGTCAAAAACTGTGTGATTATTTCATTAAACTTCTTTTTTATTAAAGTGTGTGTGTTTGATTTTTCTTTCATACAATAGGATTAATAATTGATAGTTGTCTGATTGACAGCTCTCAATTATTAACCTGGCTTAAAGTGACCTTTCAATTGCAAGGTCATTTTAACCCCTTATTAACCCATTCGCCACCGCTACAGGGCAATGGGAATAGACGGGCAAAGTGCCAGAAAGGGCAAATCTAATTAGAGATTTGCCCTTTCTGGGGTGTCTGGGGGCAGATGTTAGTAGCCGGGGGGGGCCAAAAATAATGGTCCCTCTCTGGGCTATTATTATCTGCCCCCACTCACTGGCTTTGTCTGTCTAGTTGCGAAAATAGGGCGGGAGCCCACGCATTTTTTTTCAGCAATTTTACACCTCATATATTATATACATGTCATTGAATTTGTGACACATATATATATATTTATATTTATAGTTCATACACTTCTACATAGTATAATAGCCGCTAATTCAATTGCCGGCTTTTGTGAAAATGCAGAACCCGACATGAAATGACACTTGGTTTACTTAGAGTTAACCATGTCTTTTCATGTAGTTTGATATCTGATTTGCACAAACAATTACATGAGTGTAAGTGTGCAAAATTTCACACCTGTAGGGGTTAATTAAAGGTGTAAATTCGTAGCAAAAAAGTCTGTGTTTTTTACAACGAATTTACACCTTTAATTAACCCTACAGGTGTGAAATTTTGCACACATAGACTGATGTAATTGTTTGTGCAAATCAGATTGCAAACGACATGAAAAGACATGGTTAACCCTATGTACACCAAGTGTCATTTCATGTCGGGTGCTTCTGTCTTTTCACAGAAGCCGGCTTTACCCGGCAATTGAATCAGAGGATATTTTACTATGTAGAAGTATATAAACTATACATATATTATATATATATGTCACAATGACATGTATATATATATATGTGTATTCTATGTGTGTATATTTAGTGTTTACAAGGAAATAAAGGTTTTTTTTAGTTGCGATATTTTGTTCCCATAGACTTACATTGGACTTCCGGTATCGAAATCGGATATCGACGATATTTAGTGATATCGGCGATACCATTTCGATACGATATTTTTAGATATCGAGCAGTATCGCTCAACACTACTCAGGACTCTTCTACATGTTCCCAAAGTTGGTGCATACTGGTCAACTCACTTGGGTATGTATACAGCTTTTTCTTCTATTCTACCCCATAAGTTTTTGATTGGGTTGATATCTGGAGACTGTGGGGGCCATTCCAGCACCTCAAATTCATTGTCACTGAACCATTTTTTCGCCAATCTCCTTGTATGCTTTGTGTTGTTGTCCATCTGGAATACTATGTTGTCCTTTTCATACCCATAGTATTTGAGTGTATAAAGTAACTCTTCTTGTAGGATATTCACATTTAGGCCAGCATTGAGACCACCACCATTGTGATGAGCAGAGTTGTTGACTCCTATATTTTGCATGGATGTCCACCTTTTGGCTTCTGAATGGATGGACAGACTTTGTTTCATATTCTTCCAACTTTCATGGCACTCACATGATGCACTTTGGCAATTTTATTCGCCATGAGACAGCTATCGATGAGCTCGATGATAGTGTTACTCTTTTCTTGGGAAATTGTCTTCATGGCTGCTCCTTGATTCGAACCAATAATCTTTTGCTTGTGAATCAACCTAATAATACACTGATCTATTAGGGAATGTGAGAACAGGTTGTATGTTGTAGTATTCAGGAAGAAAATATTTTTCCACCACCAGGAACAAAACAGTAGCATTTCAGTGACATGAGAAGAATTTGCATAGCTAATCATATGCTAAATCGCTGCAAGTCAAATTTATGTATGAGATAGGCAAGATGATTGTATATAAAATGACGATAGTCCCACGATCAAAGCAGTAGTGGATGGTGAGATATGGAGCCTGAAAGTCAAAAGTTCAAAACATTGTTACCCTTTTGCTCTTTACTGTTTATATAATGTTTCTAGTTTGGAAGTTATTTATTAAAAATGGAAGAGAATATTAAATACAATTTCCCCTAGAAACATCAAATAAAAATATTCATATTTCTGTAATATGGGTCTGCTGCTACTGTTGTTATTATGGACTATCTGGTCTGACATAACCCACATTAATCGAATGATTGTTATTATTTGCATCTAGTCTTATTCTGTTTTAATACCATTGTTTATCCTTTTATAGTCAGTCCTGAAGAGATATTTATTCTTATATTCCTTAGCTACAAAATACCATTGGCTACTACAGGAAGAGACAAACATTGGGATCAATAAAAAAAAAGAAAATAGGATGACAGGGGCAGTAATAAACACAAAGAGGGAAGACTAGTAGAAAAGGAAGCAGAACTTCATAGTATAGCGTGTTATCTGTGGGTGGTGGTGCACATGTTTTTTAAACGTGTAGTTATGAGGATATTTTAATAGGGATGGAGAATGTAGGGGTTATGTAGGATTGATGTGGTTTCAATTTTAGAATTTTGTGTGAATATAGGACTACACATATAATAAATGTCATAAAGAGGCACACTATATTTATTGGTAACATATTAGTACCAAAATATTGGGATATTTGTTGGTAACGTATACTAGCACATTATTTTATAGTGACAGAGCTAGATATAAGCTATTCAATTCAAACTGAGCTGATCTGATGTCTAGTCCAGTCCTGTGTGGCAGCTGGTCTTCACTCATGAGTGTGGTAACACCTGCCCGGCATCCTGGGTGCCTCTTGCACTTACTGTGCTTCACAATGGAATGACTTGAATCCTAGTAAGATCAAATCTTGGATTTTTAAATGCTAAGGGTACCTCGTATGATGGGCTCAGGATGCTGGAAGTTGAATTGAAGACTGGCAGCACGTAGCACCTGACTGGATACTGGACTATTGCAGCACAAATCGATTTGCTCATCTATAGACACATACATAGGTATTATTTAGTGTGGCTTTCTTGCATATTGTTATACACACAGTTGTAACAAATGTTAGAATATGTATAGGTATTTACAGCTCTGGCAAAAATTAAGAGACCACTTTCAAATGTTCAGTTTGTCTGATTTTTTTCTTTATGAGTAAAATGTACATTGTTCTTTTAGTCTGTAAACTTCTGACAATATGTCACCGAATTTCCAAGCATTAAATTTTGTATTTTTTTCTGACAAAGAAAAATGGTCAAAATTTAAAAAAAAAGTGCTTTCAGACCTAAATGAATGCAAAGAAAACAAGTTCAAAATAATTTAGAAAAAACAATATTAACCCCTCTCTGCCATCAGACGTACTATTCCGTCCATGTGACCCTGGACCTAATTCCCATGGACGGAATAGTACGTCATGGGCGATCAGCTGCGCTCCCGGGGGGAGCGCAGCTGATCGCCGCCGGGTGTCAGCTGATTATCACAGCTGACACCCTGACTGTGTGTCAGGAGCGGTCACGGACCGCTCCCGGCACATTAACCCTTGGCACACCGCGATCAAACATGATCGCGGTGTGCCCGGGGCACAGGGGAGGATCGCGCAGGCAGGGGGCTCCCTGCGCGCTCCCCTGAGACCCTCAGAGCAGCGCGATGTGTCGCGCTGTTCCGAGGGTCCGTCCTCCCTCCAGGTCCCCGGATCCAAGATGGCGCCGGGGTCCTGCAGGGAGGCGGCTTCCTCAGTGCCTGCTGAGAGCAGGCGCTGGGGAAGCCTGCAGCACTGCCAGAGCGATCGCTGGTGTGACAGAGTGCTGTGCACACTGTCACACCAGCGATCTGCTAAAATACAGTGATGTCCCACCCTGGGACAAAGTAAAAAAGTAAAAAAAGTAAAAATAAAAAGTGTAAAAAAAAATCATAAAAAAAAAAAAAAATATTCCCCAATAATTCATTTTTTCCTGTAAATAAAAAAAACAAAACAATAAAAGTACACATATTTGGTATCGCCGCGTCCGTAACGACCCCCCTATAAAACTGTCCCACTAGTTAACCCCTTTAGTGAACCCCTTAAAAAAAAAAAAAAAAAAACGAAGCAAAAAATCAATGCTTTATCATCATACCGCCAAACAAAAAGTGAAATAACACGCGATCAAAAAGACCGATATAAATAAACATGGTACCACTGTAAACATCATCTTGTCCCGCAAAAAACGAGCCGTCACACAGCATCATGAGCGAAAAAATAAAAAAGTTATAGCTCGCAGAATAAAGCGATGCAAAAATAATGATTTTTTATATAAATTGTTTTCATTCTATAAAAGCGCCAAAACCTAAAAAAATGATATAAATGAGGTATCGCCGTAATCGTACTGACCCGAAGAATAAAACTGCTTTATCAATTTTACCACACGCGGAACGGTATAAACGCCTCCCCCAAAAGAAATTCATGAATTGCTGATTTTTGTTCATTCTAACCACCCAAAAATCGAAATAAAAAGCGATCAAAAAACGTCACGTGCTCAAAAATGTTACAAATAAAAACGTCAACTCGTCCGCAAAAAATAAGACCTCACATGACTCAGTGGGCCAAAATATGCAAAAATTATAGCTCTCAAAATGTGGTGATGCAAAAAACTATTTTTTGCAATAAAAAGCGTCTTTTAGCGTGACAGCTGCCAATCACAAAAACCCGCTATAAATAGTAAATCAAACCCCCTTTATCACCCCCTTAGTTAGAGAAAAATAATAAAATTAAAAAAATGTATTTATTTCCATTTTCCCGTTAGGGTTAGGGTTGCGGCTAAAGTTAGGGTTAGGGTTGGCGCTAACGTTAGGATTAGGGTTAGGGTTGGCGCTAACGTTAGGATTAGGGTTGGGATTAGGGTTATGGGTGTGTTAGGGTTAGGTTTGTGGTTAGGGTTGGGACTAGGGTTATTGGTGTTTGGGGTTAGGGTTGGAGTTAGAATTGGGGGGTTTCTGCTGTTTAGGCACATCAGGAGCTCTCGAAATGTGACATGGCGTCTGATCTCAATTCCAGCCAATTCTGCGTTGAAAAAGTCAAATGGTGCTCCTTCACTTCTGAGCTCTGCCATGCGCCCAAACAGTAGTTTACCCCACATATGGGGTATCAGCATACTCTGGACCCCAAGAGTTATTGTGCAATTTGTCCTATACCTTCTGTTACCCTTGGGAAAATAAAAAACTGGGGGCGACAAAATCATTTTTGTAAAAAAAAAAATGATTTTTTTGTTTTTACGGCTGTATGTTATAAAACTTCTGTGAAGCACTTCGGGGTTCAAAGTGCTCACCACACTTCTAGATAAGTTCCTTGTGGGGTCTATTTTCCAAAATGGGGTCACTTGTGGGGGGTTTCCACTGTTTAGGCGCATCAGGGGTTCTCCAAATGCGACATGACGCCCCCAGACCATTCCATCAAAGTCTGCAATCCAAAACGTCACTACTTCCCTTCCGAGCCCCGACGTGTGCCCATACAGTAGTTTTCTCCCACATATTGGGTATCAGCGTACTCAGGACAAATTGGACAACAACTTTTGGGGTCCAATTTCTCCTGTTACCCTTGTGAAAATAAAATATTGGGGGCGAAAAAATCATTTTTGTAAAAAAAAAAAGGATTTTTTATTTTTACGGCTGTACGTTATAAACTTCTGTGAAGCACTTCGGGGTTCAAAGTGCTCACCACACATCTAGATAAGTTCCTTGTGGGGTCTATTTTCCAAAATGGGGTCACTTGTGGGGGGTTTCCACTGTTTAGGCGCATCAGGGGCTCTCCAAATGCGACATGACTCCCCCAGACCATTCCATCAAAGTCTGCAATCCAAAACGTCACTACTTCCCTTCCGAGCCCCGACGTGCGCCCATACAGTAGTTTACTCCCACATATTGGGTATCAGCGTACTCAAGACAAATTGGACAACAACTTTTGGGGTCCAATTTCTCCTGTTACCCTTGTGAAAATAAAATATTGGGGGCGAAAAAATCATTTTTGTAAAAAAAAAAAGGATTTTTTATTTTTACGGCTGTACGTTATAAACTTCTGTGAAGCACTTCGGGGTTCAAAGTGCTCACCACACATCTAGATAAGTTCCTTGTGGGGTCTATTTTCCAAAATGGGGTCACTTGTGGGGGGTTTCCACTGTTTAGGCGCATCAGGGGCTCTCCAAATGCGACATGACTCCCCCAGACCATTCCATCAAAGTCTGCAATCCAAAACGTCACTACTTCCCTTCCGAGCCCCGACGTGCGCCCATACAGTAGTTTACTCCCACATATTGGGTATCAGCATACTCAGGACAAATTGGACAACAACTTTTGGGGTCCAATTTCTCCTGTTACCCTTGTGAAAATAAAATATTGGGGGCTAAAAATCATTTTTGTAAAAAAAAAAAAGAATTTTTTTATTTTACGGCTGTACGTTATAAACTTCTGTGAAGCACTTTGGGGTTCAAAGTGCTCACCACACATCTAGATAAGTTCCTTGAGGGGTCTAGTTTCCAAAATGGTGTCATTTGTGGGGGGTTTCCACTGTTTAGGCAGATCAGGAGCTCTCCAAACACGACATGGCATCCAGCCAATTCTGCGTTGAAAAAGTCAAACGGCGCTCCTTCCCTTCCAAACTCTGCCATGCACCCAAACAGTGGTTTACCCCCACATATGGGGTATCAGCGCACTCAGGACAAATTGCACAATAACTTTTGGAGTCTTGTTTCCCTTGGGAAAATAAAAATTGGGGTGAAAAGATCAATTTTGTGGAAAAAATATAATTTTTTAATTTTACGGCTCTACGTTATAAACTTGTGTGAAGCACTTGGGTGTTCAAATTGCTCACCAAAGATCTAGATAAGTTCCTTAGGGGGTCTAGTTTCCCAAATGGGGTCACTTGTTGTGGGTTTCCACTGTTTAGGCACATCAGGGGCTCTCCAAATGCAACATGGCGTCCAATCTCAATTCCAGCCAATTTTGGTTGGAAAAAGTCAAATAGTGCTCCTTCCATTCCGAGCTCTGCCATGCGCCCAAACAGTGGTTCCCCCCCACATATGGGGTATCAGCGTACTCAGGACAAATTGGACAACAAATTTTGTGGTCCAATTTCTCCTGTTACCTATGGGAAAATAAAAAAATAGTGACTAAGAGATAATTTTTGTGGGAAAAAAAATAGGATTTTTTATTTTCATGCCCGGGCATTATAAACTTGTGTGAAGCACTTGGGGGTTCAAAGTGCTCACCAAAGATCTATATAAGTTCCTTAGGGGGTCTAGCTTCCAAAATGGGGTCACTTGGGGGGTTTCCACTGTTTAGGCTCATCTGGGGCACTACAAACGGAACATGACCCCCATCAATGTTTGCATTCCAAAACGTTACTGCTTCTTTTCCAAGCCCTGCCGTGCGCCCAAACAGTTTCCCCCCCCCACATATGGGGTATCAGCGTACTCAGGACAAATTGGACAACAAGTTTTGGGGTACAATTTCCTTGGGAAAAATCAAAAATTTGGGACTAAAAAATCATTTTTGTGGAAAATTGTTTTTTTTTTTTTTCACACCCAGGCATTATAAACTTTTGTGAAACACTTTGGGGTTCAAAGTGCTTACAACAGATCTAGATAAGTTCCTTAGGGGGTCTAGTTTCCAAAATGGTGTCACTTGTGGGGGGTTTCCACTGTTTAGGCGTATCAGGGGCTCTCCAAACACGACATGGCGTCCAATCTCAATTCCAGCCAATTTTAGTTTGAAAAAGTCAAACGGCGCTCCTTCCCTTACGAGCTCTGCCGTGTGCCCAAACAGTGGTTTTCCCCCACATATGGGGTATTGGCGTACTCAGGAGAAATTGCACAACAACTTTATCTGTCCATTTTCTCCTTTTACCCTTGTGAAAATAAAAAAAAGTTTGTAAAAGATCATTTTTGTGGCTAAAAAGTTAAATATTAATTTTTTCCATCCACGTTGCTTCAGCTCCTGTGAAGCACCTGAAGGGTTAATAAACTTCTTGAATGTAGTTTTGAGTACCTTGAGGGGTGCAGTTTTTATAATGGTGTCACTTTTGGGTATTTTCTGCCATATAGACCCGTCAAAGTGACTTCAAATGTGAGGTGGTCCCTAAAAAAATGGCTTTGTAAATTTTGTTGTAAAAATGAGAAATCACTGGTCAACTTTTAACCCTTCTAATTTCCTAACAAAGAAAAATTTTGGTTCCAAAATTGTGCTGATGTAAAGTAGACATGGGAAATGTTATTTATTAACTATTTTGTGTGACATATTTCTCTGTTTTAAGGGAAAAAAAATTCAAAGTTTGAAAATTGCAAAATTTTTAAAATTTTCGCCATATTTGCGTTTTTTTCAAAAATAAACGCAAGTTATATCGAAGAAATTTTACCACTAACATGAAGTACAATATGTCACGAGAAAACAATCTCAGAATTGCGAAGATTCGTTGAAGCGTTCCAGAGTTATAACCTCATAAAGAGACAGTGGTCAGAATTGTAAAAATTGGCCCGGTCATTAACGTGCAAACCACCCTTGGGGGTGAAGGGGTTAATGTATTATCTCAGTAAGAGTTCTGAAACCAATATTTTGTGGAACAACCATGATTTTTAACAACAGCCTTCATGCGTCACTTGACATGCTTGCCACCAGTCTTTCACACTGCTTCTGGTGCAAAAATTTAAGCAGTTCTTGTTTGTTTGATGGCTTGTGACTATCCATCATCCTCTTGATCACAATCCAGAAGTTTTCAATGGGGTTCAGGTCTGGAGAATGGGCTGCCCATGACAGGGTTTTGATGTGGTGGTCTCTTAATTTTTGCCAAACCTGTATTTAATTATGATAATGTGTATATACACTTGAAACTAAAAGTTTCCATACAGTATATATAAAGACTAGTGTTGAGCGATATTGCTCGATATCTAAAAATATCGTATGGAAATTGTATCGCCGATATCACTAAATATCGTCGATATCCGATTCCGATTGCGGAAGTCCAATGTAAGTCTATGGGAACAAAATATCGAAATTAAAAAAAAACATTCTTGCCTTGTAAACACTAAATATACACACATAGAATATATATATATATATTATATATATATATATATATATACATGTCATTGTGACATATATATATATACATATATGTATAGTTTATACACTTCTACATAGTAAAATATCCTCTGATTCAATTGCCGGGTAAAGCCGGCTTCTGTGAAAAGACAGAAGCACCCGACATGAAATGACACTTGGTGTACATAGGGTTAACCATGTCTTTTCATGTCGTTTGCAATCTGATTTGCACAAACAATTACATCAGTCTATGTGTGCAAAATTTCACACCTGTAGGGGTCAATTAAAGGTGTAAATTCGTTGTAAAAAAAACTGACTTTTTTGCTACGAATTTACACCTTTAATTAACCCCTACAGGTGTGAAATTTTGCACACTTACACTCATGTAATTGTTTGTGCAAATCAGATATCAAACTACATGAAAAGACATGGTTAACTCTATGTAAACCAAGTGTCATTTCATGTCGGGTTCTGCATTTTCACAAAAGCCGGCAATTGAATTAGCGGCTATTATACTATGTAGAAGTGTATGAACTATAAATATAAATATATATATATATGTGTCACAAATTTAATGACATGTATATATATATATGAGGTGTAAAATTGCTGAAAAAAAAGGCGTGGGCTCCCGCCCTATTTTCGCAACCAGACAGACAAAGCCAGTGAGTGGGGGCAGATAATAATAGCCCAGAGAGGGACCATTATTTTTGGCCCCCCCGGCTACTAACATCTGCCCTCAGACACCCCAGAAAGGGCAAATCTCTAATTAGATTTGCCCTTTCTGGCACTTTGCCCGTCTATTCCCATTGCCCTGTAGCGGTGGCGAATGGGTTAATAAGGGGTTAAAATGACCTTGCAATTGAATGGTCACTTTAAGCCAGGTTAATAATTGAGAGCTGTCAATTAGACAACTATCAATTATTAATCCTATTGTATGAAAGAAAAATCAAACACACACACTTTAATAAAAAAGAAGTTTAATGAAATAATCACACAGTTTTTGACCATATTTTATTTTCCTGCTAAAACCATTTCCTGTAATAAAAATAAAATAATAAAGCAAAATTATTCTTACCAATCCGATGTACAGTCAGGTCCCACGGTGTAATCCTTCAGAAAGGGTTAATGTTTACTGCAGGGACCGCAGCTAATGCTGCAGCCTCACAGTAAACCCCCAAATGAATGAGTTCCTCTCCTGGCTGACAGGAGAGGAAGTGGAAAGCTTAATTGATTGCTTTCCACTTTCACTTCAGGTCAGCCAGGGACACAATCAGTGATGTCAGAGGGAACTGGTTAACAAAAATAGGGGATCCCCTCGAAAAAATTTGGCGTGGGGTCCCCCCTATTTTTGTTAACCAGCCAGATGAAGCAGACCGCTGAGGCCTGGTTTTTTCAGGCTGGTAAGGATCCAATATCCATGGACCTTGCAAGCCTGATAATACCAGGCCACAGCAGTCTGCTTAGCTTGGCTGGTTAACAAAAATAGGGGATCCCCTCGAAAAAAAAACGGCGTAGTGGTCCCCCTATTTTTGTTAACCAGCCAAGTAAAATGCAGACTGCTGCGGCCTGGTATTAAAAGACTGTCAAGGCCCATGGATTTTGGCCCTCAACAGCCTGATAATACCAGGCTACAGCAGCCCCACATTTGGCGCATCAAAAGATGTGCCAATTGTGGCACTTTACCCGGCTCTTCCCACTTGCCCTGTAGCGGTGGCAAGCGGGGTAATAAGGGGTTAATGTCACCGTTGATTGCACGGTGACAATAAGCCCGGTTAATAATGGAGAGGTGTCAATAAGACACCGATCCATTATTAATCCCAAAGTTATTAAATGTATAAAAAAAAGACAAAGCAAGAAAAAAGTATTTTAATGAAATAAAAGAGACAACACACTTTTCATTTCTTTTATTGTACTCTCATTCCTGTGACGCCATCGATCTCCTGTAAAAAAAGAAAAAAAACAAACCAACAGTATACCACCTGTCCGACGCAGTCCATAGTAACGACAGTCCCACGACGATCCAGCTCTGCTACATCGCAATGACAGGCAGAGCCTGTCATCGCGACGCAGCACAGCTGATTACCTGCTTCCCCGGCGGTGACGTCATCGGACTGACTGCTTTACGGCTGGGATTACCCAGCAGTCACTGCAGTTATCGCGAGAAACTGCATGTGACCGCCGGGGAGAAGAGGATGGCGGCCATGAAGCAGTCCAGGCCGTGACCGCCGGAGATCTTCTGCCAGGTAAGTGCCGCTGACTCCTGACAGACCCGACCGACGGACACTGACAGTGACAGACCCGACCGACGGACACAGACAGTGACAGTGACAAATCCGATTCCGGTATTCGATAAGACGAAAATATCGAAACGAATTATCGAAAGGCCGATAGAGCTAATATCGGCCGATAGCCGATATTTGCATTATCGTATCGCTCAACACTAATAAAGACACATCTGGATGTTTTTCTCAATATCTGACATGAAATTAGAATAAACCTTTACAATTTTAGGTCAATTAAGATTACCATAGTTATTAATATTTGCCAAATGCCAGAATAATGAGAGACAAAGATAAATTTTAAGGCATTTTTATTACTACTGCAAAGTCAAAAGTTTACATACACTAAGATTACTTTGCCTTTAAACATTTCTAAAAGAAAGAAGTGCAATACAATAAAGTGTAGAAAAAATAAAAAATAATATTACAAAAATATAAATACACTATATAAATATATACACCACTAATTGTGATCGCACCACTAAGTGCGGTTGGATGACCAACCAATAAAGTATATAAAACACCCAAGTGTAAGAGAAAAATGGGGAACAAAGAACCACCAAGGCAGGTAAAGGTACAATAAATGTTTTATTTGAAAAAAAAAAAAAAATTTAAACATTTGCACAAAAATAATGGTAATGTAATATAAGTAAAATGATGTTAAAAAGGAGGCAAACACAAACCACCCTACAGTGCCTAATAACCGGGATATATATCCATATGACAAGGTAAGTATATAACACAACACAATAATAGTGCAAGAATTAATAAATGTGCTACAAAGCAAAATCCAAAACCTAATATACTATAATAATGATATACATGTGCTAATCTAAATAATACTAAAGTGCCTGCAAGCAACGCACAACAGAGCACACAAATAATGCTAAGTGTTATAACCAAATGTGTGACACCGCATAAAAAATATGTGCTGTGCTAGATAATAATACTCAAGTGTTTGCAACAAAAATTGTGCAAGACTAAGCACATAAAAATCAATAGTGCTTAATAAAACAAACACACATGTGTAAACTATACCTGGAAAATATCGGGAAGGCAGAGAGGGTGAATGGATCGCTACCTAGAACGCGCCCCGACGCGCGTTTCGGAAAATATTCCTTCGTCAAATATTCCTGACGAAGGAATATTTTCCGAAACGCGCGTCGGGGCGCGTTCTAGGTAGCGATCCATTCACCCTCTCTGCCTTCCCGATATTTTCCAGGTATAGTTTACACATGTGTGTTTGTTTTATTAAGCACTATTGATTTTTATGTGCTTAGTCTTGCACAATTTTTGTTGCAAACACTTGAGTATTATTATCTAGCACAGCACATATTTTTTATGCGGTGTCACACATTTGGTTATAACACTTAGCATTATTTGTGTGCTCTGTTGTGCGTTGCTTGCAGGCACTTTAGTATTATTTAGATTAGCACATGTATATCATTATTATAGTATATTAGGTTTTGGATTTTGCTTTGTAGCACATTTATTAATTCTTGCACTATTATTGTGTTGTGTTATATACTTACCTGGTCATATGGATATATATCCCGGTTATTAGGCACTGTAGGGTGGTTTGTGTTTGCCACCTTTTTAACATCATTTTACTTATATTACATTACCATTATTTTTGTGCAAATGTTTAAATAATTTTTTTTTTTTCAAATAAAACATTTATTGTACCTTTACCTGCCTTGGTGGTTCTTTGTTCCCCATTTTTCTCTTACACTTGGGTGCTTTAAACATTTCTGCATTGCCCATATGATGGTGTCATGTGTTTGGAGGGTTTTTGGCAACATATGAGTTAATTAGAGACGCACGTGTGGATGTATTTTATTGCACACCTGAAAAACACTGCTTCTTTGTGTAGCATCATGGGAAAGTCTAAAGAAATCAGCCAAGATATCAGGAAGAGAATTGTGGACCTGCACATGTCTGGTTCATCATTGGGTACAATTTCAAGATACCTGAAGGTGCCTCGTTCATCTGTACAAACAATTATACACAAGTACAAACAAGATGGCAATGTCCAGCCATCATACCATTAAGGAAGGAGACGGATTCTGTGTCCCAGAGATGAATGTGCTTTGGTCCGACATGTGCATATCAACCCAAGAACAAAAGCAAAAGAACTTATGAATATGATGGTGGAAGCTGGTAAGATGGTGTCAATATTCACAGTGAAACGAGTACTGTATCAACATAGGCTGAAAGGTCACTCTGCCATTAAGAAGCCATTACCCCAAAGAAACATAAAAAAGCCAGATTAATGTTTGCAAATACACAGGAACAAAGACTTAAATTTTTGGAGAAATGTCCTGCGGTCTGATGAAACTAAAATTGAACTTTTTGGACATAATGACCATCGTTACATTTGGAGGAAAAAGGGAGAAGTTTGAAAGCCTAAAAGCACCATCCCAACTGTGAAACACGGGAGTGGAAACATCATGTTGTGGGGTTGTTTTGCTGCAGGAGGGACTGGTGCACTTTACAAAATAGATGGCATCATGAGAAAAGAAGATTATGTGGAAATACTGAAGCAACATCTCAAGACATCAGCCAGGAAGTTAAAGCTTGGGCGGAAATGGATCTTCCAAATGGACAATGATCCCAAGCTTACTGCCAAATTGGTAACAAAGTGGCTTAAGGATAACAAAGTCAATGTTTTGGAGTGGCCACCACAAAGACCAGATCTTAGTCTTATGGAAAATGTATGGGCAAAGCTGAAAAGGCAGGTACGAGCCAGGAGACATACAAACCTGGATCAGTTACACCAGTTTTGTCAGGAGGAATGGGCCCAAATTCCAACCAACTATTGTGAGAAGCTTATAGAAGGATTTCTCAAATGTTTGACCCAAGTCATTCAGTTTAAGGGCAATGGTACCAAATACTAATGTAATGTACGTAAACTTTTGACTTTGCAGTAAGTAATAAAAATGCCTGAAAACATGCTCTCTCGTTATTCTGGCATTTGGCAAATAGTAATAATTATGTTAATCCTAATTTACCTAAAACAGGAAAGGTTTATTCTGATTTCATGTCAGATATTGAGAAAAACATGCATATGTGTCTTTTTACTTAGTGTGTAAACTTCTAGTTTCAACTGTATGTCCTCTTGACAACCCTGAGGACATGCACTGTTTAGCACTGTGCCCTCCAGCTTGGAGTCATCCTACAATAATGTAATTGACTACAGAAGCATAAACTTTAAATTACATGAGGGGCTTAGCAATTAATAGTTATGATCATAATTATAAGCTAAAATAACTAGTTAATCAGGACAGCAGACAGTGCATCTGTCATGATTCCATCACTCATAGTGTCCTGAAGATGCTGTGTGTGACAGCTCAGCTGTCCTGTAGTTTCAAGGATGTGCTGAGCTGTCAGGATTGTGAGTGACAGTTGAGTCACCTTATCTGAGGCATGGGCATGCTGAGCTGTCAGTTTTGTGAATGACAGCTCAGCTGTCCAATCTGGCAATGCCTGTTTGGTTTCTTCAGGTGTCGCTCATTAAGGGTGAAAAACTGACTATTTAACTGGGTGACAATTATTAAAGCATTACAACTTTTAGCTTAGCTCAAGTGTTGTGTATTTGCTCTGTGATCAGAATAGAACTCAGAGCTTTGTTGCCAGACCTTAGATTTGCCTTTGACCATCATTAACTCCTTTTTCTTGGTTCGCTACCTTCTTGGAATTCTGACCCCGGACTGTGACCTTTATCTCACCCCTTTGTTTATGATGTACCCTCAGACTCCTTGACTTCTCAGACACCCAGCTTGTCCATGAAAAGTGACTCAGCGTCACATTTCAACTGGCCTCTCTAGGAGCTAGCCGTTTAACTGATTCAATGTAAGCTACATTTTTCAGTGACCACAGTGACTTGATGAACTGCATCCACCAAAAAATGTCTCATCAATGATTGTTAGTTTAATAGCGAGTAAATGATGTTTCCCAACATCATAATTTCTTTTTAGCAGACAAACATTTTCTCTAGAAAGAAGCACATGGCTGCAAATTGGTCAGAGTTTTTGAACCCTGAGATAAACTGCCCCTACCCATACCTCCAAAGCATTGATCTCCACAGTTAATGGTTCTTAGAGATTGGGTTGGATTAGAAAGGGCAGATGGTCCTTATTTTACTCTAGATTCAATATTTCTATCATGTTTAGGCCGAGACCCAATAATGTTAAGGCTGACACACTATGACCAGGGCCGTATTTGCCACAAGGCACTCGAGGGCACGTGCTTAGGGCGGGACTCTGCAGGGGGGCGGTGTTGTGAACGTGTTGGAGATGACTTCGGAGCTGAAGCTCCCTCTGGTGGTTGCTGAGGGTATTGAACCTATGTTGAACAGCAAAAATCCTCCTCCTGCAACTGACGACTGGTTATCAGGTGGGAAGAACTGGCCTGATATAAGTGAGCTGACCTCCCACGGTCCTTGCCGGTGATCAATTGTTCTTCCTGGTCTAGGTTGGAATTCAGCTTGCTTTTCTGCTGTCTCCTGCTTGCATTCAGATAAGTCACTTTCAGGTTTTTTTTACTATGGTTTGAATTTACTTGTTTTTTGCTGCATTGCTTTTTGAGTTCAGCCGGGTCCCCTTTGGAGGCTTGGGCTGGTCTCCATTCTCTTTTTGTATTTGTTCATTTGCTTAGTTCTTGTGATATTTTACTGCTGGGTAGCTACGTGTCCACACCAGAGATCTGATATAGGTGGTCGAGACCGTGTGGTCTCAGTATTTTTGGATTCAGAAGTGTTGGAGTTTCCTAGGGTTTTTCTGGGTTGCAGACAGTATTCTCTCCTGTGCTGTCCTATCTAGACAGTTTTGGGCCCCAGCATTTGCTCAATCCATTTTCTGTCTGTGTTCGTGTTTTCATCTTGTCTAACCGCCATTATATGTTTGGGGGCTTCCTATTCTTTTGGGGCTCTACTCCAGGGCAGTTAGCGTTGCTCTTTCGATCTTCAGGGATTGCTATCTCTCCGGCTGTGACGAGGCATCTAGGGCACCATAGGAACATCCCACGGCTGCTTCTAGTTGTGCGGTTAGTTTAGGGGTCTGCAACCTATTAGTTTCCAACTTCTCTAGTGTATGGCTGCCTATGCGGTTTTTTGCTCCTGCCTCCCCAGCTACCAAAACATAACAGGGTGGCACCTGAGCATTTTTTTTTTTAAAGTCCAGGGGGTCGGCCCTCCCCTTGCTTCCCTCACCCCCCCCATCATCATACTCACCTCCTCCTGCTGCAGCTCCAATGGTTCAGCGCCGACATCTTCCTGTATGAGCGCGCACGGAGCACTCATGGTACCGCTCATTAAGTTCATGAATATGGATGCCACTCCACTCTCATAGGCGTGGCGTCCATATTCATGACCTTAATGAGCGGTACCACTAATGGTCCACGCACTCATACAGGAAGAAAATGTCGTCGCTGGACCATCGGAGCTGCAGCAGGAGGAGGTGAGTATGATGACGGGAAAGGAATAAGCAGGGAGGGCAGTGAGTGCTGGGGCTGGGGGGGCAGTGAGCGCTGGGGCTGGGGTGGCAGTGAGTGCTGGGGCTGGGGGGCAGTGAGCGCTGGGGTTGGGGGGGCAGTGAGTGCTGGTGCTGGGGGGGCAGTGAGCGCTGGGCCTGGGGGGGGCAATGAGCACTGGGGCTGAGGGGGCAGTGAGCGCTGGGGTTGGGGGGACAGTGAGCACTGGGGCTGGGTGGGCAGTGAGTGCTGTGGGGCAGTGAGCACTGGGGGGGCAATGAGCGCTTGGGGCAGTGAGCGCTGTGGGGCAATGAGTGCTGTAGGGGCAGTGAGCGCTGTGGGGGCAGTGAGTGCTGGGGGGGCAGTGAGCGCTGAGGCAGTGAGCGCTGTGGGGCAGTGAGCGCTGTGGAGGCAGTGAGCACTGTGGGGGCAGTGAGCGCTGAGGGGAGTGAGCGCTGGGTGGCAGTGAGCGCTGGGGGAATGAGCGCTGTGGGGGAGAAATGAGCGCTGGGGCAATGAGCGCTGGGGGGATGAGCATAGGGGGAGGAATGAGAGCTGGGGGAGGAATAAGCGGCGAGGGAATGAACATGGGGGAATGAGCGCTGGGGGAGGAATGAGCGCTGGGGGAATGAGCGCTGGGGAGTAATGAGCACTGGGGGGAATGAGCACTGAGGTGGGGAATGAGCGCTGAGGTGGGGAATGAGCGCTGGGGGGGAATGAGCGCTGAGGTGAGGAATGAGTGCTGGGGGGAATGAGCGCTGAGGTGGGTAATGAGCGCTGATGTGGGGAATGAGCGCTGGGGAGAATGAGCGCTGAGGTGGGGAATGAGCGCTGAGGTGGGGAATGAGCGCTGAGGTGGGGAATGAGCGCTGAGGTGGGGAATGAGCGCTGAGGTGGGGAATCAGCACTGGGGTGGGGAATGAGCGCTGAGGTGGGGAATGAGCGCTGAGGTGGGGAATGAGCACTGGGATGGGGAATGAGCGCTGAGGTGGGGAATGAGCGCTGAGGTGGGGAATGAGCGCTGGGGAGAATGAGCGCTGGGAGGAATGAGCGCTGAGGTGGGGAATGAGCTCTGAGGTGGGGAATGAGCGCTGGGGTGGGGAATGAGCGCTGAGGTGGGGAATGAGCGCTGGGGGGAATGAGCGCTGAGGTGGGGTATGAGCACTGGGGAGAATGAGCGCTGGACTAATGTAAAAGAGGAGGTTGGACAAAAATTACATCACAAATCATTTTTTTTTGTTAAATAACATCTTTATTTAGCTTACAAAAAGGCATACAAATCCATATGTAAAAACGCATCAAATACGCACCTGCGTTTTCTGCCAAGAGATACGGATTATGTACAGAAACTTCTGCAGACAAATCTGCAACGTGTGCACACACTCTAAGGCTATGTTTCCACGTTCAGGAAACGCTGCAGAGAGGACACAGCTCCGTCCTAAGCTGTGCCGGCTGTTGTACGCGCGTTGATTCCACATGTTCATTGAACCGTGTGGAATCACCGCATCCTATACATAGGACAGTGTTATTTATCGTGTGTAGACTGAGCGTCTCCGCGAGATAAATAGACATGCTGCGGTCTAGAAAGACGCTCCACATGTGCATATACGCAGGTCTGCCACCTGCATCTTTGAAATTGTACGCATAGTGTATATGGGATTTCATAAAATCCCCTCCACTATGCTGTAACATTTGGACGCTACGGATTGGACTCTGCGGCTATTCTCAGCGTCCAATCCGCAGCGTTTCCTGAACGTGGAAACGTACCCTAAATATATCTCTGCCTCTGGACATTATATAGTATAGATTTGCCTGGACTGTACATTATTATAAATCTACTACCTGAGCATTATATATTATAGATCACCCTGGACATTCTGTATAATAGATTGTACATCATATATTACAGATATTTCTGGACATTTTATTCTATAGGTCTCCTTGTACATTATATATTATAGATCTATAATAAATAATATACCGGGAGATCTATAAGATAAATTGTCCAGATTTATATGTAAGTATCTGTTTAAACCCAGACATATGAATAAGGCCTTAGTCAGAGACTGGGCAGTAATAGAATAATACAATCCATCTAGTAATGCTCCAATGTCTGCTGGACGTGGTGTGGGGAGGGTTTCCAGTTCAGTTAGTACACAGACACCAGACTTCTAGATTCGGCCTCATTCATTCCCTATGGGACTTGCAAACATGTGCGGCACTTCACACAACTGTAAAGATTAGCCAGTGTCTTAACTTACAAGAAAATGTTGAGATTATGTCTGTTTTCAATTGTGATGTTTTTACATTACTCTAGACTTATGTAAGAACAAAGTAAATTCCAAGACATATCCATCAACACAGGTTATTATATCAGTAAATTTTAAATACTGATCCTTCTTCATGCAATATAGGCCTAATCTAATTCATATGCTGCTACACTGCTAACTATCTGACCATCATAAGACCGTGTTGAGAAATATAGAAGAACGGCACCAAGAAAAGTCTACTCACTGGTGGGGATGATGACTTCTGAATTCTGGACACATAGGTGGTTTTAATACTGTTGATTCGGTGCTTGCAAGAAAACACATGTAGTAACAAACCAATATCCAAAGGAAATAGATACAGCACTCTTCAATTCAGTTAAAAAACCAAAGTCCTTTATTTAATTTCTGGACAAGGTTAACATCGGGCTAGGCACATGAAAAACATGCAGTGAAAAAAGACAGGACTATGGCCGTTTCGCGTTATGCATGCTTCAACCGGTCCGATGTTAAACTTGCCCAGAAATTAAATAAAGGACTTTGGTTTTTTAACAGAATTGAAGAGTGCTGCATCTGTTTCCATTGAATATTGGTATCTGACCATCATAACTTTCGAGAGTGTTGTGAATAAATATATATATATATATATATATATATACATACACACTGTATATAAACAAGGAATAACAAATACATATCAATTATTAAGATATATATATATATATATATATAGATATATATATCTATATATATATATATATATATAAAGAATAACAACTATACATCAACTACACATCAAATATTGATAGATCTCATGGGTGAGTACATGTATTCCCAGCAGAAAAAAATGCTACACATACGACAATAGTAGAAGAAAACAGGAGAATCTCTTCTTCGTGGTTCAGATGACTAGAAAAACTGTGCATTTCTTTTTTCAGTCTATTATTTATACGCATGGAAGTTGAATGAAGTTTTTGCATCATTACCTCCTCCGCCAAGCAGAATGTGACAATGAAAGTCTTCATTAGAGTGTAAAATATTACTTTAGAAAGCACCTGATTGTCCTGTTAATGGGGAAAAAATTATGTTTTTATATTTACTTGGTGTCCCATAATTATATTCGGCAGCAGGTGGTCGATTTTACAGATTTTGTATAGACATGGTATTGTTATAGCTCTTCACTGTTTATGAAACTTCAAAAACAATAAAAGTAAAACTTAGCACCAGCTTACCCTAAATGCTTAGCTTACATAAATCTATAAGAAAATCATAAAATTATTATAAACAAAACCTCAAATAATGCAAGAAAGCAAGTTCATAATCATTTAGATACAACAATATTAATGTTTTAACTCAGGAAGAGTTCTGAAATCAATATTTTGTGGAATAACCATGATTTTTAAAAACAACTTTCATGCGTCTTGACATGCTTGCCACCAGTCTTTCACACTGCTTCTGGCACAAAAATGTAAGCAGTTCTTCTTTGTTTGATGGCTTTTGACTATCAATCATCCTCTTGATCACATTCCAGATCTGAAGAATGGGCTTTGATGTGATGGTCTCTTAATTTTTGGCACAGCTGTATATATATATATATCTTATATATATTTTTTTTTTATTAACTTAATGTGTCCAGATTCTGGCAGCCAATCAGGGTGCAGAAACCATCCACAACATCCAGACACAAGGGCTTCTATCATATGCTGTCAAAGTGATATGTCCCTCTCCACATAAAAAGCGGACATGTTGTTTTTGTGCCATTTTGTCAGTGTAAAAGTGCAGAGATGCAAGTAGTCAGATAGTTAAGATAGATATTATCCTGAAATCGACTTTCCAGCACCTAAATCGTTTGTGCTAATAGTATGGGCTAGTCAAGAGTCCATATTTCCGAATCTAAATCCTTTGTGCTAATAGTGTGGGCCTTACGCCAGGCCACATTTGAGAATCTAAATCCTTTCTGCTAGTAGTTTGGACCATACACCAGGCAACATTTTAGAATCTAAATCGTTTGTGCTAATAGTGTGGTCCAGCCAGGAGTCCACATTTCAGAATCTAAATCTTTTCTGCTAATAGTGTGGGCTATACACCAGGCCACAATTCATAATATAAAACGTTTGAGCTAATAGTGTGGTGCAGGGAGGAGTCCATATTTTGGAATCTAAATCCTTTCTACTTATAGTGTGGTCCAGACACAAGGCCACATTTCTGAATCTAAATCCTTTCTGCTAATAGTGTAGTTCAGACACGCTATCTCAGGAAATAAATACCAATTATTAATTTAGTGACAGGTGACTGGTGACTGTTCTGGGCTTAGGGATGTGAAATAGCTGATTAAAAGAGGGAAAGTGTACATACAACATGAGTGGGAAAAAGTGAGGTCGTAGTGGAAGGGAAAATTGTTACACCCGGTCCCAGCGCTGGCTCTGCACTCCGTTCTGCTCACTCACCTGCCCCAGCTGCCCTTCGGCGTCCTGTGTCCTCCTCCACTTCCTGGCACGCTGCTGGCAGGCCTCCAGATAGTCTGCTTAGGACGCGAGGCCGCGCCCACCATCTCTCTTAAAGGGGCAGCGTGCATTTTTTGAAATAAGCTAATTAACCAATGGCTGCGCACTCAGTACTATATCTGGTCACTCCACCATTAGGGGAGTACCGGAGCAACGTGTTCTATCATTGCTACATCCGGTTCTGTTCCTGATCTGTATGCGCTGCGTCTGCAGTCTCTGTGCTTCGCTGATACTGTTTGTCTCCTCAGATCATTGCTAACCTGTATCTGGCTATCTTGGACAATCTCGGCTATTACTGGCGCAAGTGTCATCCCGTTCCGCCATCAGCCATCCGTACCCGTGGATCGTGACAAGGTCACTGAAGCCAGCCTTCTACCATCCGTTCTGGACCAGGACCTTACCCTTCTCCGTCAAGAACTTTCCAAGGACTCTGTAAATACCTGTTACCCCTTTGGTCCCTCTTGGACAGCTGCCACGTGTCCGGGGTCTAACTGGAGGTAGCACCTGTGTCCTCCGGGTATTCCATTCTGGTCCTGTTCGAGGGGCCTTACTACGGGTACCCGGGGCTCACTAGTTACGCCCCCTTCGGAGCCCCCCGGACCGCGGTCTCGAGGTTCCACATTAAAAATAAAAACGAATGTGAACTTCACCACCTCTGCCTCCGCTTCCATTCGTTACAAAAATAGGCTTGGTGTTCAAGTTCTACGTGGGTTAGGTGGTAATTTTACTTAAAACTTTACTTAACAAACACCGTCTCGTTCTATCCAAAGACAACTGAGAACATTTGTTACTGGACAAGCTACTCGACTCCCTTTCTTTGGCAGCTGCACAGTGGTACGCCTTGAAGATGATGGCCAGAAAGAGCATGTGCTCCAGTGGATTTAAAGCGCTGCATAAAGTGGCCTATCCTCCTCTTTCTCCACCTTATCATCACACACAGTACAATCCTCAGAGGTGGTACCTCAATTACCCTTGTTTCCTCCTGTGTCACAACTCATCAAAAGCCCAACTGACTGTGGGAACCACATATGGACGAGTATGAAGAGGTGTTCACATATTCTACTCTATGGTAGGGTTGAGCATTCCGATACTGCAAATATCGGGTATCGGCCGATATTGGCTGTATCGGAATTCCGATTCCGAGTTCCGATATTTTCGTCATATCGGATACCGGAATCGGGATTGTCACTGTCACTGTCAGTGTCCGTCGGTCGGGTCTGTCAGGAGTCAGCGGCACTTACCTGGCAGAAGATCTCCGGCGGTCACGGGCTGGACTGCTTCATGGCCGCAATCTTCTTTCCCCGGCGGTCACATGCAGTTTCTCGCGATAACTGCAGTGACTGCTGGGTAATCCCGGCCGTAAAGCAGTCAGTCCGATGACGTCACCGCCGGGGAAGCAGGTAATCAGCTGTGCTGCGTCGCGATGACAGGCTCTGCCTGTCATTGCGATGTAGCAGAGCTGGATCGTCGTGGGACTGTCGTTATGGACTGCGTCGGACAGGTGGTATACTGTTGGTTTATTTTTTTTCTTTTTTTACAGGAGATCGATGGCGTCGCAGGAATGAGAGTACAATAAAAGAAATGAAAACTGTGTTGTCTCTTTTATTTCATTAAAATACTTTTTTCTTGCTTTGTCTTTTTTTTAAACATTTAAAGACTTTGGGATTAATAATGGATCGGTGTCTTATTGACGCCTCTCCATTATTAACCGGGCTTATTGTCACCGTGCAATCAACGGTGACATTAACCCCTTATTACCCCGCTTGCCACCGCTACAGGGCAAGTGGGAAGAGCCGGGTAAAGTGCCACAATTGGCACATCTTTTGATGCGCCAAATGTGGGGCTGCTGTAGCCTGGTATTATCAGGCTGTTGAGGGCCAAAATCCATGGGCCTTGACAGTCTTTTAATACCAGGCCGCAGCAGTCTGCATTTTACTTGGCTGGTTAACAAAAATAGGGGGGATCCCCACGCCGTTTTTTTTTCGAGGGGATCCCCTATTTTTGTTAACCAGCCAAGCTAAGCAGACTGCTGTGGCCTGGTATTATCAGGCTGGCAAGGTCCATGGATATTGGATCCTTACCAGCCTGAAAAACCAGGCCTCAGCGGTCTGCTTCATCTGGCTGGTTAACAAAAATAGGGGGGACCCCATGCCAATTTTTTTCGAGGGGATCCCCTATTTTTGTTAATCAGCCAAGATATGCAGACTGCTGTGGCCTGGTATTATCAGGCTGGCAAGGTCCATGGATCTTGGCTCCTTAACAGCCTGAAAATCCAGGCCTCAGCGGTCTGCTTCATCTGGCTGGTTAACAAAAATAGGGGGACCCCACGCCAATTTTTTTCGAGGGGATCCCCTATTTTTGTTAATCAGCCAAGATATGCAGACTGCTGTGGCCTAGTATTATCAGGCTGGCAAGGTCCATGGATCTTGGCTCCTTAACAGCCTGAAAATCCAGGCCTCAGCGGTCTGCTTCATCTGGCTGGTTAACAAAAATAGGGGGGACCCCACGCCATTTTTTTTTCGAAGGGAACCCCTATTTTTGTTAATCAGTTCCCTCTGACGTCACTGATTGTGTCCCTGGCTGACCTGAAGTGAAAGTGGAAAGCAATCAATTAATCTTTCCACTTAAGGGCCCGTCTCACATAGCGATATCGCTACCGAGATCGCTGCTGAGTCACTAGTTTTGTGACGCAGCAGCGAGCTCACCAGCGATATCGCTGTGTGTGACATTCAGCGACGATCAGCCCCCCTGCCGGGTATCGCTGATCGTCGCTGAAATGTCAGGACCTTTTTTTGATCGCTGGTTTCCCGCTGACAGGCACACATCGCTGCGTGTGACAGGCGGGAGACCAGCGATCCGCTGGTAACCAAGGTACACAGCGGGTTTCCAGGCGCGGGGCTGTGCCTAGAAACCCGCTGTGTACCTTGGATACCAGCGCCCTGATGCAGGGAGCTGGTATCCAAGGTACACAGCGGGTTTCCAAGTGCTGCGCGGTGCCTGGAAACCCGCTGTGTACCTTGGTTACCAGCGGATCGCTGGTCTCCCGCCTGTCACACGCAGCGATGCGTGCCTGTCAGAGGAAAACCAGCGATCAAAAAAAGGTCCTGACATTTCTGCGACGATCAGCGATACCCGGCAGGGGGGCTGATCGTCGCTGAATGTCACACACAGCGATATCGCTGGTGAGCTCGCTGCTGCGTCACAAAACTAGTGACTCAGCAGCGATCTCGGTAGCGATATCGCTATGTGAGACGGGCCCTTAAGCGATGTTACCCGCAGTGTCGCTGTCCCAGATCGCTGCCTGAGCTGCCTGTTTGACAGCTCAGCAGCGATCATGTAGCGATACACCAGCGATCCTGACAAGTGCATATCGTTGTCGGGATCGCTGGTGTATCGTTATGTGACACCCAGCCTTTACTCTCCTGTCAGGCAGGAGAGGAACTCATTCATTTGGGGTTTACTGTGAGGCTGCAGCATTAGCTGCGGTCCCTGCAGTAAACATTAACCCTTTCTGAAGGATTACACCGTGGGACCTGACTGTGCATGGGATAGGTAAGAATAATTTTGCTTTTTTATTTTATTTTTATTACAGGAAATGGTTTTTGCAGTAAAATAAAAGATGGTCAAAAACATGTGTCTTTATTTCATTAAAATGATTTTTAATTAAAGTGTGTGTGTTTTATTTTTATTTCATGCAATAGGATTAATAATTGATAGTTGTCTAATTGACAGCTCTCAATTATTAACCTGGCTTAAGGTCACCTTTCAATAGCAAGGTGGCTTTAACCCCATATTAACCCATTCGCCACCGCTACAGGGCAATGGGAATAGACGGGCAAAGTGCCAGAAAGGGCGAATCTAATTATAGATTTGTCTTTCCTGGGGTGTCTGGGGGCAGATGTTAGTAGCCAGGGGGGGCAAAAATAATGGTCCCTCTCTGGGCTATTATTATCTGCCCCCACTCACTGGCTTTGTCTGTCTGGTTGCGAAAATAGGGCGGGAGCCCACGCATTTTTTTTCAGCAATTTTACACCTCATATATATATATATATATACATGTCATTGAATTTGTGACACATATATATATATATATATTTATATTTGTAGTTCATACACTTCTACATAGTATAATAGCCGCTAATTCAATTGCCGGCTTTTGTGAAAATGCAGAACCCGACATGAAATGACACTTGGTGTACATAGGGTTAACCATGTCTTTTCATGTCCTTTGCTATCTAATTTGCACAAACAATTAAATCAGTCTATGTGTGCAAAATTTCACACCTGTAGGGGTTAATTAAAGGTGTAAATTCGTAGCAAAAAAGTCCGTTTTTTTTACAACGAATTTACACCTTTAATTAACCCCTACAGGTGTGAAATTTTGCACACATAGACTGATTTAATTGTTTGTGCAAATCAGATAGCAAACGACATGAAAAGACATGGTTAACCCTATGTACACCAAGTGTCATTTCATGTCGGGTGCTTCTGTCTTTTCACTGAAGCCGGCTTTACCCGGCAATTGAATCAGAGGATATTTTACTATGTAGAAGTGTATTCTATGTGTGTATATTTAGTGTTTACAAGGAAAGAAAGAGGTTTTTTTAGTTGCGATATTTTGTTCCCATAGACTTACATGGGACTTCCGGTATCGGTATCGGGTATCGCCGATATTTTAGTGATATCGGCGATACCATTCCGATTCCGATACTTTAGGATATCGGAAAGTATCGCTCAACTCTACTCTATGGGCATCAGAGGTCTGCTGCAAAGATTCTCAGAATCAAGAGGAGGAAGGCATCTGTATTGATGCCCCAAATTTTTTTCAGTTGGATCCGGGACCGGACAAAGTCAGATCCATGCAGAATCAAGACCTTCATCACCAGACGTCAACCACCGGGGGTGGAGGTGATCCATTGAAACTCAGATACCTGAGGCACACATGTACTGTACTGTGCTGTCAGGGCAGGAAGTGGAGGAGGGTGACCCTCTTGGTGAGTAGTGGGAGAACATAGAGGATGATGATCAGGTTGTAGAATACACTTGCTGTGAACACAGAGGCACGCAGCTGAGTAGCTCAGCAAAGGGGGTGAAGAAGGAGGAAGACGAGGAAGTTGCGGCTTGCTGCACAGACACTGAGTGATGCAACAACAACAAATACTGGACCATCAGCCACAACTCTGGCTGTAACCAGGAGCGGTCACGGGTCTGCAGTTCACAGAGATGGCAAGGTTTTTTTTTTATCCTGGGCCTATTTCGAGACCACAAAGGATGACCCAACTCATGTTATCTGCCAATTTTGCAAAAAATGACTCAGTAGAGGCAAAAATTGCAACAATTTGACTGGCAGGCCTGCACTTACTTTCAGTTAACTACCTGTGTTACTATCCTTAAATGTTTGTAACAATTGTAGTCTACCAAGCTGATATTTGTGCCACCTTAGTGCAGTTTGAGCTTTTGCATGAGATATCAGGGCTCCCAACACAGCAGACTTACACTGGTACCTCATCCATTTCGTCTTAATTTATTCTTAATTTCAATAACTGCTGTGAGTCAATTGATGCCACTTTTCCTGGTGTCAGCCCCTAATTTGAGCTGTTTTGGCAGCTTTTCAACCCCTCCTGAAACTGTTGTCTATGTGTTTGGTTTTGCCTCCCATTGAATTCAATGGGGTTCAGATATGTTTGACGAATATGGGGATGTTCGCCAATACGAACCGAACCAAGTCTTGAAAGGTTTGCTCATCTCTATCAGTAACATGTGTAGGGTAGGGATGGCACCCCTGGAAAAGTGGCAGATGGGAAGAACGTATTGGGGTACAGCCATCGCCATTAGTTTTTTAAAACTATTCGTCTCCATTAGCTGGAATGTCAGCATTCAAAGGCCAGTAATTTGGAAATGTTATCATTCAGGACCATGGCTCGTGGTAGGGTGGGGAGGGTTTCTCCTCTTTCTCTCGAAGTTTGGAGGATGGAAAGTTGAACACTTCCATGGGACGTGTTGAGATGCTCAGTGAAACGGGTGCTGGTGGTGCTGTCACATCCTCTCTTTGCGGGGAAGCGGGCAGCCCTGTTGATCGTGAGCAGGAGATAGAGGCCAAGGCCGCAGCAGAAGAGGGAGCAGGAGGAAGCTCAGATGTGTCATGCTTTTTAATACGTGTACTCCACTGCACCTAGTGCTTGAAATTCAGATGCCTCGTCATGCAGGCAGAGCTCAGGTTGATAAGATTTATGCCTTCTTCAGGATGTAATGGCACAGCATGCAGACCAACTGTCGCTTGTTGTCAGCACATTTCCTGAAGATATGACACACCAGGGAGCTCTTTTGAGCTGGCTTTGGTGTGATGATTTCAGCGGTGCTGTGGGCAGTAGCAGCTGTTATACTGGCTAAAGGTCAACCGATGTGCCTTTGCACCCTGCTCCCTCTTTTGCTGTGCTTCTGGGGCAGCGTGGACACCTCTTCCTCTGAACTGCATACATCACTAGGATGGCCTTTGCTCCATGTGTGGTCTAGGACCTAATCATCCCCTGCATCATCTTCAACCCACTCCTCACCCCTGTCCTCCATGCTGGTCCATACACTGCAGAAAGACACTGCAGTTGGCAACTCTGTTTTTTCATCCTCTGAGATGTACTGCCGTGGTCCACTGACTGTGTGCACTAGCCCTCCCATGTACTCATCCTCCAACCTAACAAGTGGTTGGGCATCAGTGCACTCAGTCTTCACCACTTCGCGGACACAGCCAGGTGAATAACCCATGGAACCCCAGCCAGCGGAGTCATCCAAAAGCAGATGAGACTGCTGCATGACTTGGGGCTCAGACAGCTTGGCTGTTTTGCAAGGGGGTGAGATGGAAGCCAGATGACCATGGTCCTCAGGTGACAACTCTGCACTTTCTGCTGTGGACCGGGTGGTAGGAAGGAACTGGAGGCACTCTCAGCAGTCCAATCTAACACCTTTTCAACATCTTGTGAACTCACCATTTGTGTTACGGTAGTCGGCTCTCCGAAGTGATGTAGAACGTCCTGTCGCCTGGGTGCACCAGAGGAATGTGTTCAATTTGGGCTTGTAGCAGTCACAGAATGATCAGGTCCTTTTCCTGCAGCAGATACATCACCAGCTAGACCAGCTTCACATGTCCATATACAGGTCCTTCTCAAAAAATTAGCATATAGTGCTAAATTTCATTATTTACCATAATGTAATGATTACAATTAAACTTTCATATATTTTAGATTCATTACACACCAACTAAAATTTGTCAGGTCTTTTATTGTTTTAATAATGATGATTTTGGCATACAACTCCTGATAACCCAAAAAACCTGTCTCAAAAAATTAACATATTTCAACCGTCCAATAAAATAAAAGTGTTTTTTCAAAACAAACAAAAAAACCATCAAATAATAATGTTCAGTTATGCACTCAATACTTGGTCGGGAATCCTTTGGCAGAAATGACTGCTTCAATGCAGCGTGGCATGGAGGCAATCAGCCTGTGACACTGCTGAGGTGTTATGGAGGCCCAGGATGCTTTGATAGCGGCCTTAAACTCATCCAGAGTGTTGGGTCTTGCGTCTCTCAACTTTCTCTTCACAATATCCCACAGATTCTCTATGGGGTTCAGGTCAGGAGAGTTGGCAGGCCAATTGAGCACAGTAATACCATGTTCAGTAAACCATTTACCAGTGGTTTTGGCACTGTGAGCAGGTGCCAGGTCGTGCTGAAAAATGAAATCTTCATCTCCATAAAGCATTTCAGCCGATGGAAGCATGAAGTGCTCCAAAATCTCCTGATAGCTAGCTGCATTGACCCTGCCCTTGATGAAACACAGTGGACCAACACCAGCAGCTGACATGGCACCCCACACCATCACTGACTGTGGGTACTTGACACTGGACTTCAGGCATTTTGGCATTTCCTTCTCCCCAGTCTTCCTCCAGACTCTGGCACCTTGATTTCCGAATGACATGCAAAATTTGCTTTCATCAGAAAAAAGTACTTGGGACCACTTAGCAACAGTCCAGTGCTGCTTCTCTGTAGCCCAGGTCAGGCGCTTCTGCCGCTGTTTATGGTTCAAAAGTGGCTTTACCTGGGGAATGCGGCACCTGTAGCCCATTTCCTGCACACGCCTGTGCACGGTGGCTCTGGATGTTTCTACACCAGACTCAGTCCACTGCTTCCTCAGGTCCCCCAAGGTCTGGAATCGGTCCTTCTCCACAATCTTCCTCAGGGTCCGGTCACCTCTTCTCATTGTACAGCGTTTTCTGCCACATTGTTTCCTTCCAACAGACTTCCCATTGAGGTGCCTTAATACAGCACTCTGGGAACAGCCTATTTGTTGAGAAATTTCTTTCTGGGTCTTACCCTCTTGCTTGAGGGTGTCAATGATGGCCTTCTTGACATCAGTCAGGTCGCTAGTCTTACCCATGATGGGGGTTTTGAGTAATGAACCAGGCAGGGAGTTTTTAAAAGCCTCAGGAATCTTTTGCATGTGTTTAGAGTTAATTAGTTGATTCAGAAGATTAGGGTAATAGGTCGTTTAGAGAACCTTTTCTTGATATGCTAATTTTTTGAGACAGGCTTTTTGGGTTATCAGGAGTTGTATGCCAAAATCATCACTATTAAAACAATAAAAGACCTGACAAATTTCAGTTGGTGTGTAATGAATCTAAAATATATGAAAGTTTAATTGTAATCATTACATTATGGTAAATAATGAAATTTAGCACTATATGCTAATTTTTTGAGAAGGACCTGTATTTTATGGAAGTAGATTTTCAGCACACTACTTGCACAGAGATGGCAGCAGAGTAGATTCATTTTTTAGGCACAGTACTCAGAAAAAGATGGCTGAAGAGTAGAATTATTTTTTACTCACATACAAGTCATTGCTAATATACAATGGCTTGCAAAAGTATTCAGTTTTGCTACCTCACAGCCTGGAATTTCATTTTTTTTTAATGTTTGCATCAATTCATGTAAAGAACATGCCTACAAGTGTGAACATTTGTTTTTCTTTTTATTGTGAAGCAAACAAGTAGGGCAAAATAACTGAAAACTTCAGTATGCATACTATTCACCCCCCTACATTTAGTACTTTGTAGAACCTCTTTTTTGTGGCAATTACAGCTGTAAGTAGCTTTGGATAAGTCTTTATGAGCTTTCCATATTCTGCCACTGTGATTTTTGCCCATTCCTCAAGGCAAAATTGCTCTATCTCTTTCAAGTTAGATGGTTTCCTCTGGTGAACAGCAATCTTCAAGTCTGACCACAGTCTCAAATCACTGACACACTGAAATAGGATTTGCTAAAAAATATCCATATGTTTGGCACCATCCATTTTCCCTCGACTCAGACCGTTATCCCTGTAACTGCTGCAGGAAAACATCCCCAGAGCATGATGCTTCCAACACCAGGTTTCACTGTGGGGATGGTGTTCTTAGGGTGATGAACTGTGTTGGTGTGGCGCCAGACATAGTGTTTACTTTGATGGCCAAAAAGTTCAATTTTGGTCTGACCCCAACCCCCTTTCTCCATACATTTGGGGAGTCTTCCACATGTATTTTGGCAAACTCAAAATGAGCCTTACAGTTTTTGAGTTTAAGTAAATTCTTTTTTCTGCCCACTCTTCCATAAAGGCCACCTCTATGGAGTGTGCGGCTTATTGTGGTCGTATGGACAAATTCTCCAGTCTTTACTTGGGAACTCTGTAGCTCTTTCAAGGTTACTTTGGGTGTCTGTGCTGCTTTTCTGATTCATGCCCTCCTTGTCCCGGCTGAAAGTTTTGGTAAGCTGTCCTCTCTTAGCAGGTTTGATGTGGTACCATGTTCTTTTCATTTGATGCTGATGGCTTTGCTGATGCTCCGGGGATCAACAGAGAACTTTTTAATTTTTATAACCCAACTCTAACTTCTACTTTTCAACAACTTTGTCCTTGACTTGTCTGAAGATCTCTTTGGTCTATGGCGTTGTTTGGTTAGTGGTGCCTCTTGCTTAAAGGGGTTGTCCACTACTAGGACAACCCCTTTTATAACTAAACAAAGCCTATACTATAAACAGTTATATGAAAAAGTTTGGGCACCCCTATTAATCTTAAGCTTAATGTTTTATAAAAATTGGTGTTTTTGCAACCGCTATTTCAGTTTGATATATCTAATAACTATTGGACACAGTAATGTTTCTGCCTTGAAATGAGGTTTATTGTACTAACAGAAAATGTGCAATCTGCATCCAAACAAAATTTGACAGGTGCATAAGTATGGGCACCTCACCAGAAAAGTGACATTAATATTTAGTAGATCCTCCTTTTGCAAAAATAACAGCCTCTAGTCGCTTCCTGTAGCTTTTAATGAGTTCCTGGATCCTGGATGAAGGTATTTTAGACCATTCCTCTTTACAAAACAATTCCAGTTCAGTTAAATTTGATGGTCGCCGAGCATGGAGAGCCCTCTTCAAATAATCCCACAGATGTTTAATGATATTCAGGTCTGGGGACTGGGATGGCCATTCCAGAACATTGCAATTGTTCCTCTGCATGAATGCCTGAGTAGATTTGGAGCGGTGTTTTGGATCATTGTCTTGCTGAAAGATCCATCCCCTGCGTAACTTCAACTTTGTCACTGATTCTTGAACAATATTGTCAAGAATCTGCTGATACTGAGTGGAATCCATGCGTCTCTCAACTTTAACAAGATTCCCGGTGCCGGCATTGGCCACACAGCCCCAAAGCATGATGGAACCTCCACCAAATTTTACTGTGGGTAGCAAGTGTTTTTCTTGGAATGCTGTGTTTTTTTGACGCCATGCATAACTCCTTTTTGTATGACCAAACAACTCAATCTTGGTTTCATAAGTCAACAGGACCTTCTTCCAAAAATAAATTGGCTTCTCCAAATGTGCTTTTGCATACCTCAGCCGACTCTGTTTGTGGCGTGCTTGCAGAAACGGCTTCTTTCGCATCACTCTCCCATACAGCTTCTCCTTGTGCAAAGTGCGTTGTATAGTTGACCGATGCACAGTGACACCATCTGCAGCAAGTTGATGCTGCAGCTCTCTGGAGGTGGTCTGAAGATTGTCCTTGACTGATCTCACCATTCTTCTTCTCTGCTTTTCTGATGTTTTTCTTGGCCTGCCACTTCTGGCCTTAACAAGAACTGTCCCTGTGTTCTTCCATTTCCTTGCTATGTTCCTCACAGTGGAAACTGACAGGTTAAATCTATGAGACAGCTTTTTGTATCCTTCCCTGAACAACTATGTTGAATAATCTCTGTTTTCAGATCATTTGACAGTTGTTTTGAGGAGCCCATGATGCCACTCTTCAGAGGAGATTCAAACAGGAGAACAACTTGCAAGTGGCCACTTTAAGTAGCTTTTCTCATGATTGCATACACCTGGCTATGAAGTTCAAAGCTCAATGAGGTTACAAAACCAAAAAAAGTGCTTTAGTAAGTCAGTAAAAAGTAGGTAGGAGTATTTAATACAAGAAAATGATAAGGGTGGCCATACTTATGCATCTGTCAAATTTTGTTTGAATGCAGATTGCACATGTTCTGCTAGTACAATAAACCTCATTTCAAGGCAGAAACATTACTGTGTCCAATAGTTATTAGATATATCAAACTGAAATAGCTGTTGCAAAAACACCAATTTTTATCAAACATTAAGCTTAAGATTAATAGGGGTGCCCAAACTTTTTCATATAACTGTATATGCGGTGTTGACACACGTGATGTGAAAACACATGGCCGCAGAGTAGATTTATTTTTTTTGTATACTACTCATATAGACACAGCAGTAGAGTAAAAATAATTCTTTTGCCCACAAATGGCAAAGAGACAGCTGCAGAGTAGAATTATTTTTTAAACACGCTACTCGCAAAAATACAGCTTCAGAATAGAATTATTTTTTGAACCAAAAATATCAAAGACATAGCTGCAGAGTAGAATTAAATATTAGGCACATTACTCCTACATACACGGCTGCAGAGTACACAAAGGTTTTTTTGAACAGTACTCCCACAGGCAGATGTGCAGAGTACACAATGGGTTAAAGGCACAGTACACGCACAAGCAGGGGTTCAAAGTACATACAGTGGCTTAAAGGCACAGTACTCCCACAGATAAGGGTACATAGTACAAACAGAGGCATTTTGGCACAATACTCCCACAGATATGGGTGCAGAGTACAGAAAGCGGCTTTTTGGCACAGTACTCCCACTGAGACAGATTCTGAGTACACAAAGAGGAGTTTTTGCAGAGTGCTCTGTCAAATTCTGTCAGTCACTCCAGCTGTGTTCAGCTCTACACTGATTACAGCATAATGACAGCGGCACTCGTGATCTGGTATTTTAGATTTTTGATTGTGATCGCTAAGAAAGTGCCCACAGCCTAAAAGCTTTCTTATTAGCTGCACTGCAGCCTTTCAACAAACTTTAATGAGCAACCAAACCAGAACAGCAAACCGGGCATCCTGTTAAAAGTCCATGTGTGGGATTTGGTACCGAACACAAGGTGTCCGATACAAACACCGAACATTACAGTTCGGATGCACTCATCCCTACCCACAGCATGATTCTGCAACTACCATGTTTTAATGTCAGGATGATCATCTTGGGGCAATGAACTGTGTTGGTTTGACGCCAGACAGAACGTTTAATTTTTGCCTCATTTGACCACAGGACCTTCCTCCATACATTTGGGGAATCTCCCACATGTCTTTTGGCAAACTCAAAAGGAGCCTTACAGTTTTTCTGTGTAAGTAAAGGATTCTTTTGCCCACTCTTCCATAAAGGCCACCTCTATGGAGTGTATGGCTTATTGTGGTCGTATGGACAGATACTCCAGTTTCTACTTGAGAACTCTGCAGATCCTTCAGGATTACCTTTGGTTTCTGTGCTGCCTCACTGATTAATGCTTTCCTTGCCCGGGCTGAGAGTTTTGGTGGGCAGCCTTTTCTTGGCAGGTTTGTTGTGTTACCATGTTCTTTCTATTTGATGATAATGGATTTAATGGTGTTCTGGGGGATCATCAGAGGTTGGGATTTTTTTTTTATAAGCAAACCATTAGACCAGTGGTTCTCAACCTTTCTAAAGCCGTGACCCCGCAATACAGTTCCTCATGTTGCAGTGACCCCCAAACCAAAAAATAAGTACAGTCCTCCATACAATATTATGGGCACCACATAGTCATCCATACAGTATTATGGGCCAAATATAATGCTCCATAAAGAATATTGGACCCCAAATAATGCTCCATACAAAATATGGAGCTCTCCTCTGCACTGTGCTGCGTTCTGCACTGTTATGGCTCAGGAAAGGGTGCTGTGGAAAGACTCCCCATCATCATCATCATCGCCTCCCCATCATCATCATCGCCTCCCCATCATCATTGCCTCCCCATCATCATCGCCTCCCCCATCATCATCATCATTGCCTGCCCATCATCATTGGCTCCCATCATCATCATTGCCTCCCCATAATCATCATCATTGCCTGCCCATCATCATTGCCTCCCCATCATCAACATCATCGTTGCCTGCCCAGCATGATCATCATTGGCTCCCCATCATCATCGAGGCGTCCCCCCACCACCATCACACATACAGCACCACACACAGACAGCACCGCAGCACTCTCTCACATACACACACGCAGGCAGACACACACAGACACACTGATACACACAGACACATACACCTCACATCTCACCTGTCTGGCGCCCGCGCTTACTTCTGCCACAGCCGGCCGCTGAATGATGACGTCATCCAGCGGCGCTGCTGTGACAGGAAGCGTGGGCGCCCAGCAGGCGCCCCCTGGAGCCCAGAGCTGCGGAGGCACGGGGAGAGGTAAGTATTGTGCCGCCTGCTCAGGCCGGGTCCCCCCTTTCCCCGCACAGTGGACTCACCAACCCGCCGCTCAGCTACGGAGGGTCCCGGGCCGCTGCACTGTGCCTCCGCGCTTCTCCCCCAGAGGAGAAGGAATTACTGCTGCTGCCACGCTGCCCCCACACAAGTGCCGCCTGGGGCGGACCACCCCTCCGCCCGCCCATGCTACGAGCGCTACGCCCAATACACCCACGCTACGAGCGCTACGCCCGCCCACGCTGCGAGCGATACGCCCGCCCATGCTACGCCACTGGGCTAAAGCCATTGGAAATATGTATTTTCCGATGGCTTTAAGCGACCCCTGTGTTTTGGTCATTCGACCCCCGCAGGGGTCGCGACCCACAGGTTGAGAACCGCTGCATTAGACTATTTAGTGCTGATGCATCACATACAAATCTGATTGCACAAATATTTAAACACAGGTTGTAATGTAACAAAATAGGCTGAAGCCAAGGGGCGAATACTTTCACAAGCTAGTGTATGCAATGAGTCTGCAACAAAGCAGAAAGGAGGTGCACATCACAAAAAAATTGATTAACAGAAAATTGTAAAATACAGAAACGGGGCACCTCTTTTCTGTATTTTACAGCTTTTTTCTATTGATCAATTTTTTGTGATATGTGTCTCCTTTCTGCTTTGGTGCAGACTCCTTGCATATATCTTGATCAATTTGTTTCCTAAGAAAATTATATTTTATGCCTTGTGATCACAAACTCATTTTTTTTATTTTTTATTTGTAGCATCACAAATGGTGTAAACCTACTAATGGTATATAACCTTGAACAACTTTTTCTTAATAATTTGTCTCCCTCGTCATATCGTAATACTCATCAGTTTCTTCATTGTTTCTTTGTACCAATAATTTCTATAATTAATAATCCAAATTGATTACTTTGGGTTCTTTAGGAAATATTGTGAAATATTTTTAGGATCATTTTCTTTGTGTACTGGTATTTCAATCCATTCCATTAGTGCTGTTAAATTCGGATGGCGCAGTTTAGTCACAGAAGAAAATACTGCAGAATAAGAGCTTTCCACATTTATATAATCAATGCTATATTCACAGACAGAAAGGATGCGCTAATAAGTTTTGACAGTTAAGTTTTAGACACTTTCCCTGTGCTTGAAGGATGATTTCCATAGGCACATCAGCGTGAATAAAACTTAACATGATTATGTTGGTAGGTCATCAAGCATGATTACTGTGCAATGTGACATCTCTCTGTTCCACTGTATGTGACAGCAATCACACTCCTGCTGAGTAAGGCTAAAAGAATCAGCAATGAAGTGCCATTATCAGCCTTTAATTTCTTCTCAACCTGTTTTTGCTCATTTTGTGCTTCCTTATTCTCTATTTTCTTATTGATTGGATTTTTAAAGGCAGAGACATGGAGGTGTTCTTTATGTGTAAGAATCTGTCATGGATATTTCTTCTGAAAGTGGAAAACTAGTATAGATAAAAGTAATAATGGCATGATATTTATTTGTGTTTGAGCTATCAAATTACCTTCACTTTGGCAACAGGAAGTGCTGCCATGTCATAAAATCAATATCATCATTATTTATGTTAGTATTTCTCTCTTATAGAAAGAGTAAAGACAAGATTTTGGATTGCTTTTAGTTTTCACCTCATTCAAAAAATGAAAGAGTCCACATGATAGAGGCTTAGCTGCCAGTATTTAGTGGTGTGCTATCGTTTCTGCTTTGTGGCCACTAAAATTCAATATATGTATACAGATAATAAGGGGCTTGTGACGCTAGTTACATCTCATCGCCAGGCAGTGGATCAGCACAGTCAATCCCAAAACAGCACATAGTAAACCAAGAGAAAATATGAAGTTGCAAGTCGGGTCACATGCCAGGGTCAGAATATCAGAGAAATAGCGGAGATGCAAAGGGCAATAACAAATGGGTAGTCAGAACACGGTCCAAAGGTCAGCAGCAGAATATCAGATGCAAAAGGGCAATAAAAAACGGGTAAACGGGTAATCAGACACGGTCCAAAGGTCAGCAGCAGATGCTCAGATGCAAAGGACAATAACAAATGGGTAGTCAGAACACGGTCCAAAGGTCAGCAGCAGAAGATCAGAACTTACAGCACAGGGTACAGGCAAACACACCAGGAGCACAAGCTTAGAACAAGCTTTTCACTGGCAATGATCTGGGCCAGACAGGTCACCTAAATAGCAGGGCAATTACCAAGAACAGCGAGCACATGTGGAAATCTCTGCACCTTCCTGTCAGATAGGTCAACCAAGCTGTCAATCAAAGCACTGACAGCTCAGCATGCCCCAGCATAGGATAGGATGGCAGAGCTGTCCATCACTGAATCCCAGACATCCTGAGCAGAGGAGTCCTGACATGGCTGTTGGTCATTATGGGATACTGTGGTACAGGAAAGCAATTGAAATTCTTTGTACATATCATAACAATAATATGTGGTGTTCTGTCAGTGCAGCATTATAAGAGAATATAAGTGGATAATACAATAATATTTACCTTCTGGATAGGCTACATGGCACTTCTCATAGTTGGGTCCATGAGTAGGATTACACTCCATTTTGTCAACCAAAAAGAAGACCTTGCCACTCCTTTTAATTATATTATTCTTTTAATATTCTTAGCAATCAATAAAAAAGTTTCATAAATTCATCAGATACATTAGAAGAAAGAGAGGTATAATCAGGGTCTTGTGTGCTACCTGTTTATCTGAAAAAAGTCTAGGATATCAAACCAAAATGCCATAATTCTTTTGTTTGAATTGCTTAGACACAGAATTCTAGATGGCATTAAAATGCTGAGGTCTTCTTTTCAGATGTCAAAATGGATAAGAATATTTATCATTACCTTTTATTTTTCAGGGCTGTCTCATGCTTAGAAATCCCTTACTACTCAATAAGAGTCAAGTTTATTAACCTGTCTAATCCACTCTCAGCCTATGTCAAAATGAGCAGAGTCCACCTGAAAATGTTGCAATGTGTGCTCTCCTCTAGCTGCTGCACAAGCAATACCATCAGGAATCAATGCCTGCTCTGCTATCAATATACAGTACAGACCAAAAGTTTGGACACAACTTCTCATTCAAAGATTTTTCTGTATTTTCATGACTATGAAAATTGTAGAATCACACTGAAGACATCAAAACTATGATTTAACACATGTGGAATTATACATTACACTTTACAAAAAAGTGTGAAACAACTGAAAATATGTCTTATATTCTAGGTTCTTCAAAGTAGCCACCTTTTGCTTTGATTACTGCTTTGCACGCAGAAAAGGTGAACGGATGGACTCTACATGCCTGGTTCCCACCGTGAAGCATGGAGGAGGTGGTGTGATGATGTGGGGGTGCTTTGCTGGTGACACTGTTGGGGATTTATTCAAAATTGAAGGCATACTGAACCAGCATGGCTACCACAGCATCTTGCAGCAGCATGCTATTCCATCCGGTTTGTGTTTAGTTGGACCATCATTTATTTTTCAACAGGACAATGACCCCAAACACACCTCCAGACTGTGTAAGGGCTATTTGTACCGCCTCTCTGTTGTGCAGGCGGATCCCCGCACGTGACGCTTCCGGGTGATTTGTCAGGTGACTTGTCACGTGGTCGCGTCTATGTGGTGATTGTGCCTGTGAGCGTCTTTTTTCTCGCTTTACGGTCATGACGCTTTCACTTTGGGCTGGCCCTGCTTCATATCGCTCTAGAGACCTATCATGGGGAGTGAGTCACATTGGTATGTATATCGGGCTGTGATGAGTAATTTCATTGGGTGAGGAATACAAACCCTTCTTTTAGGCGCCAAAGCTAGTGAGCACATCTATTGGTCGTTTAAGTATGTTTATATATATGCCTCATGATTGGGTCTGTTATCCCCTTGACAACCTTGATGCTTTTTTCCCATTGGTGAAGGTTTATGATCTTATTATCTAACTGGAATATTGATGTTTTTCTAATGATATAATTGGATTGAAGATGTTTGTATAAAACTATGTCTTGTAAATATTTGATTTTATATACCTGTGATGTTTTCTACATTGGACGGCCTCTGAATGGGGATTGGTGGTTCTGGAATCCACTTCCTATTTAAGGCTGCCATTATGACTATATTGTATGCTTGAAAAAGACCTGTATTGGTTGAAACGTTGCATCTGGCAAAATAAAGAACCTTTATTGCTTCACCCGGATTTGATGCTGTTCTCCTTTTTCACATGGTATGTACTTGTCCATCCTTTTGGGTCAGATGGCGTCTGAACGTGCATCTTGATGTCTGAGTGCTGTCAGCTTTTTCCTTTTTGTGTGGTGTAAGGGCTATTTAACCAAGAAGGAGAGTGTTGGGGTGCTACGCCAGATGACCTGGCCTCCACAGTCACCAGACCGGAACCCAATTGAGATGGTTTGGGTGAGCTGGACCGCTCACCGCTTCAATTTTGAATAAAACCCCAACAGTGTCACCAGAAAAGCACCCCCACACCATCACACCTCCTCCTCCATGCTTCACGGTGGGAACCAGGCATGTAGAGTCCATCCGTTCACCTTTTCTGTGTGCAAAGCAGTAATCAAAGCAAAAGGTGGCTACTTTGAAGAACCTAGCATATAAGACATATTTTCAGTTGTTTCACACTGTTTTGTAAAGTGTAATGTATAATTCTTCATGTGTTAATTCATAGTTTTGATGCCTTTAGTGTGATTCTACAATTTTCATAGTCATGAAAATACAGAATAATAATAATAATCTTTATTTATATAGCGCCAACATATTCCGCAGCGCTTTACAGTTTAACAGTTTCAAAACACAAGTCATAGGTAACAACGTTAACAATACAATAATTAAAGCAAAATAAGCCGACCCTGCTCGTGAGAGCTTACAATCTACAATGAGGTGGGGGAGATACAAAGTACAGTTGTGTATATACAATGGTGCATTTACAATGATGGTCCAGCCATCTTGAGGGAGTGAGGCATGGATGGAGATAGTGAATGGGCTACACATACACACTTAAACATAGAACGACTTTGGTTAGTGAATGTGATAGGCCACTCTGAACAAATGTGTTTTGAGGGAGCTCCTGAAACCATGCAAATTGTGGATAGTCCTAATTTCTTGGGGTAGAGCATTCCAGAGGATTGGCGCAGCGCGGGAGAAGTCTTGGAGTCGGGAGTGGGAGGTACGGATTAGTGCAGAGGTTAGTCGAAAGTCGTTTGCAGAGCGCAGCAGTCGGTTAGGCCGATAGATAGAAATGAGGGAGGAGATGTAGGGGGGTGCTGCACTGTGGAGAGCTTTGTGGGTGAGAACCAGTACTTTGAATTGGATCCTATAATGAATGGGCAGCCAGTGTAAGGACTGGCGAAGAGCGGACGCGTCCGAGTACCGATTAGCCAGATGGATGACCCTGGCTGCTGCATTAAGGATGGACTGGAGAGGGGATAGTCGAGTAATGGGGAGGCCAAGTAATAGAGCGTTGCAGTAGTCCAGGCGGGAGTGGATCAATGCTACAGTGAGGGTTTTTGTTGTTTCCATGGTGAGAAAAGGGCGGATTCTAGAGATGTTCTTTAGGTGTAGACGGCAAGAGCGGGCAAGAGATTGTATATGGGAGGTGAAGGAGAGATTGGTGTCAAACATAACACCCAGACAGCAAGCCTGCTGCCGGGGTGTTATTATGGTGCCGCCCACAGAGAGGGAAATGTCAGATTTAGGGAGGTTAGTAGACGGCGGGAGCAGAAGGAGTTCAGTCTTGGAGAGGTTAAGTTTCAGATAGAGAGCGGACATGATGTTGGAGACTGCGGACAGACAGTCGGTGGTGTTCTGTAGAACAGCGGGGGTAAGGTCGGGGGATGACGTGTATAGTTGTGTGTCATCGGCATAAAGATGGTACTGAAAGCCAAATCTGCTGATGGTCTGTCCAATTGGGGCCGTGTAGAGAGAGAAGAGAAGGGGGCCAAGGACTGAGCCCTGGGGTACACCGACAGTGAGAGGAAGAGGAGATGACGTGGAGCCAGAGAACGAAACACTGAAGGAGCGGTCAGAAAGATAGGAGGAGAACCAGGAGAGAACAGTGTCCTTAATACCTAGTGACTGGAGCCTAGAGAGTAGGAGACGGTGGTCAACCGTGTCGAAAGCTGCAGAAAGGTCGAGAAGAATGAGCAGAGAGTGGTCGCCGTTACGTTTTGCTGTAAGAAGGTCATTGGTCACTTTGATGAGTGCAGTTTCAGTCGAATGTAGGGGGCGGAAGACGGACTGTGAAGGGTCTAGGAGGGAGTAAGTGGAGAGGTAAAGGGTGAGGCGGGAGTAGACTAGGCGCTCCAAAAGTTTAGAGATGAAGGGGAGATTGGAGACCGGTCTGTAGTTGTTTGTGCAGGAAGGGTCAAGAGCGGGTTTCTTTAGTAATGGAGTAATGATGGAGTGTTTGAAGGAGGATGGGAAAATGCCAGAGGAGAGTGAGAGATTAAAGATTGTAGTTAGGTGAGTTGTGACAACTGGAGAGAGAGACTGGAGGAGATGTGAGGGATGGGGTCGGTAGTGCATGTAGTCGGACGAGAGGAAGAGAGGAGTCTGGAGACTTCTTCTTCTGTGATGGGATCAAATGTGGAAAGTGAGCCAGGGGAAATGCAGGGTGGGATGGGAGTCACAGCACTTGGTGGTTGAGAGCAGATTTCCTGACGGATAGTATCTATTTTTTCTATAAAGTGGGAGGCCAGGTCGTCAGCACAAATGTCTGTGATAGGGGCTTGTGCTTTTGGCCTGAGGAGGGAGTGAAAAGTGTCAAAAAGTTTCTTGGGGTTGTTGGCTAGTGAGGAGATCAGTGTGGTGAAGTAGGTCTGTTTGGCGAGGTGAAGGGCAGCATTATAAGTTCTTAACATGAATTTAAAGTGGATGAAGTCTTCTGGTGTGCGGGTTTTTCTCCAGAGGCGTTCAGCACTCCTAGAGCATCGCTGAAGAAGTCGAGTTTGCAATGTGAGCCAGGGCTGTTTTACTGTGTGTTTGGAGGTTCTGAGGGTGAGCGGTGCTACTTGGTCAAGGGTGCTTTTAAGAATGTCATTGTAGTGATGAACAGCCAGATCAGGACAGGAAAAAGAGGAGATTGGGGACAGCGATGAGTGTAGGGAGTCTGAAAGTGTCTGAGGGTTAATGGCTTGTAGATTTCTGAATGTGTGGTAGGTAGGAGTGCGCTGGGGTGGTGGAGGATTTGTGAGCGTGAAGGAGAGAATGTTGTGGTCAGAGAGTGGAAGCGGTGAGTTATTTAGGTGGGAGATTGAACAGAGGCGGACAAAGACCAGGTCAAGGGTGTTGCCATCCTTGTGTGTCTCAGAGGTTGAAAGCTGTGAGAGGCCTAGAGAAGTGGTTAGTGATAGAAGCTGAGATGCAGATGTGGAAGTAGGGCTGTTAATGGGGATGTTGAAGTCTCCAAGGATAAGGGTTGGTAGTTCTGAGGACATGAAGTGCGGCAGCCAGGCTGAGAAGTGGTCAAGGAACTGGGTGGGTGAGCCTGGGGGTCGATATATGACCGCTACTCTGAGGGAGAGGGGATGGAAGAGCCTGATGGTGTGGACCTCAAAAGAAGGGAATGAGAGTGATGGAATTGGGGGGATGACCTGGAAAGTGCATTGTGGGGACAGGAGTATGCCAACTCCATCACCATGTCTGTTTGTGGGTCTCGGGGAATGGGAGAACTGTAAACCACCATAGGAAATGGCAGCAGGGGAGACAGTGTCAGAATCCTGAATCCAGGTTTCAGTGAGGGCCAACAGATTAAGAGAGTGGTTCAGAAAGTAGTTGTGCAGGAAGGATAGCTTGTTGCATGCAGACCGTGGATTCCAGAGGGCACAATTGAAAGAAGGAGATGAGGGAGTGCAAGTAATATTAATAAGATTATTATGGTTTCGGTATGAGGTAGGGTAGGGATTGAGGTTGGGGGATGGTGGACCAGGGTTGGGGGAGATGTCCCCTGAAATCAGTAGGAGTAAAATCTTTGAATGAGAAGGTGTGTCCAAACTTTTGGTCTGTACTGTATGTGTAAGTAGAGATGAGCGACTTTGCCTCCGGGAGGGTCAAGTCGGGTTTCGGACCACCCGACTTTCCTAAAAGTCGAGTCGAACGAAATCGGCTGACTATCAGAAAAAGTCGAAGGTCCGACTGAAACTCGACCCGACCCCAATGCAAGTCAATGGGGAAGAAAAGTCGGCAGGGAGTGGAGAACAGTAAACACACCTACAGTGCCCATTTAAATGCCAACGACATCAATTCTTATTACTTTAGCTTGTCAACTTTAATTTACTTTATAATAATAGTAACGCATTGAAAAATGTGGGTTATTTGGCTAAAGTTGTGGGGGGGAGGGCAAGGCTGGCTCCAGGTTTTCGTGGGCCCCAGGCGAAAGTCTCAATGGGCCCCTTTAACACATACCACAATTCATGATGCTCCGATATGGCAGAGAAATATAGGTATAGTACAATGCCAAATACTTCACTTCTTACATTACATGAGTGATATCTATTGTAAATTCTACAATAGCTCAAAAACTGGACAGTATAGTACTCCATACAGTATTATGGCCACCACATAGTGCGTCATACAGAATAATGAGCCCCATATATTGCTCCATACAGAATAATGAGTCCCATTTATGATGCTCCATACAGAATAATGGGCCCAATATAATGCTTTATACAGTATAATGAGCCACATATATTGCTCCATACAAAATAATGAGCCCCATATATTGCTCCATACATAATTGGTCCCATATAGTGTTCAATACAGTATATGAAGAGCTCCACATAATGCTCCAGTACATGATGGTCCCCATATAATGTGCCATTCAGTATAGGACGGTCCCCATAGAGTATAATGAGCCCCACATATTGCTCCATACAGTATAATGAGTCACATATAAAGCTCCATACAGTATATGATGGGCCCCATATATTGCTCCATACAGAATGGGCTCCATATAATGCTCCATACAGAATAGGCACCATATGTGCTCCATATGATGCTGCATATATAAAGGGCCCTATATGATGCCCCATAAATAATGAACCCCATATGATGCTCTAGTATATGATGGGCCCCATATATGATGCTCCAGTGTATGATGAACCCCATATAATGCTCCAAATATAATGGTCCCTGTTGTGAATGGGTTTGAGATGAGTTCTGAGCAGAGGCTCCCTCTGGTGGTTACAAGCGGTACTAGTGAGGATTGTGAGGACTGGGAATCAGGTGTTACTGATTGGTCTTTTGTAAGGGAGTCATTTTCCCATCAGGGTTGCCGGTGATCAATTGTTCTGGTCTGAATCCTTCTTTCCAGTTTCCCTTGTAGCCTGCTGTGTCGTGTCTGCATCTCCTGCTATCAGATAAGACAATTTCTTATTTTGTGTTTTTGCTATATTTTTGCATTTTTACCTGCACTCCTCAGCTACCGTAACATAACAGTATCACCGGCCATAAAAATTGTATGGTACTCACAGAAGGGAAAAAATATTTTGAAGGAAGAAAAGTTGTCAGAGATATTTTTCTGTTTGTTGCATTTTTTTTTTTTTTTTTTTTTCCCTCTGTATCTCTGGGTGCTGGGGAGGATCTTTTCTCCCAATGGAGTTTGCACAGTTGTCTGGCCGTGTGGATCAGCTTGCCACTGAGGTTCGGAGTATTGCTATCTATCTTGCTAGGTTGCCTGTTGTGGAACCTAGGATTCCCATGCCAGATTTGTTTTTAGGGGATCGAGCTAAGTTTCAGAATTTCAAAAATAATTGTAAATTGTTTCTTGCCTTAAAATCTAAGTCCTCAGGAAACGCAGCGCAGCAGGTTCAAATTATCATCTCTCTCCTGCGCGGCGATCCTCAGGATTGGGCTTTTTCCCTGATACCTGGGGATCCTGTTTTGAGTGATGTTGATGCATTTTTTCAGGCTTTGGGGTTATTGTACGATGAGCCTAATGTCACTGATCAAGCTGAAAAAGCCTTGTTGGCATTAAATCAGGGGCTTGATGACGCTGAGTTATACTGTCAGAGATTCCGTAGGTGGGCAGTCCTGACCAAATGGAATGACGACGCTTTGGCGGCCCTTTTCCGGAAGGGTCTGTCGGATAATGTAAAGGATGTTATGGTGGGATTCCCTGTCCCCTCTGGTCTCAATGATTCTATGTCATTAGCGATTCAAATTGACAGACGTTTGCGTGAGCGGAGAAGTATGCGTGGAGTGGTGTTGCCTTGTGAGCCAGCTGCTGAGCCCATGCAGTGTGATAGAGTGGTGTCTGGGGCACAGCGTCATGAGTTTCGAAAGCGCAATGGGTTATGTTTCTACTGTGGTGATGCCTCTCATGCTATTTCAGTCTGCCCTAAGCGGGGAAGACGTTTTGCACGCTCAGTTGTCTTGGGTAGTGTTCAGACTAAGTTTTTATTAACTGTCACTCTGATATGCTCTCTGTCCTCATTTTCTGCTCAGGCTTTCGTTGATTCTGGAGCAGCTATTAACCTGATGGATTATGATTTTGCTAAACGTTGTGGGTTTCCCTTGATACCCTACAGAAGTCTATTCCTTTACTGGGGATCGATTCTACCCCTTTGGCTGAGAATAAACCCCAGTTTTCTACTCAGGTGATAATGAGGGTTGAACCTGATCACCAGGAGTGCTGCAAATTTTTGGTTCTATATAATCTGCATGACATTATAGTGCTGGGTTTCCCTTGGTTACAGTCTCATAATCCTGTTTTGGATTGGAAATCTGTGTCTGTAACCAGTTGGGGCTGCCAATGTGTTAATACCAACACTCCTGTTTTTTCTGCCTCCCCCAGGCTGAGGATGTTCCTGACTTTTTGTTTGATTTTTCTGATGTGTTTAGCGAAAGTAAATCTGCATCCTTGCCTCCCCATAGGAGCTATGACTGCGCTATTGAATTAGTGCCAGGTAGTAAATTCCCTAAAGGTCGCCTTTTTAACTTGTCTGTACCTGAACATGACGCTATGCGGTCTTATATCAAGGAATCATTGGAGAAGGGTCATATCAGACCATCCTCTTCACCCTTAGGTGCCGGTTTTTTCTTTGTGGCCAAAAAAGATGGTTCATTAAGGCCGTGTATTGATTATCGTCTCTTGAACAATATTACTGTGAAATATCAATACCCGTTACCCTTGATTTCTGACCTGTTTTCCAGGGTGAAAAACGCTACTTGGTTTACCAAGCTTGACCTCAGGGGGGCGTATAACCTTATTCGCATTAAGCACGGGGATGAATGGAAGACGGCATTTAACACCCCTGAAGGGCATTTTGAGTACCTTGTGATGCCCTTTGGGCTCACTAATGCTCCTTCCGTCTTCCAGTCCTTCATGAATGACATTTTCAGGGATTTTGTGGACAAGTTTCTGATTGTTTATTTGGATGATATCTTGATTTTTTCTAATGACTGGGACTCTCATGTGAAACATGTTCGAACTGTATTCCAGATTTTGAGAGAGAATGCTCTGTATGTGAAGGGATCAAAGTGTCTTTTTGGCGTACAGAAGATCTCATTTCTGGGATTCATTTTGTCCCCATCTGTTATTGAAATGGACCCGGTCAAGGTTCAGGCCATCTGTGATTGGGTCCAACCTACTTCATTAAAGGCTCTTCAGAGATTTTTGGGTTTTGCCAATTTTTATCGTAAATTTATTGGTAATTTCTCGGTTATTGTTAAACCATTAACTGATTTGACCAGAAAGGGTTCTGATGTGGTGAATTGGCCTCCTGAGGCAGTCTCTGCGTTTCAGGAACTTAAGCAGAGATTCACTTCTGCTCCTGTTCTACGGCAGCCTGATGTTTCTCTGCCATTTCAGGTGGAGGTTGATGCCTCTGAAATTGGGGCAGGTGCCGTTTTGTCCCAAAAAGATCCAGAGACCTCTAAAAGTAACCCTTGTGCCTTTTTCTCTCGAAAATTTTCTCCTACTGAACGTAATTATGACGTGGGTAATCGGGAGTTATTGGCCATGAAGTGGGCTTTTGAAGAGTGGAGACATTGGCTGGAGGGAGCCAAACATCAGGTGGTGGTCCTTACGGACCATAAGAATCTGGTCTATCTGGAATCTGCCAAGCGACTCAATCCTAGACAGGCCAGGTGGGCCTTGTTTTTCACACGTTTTAATTTTGTGGTTTCCTTTCTTCCTGGCACTAAGAATGTTAAGGCGGATGCCCTCTCGAGGAGTTTCCTTGCGGACTCTCCTGAGCTATCTGATCCCTCTGTTATTTTGAAGGAGGGTGTAGTTCTTTCCGCCATCTCGCCCAATTTGAGACTTGCTCTGGAGGGTGTCAGGAGGATAGGCCCGAGCGCTGCCCTGTTGGAAAATTGTTTGTCCCGGACCAATGGAAAAAGAGTGTGATGTCTGAGATTCATTGTTCCGCATTGGCTGGGCATCCCGGAATTTTTGGTACCAGAGACTTGGTTAGTCGGTCCTTTTGGTGGCCTACCTTGTCTCGTGATGTCAGGGAATTTGTGCAGTCCTGCGGGACTTGCTCTCGCTCCAAGCCTTGCTCTCGCTCTAGTGGTTTGTTGATGCCATTGCCTGTGCCCAAGAGACCATGGACCCATATCTCTATGGATTTCATTTCCGACCTTCCTGTTTCTCAGAGAATGACCACCATCTGGGTAATTTGTGATAGGTTTTCCAAAATGATACATCTTGTGCCATTACCTAAGTTGCCTTCCTCCTCTGAATTGGTGCCATTGTTCCTTCAGCACGTGGTTCGTTTACACGGCATTCCTGAGAACATTGTGTCTGACAGAGGAGTCCAGTTTGTTTCCAGATTTTGGAGGACTTTTTGTTCTAAACTGGGTGTTCAATTGTCTTTCTCCTCGGCATTTCATCCTCAGACCAATGGTCAAACTGAGAGAACAAACCAGACATTGGAGACTTATCTAAGATGCTTTGTGTCTGCTGATCAGGATGACTGGGTCTCTTTTTTGCCTTTGGCTGAGTTTGCTCTTAATAATAGGGCTAGCTCTGCCACTTTGATGTCTCCGTTTTTCTGTAATTCTGGGTTTCACCCTCGATTTTCTTCAGGACAGACGGAGGCTTCTGTCTGTCCAGGTGTTGACTCTGTTGTTGAGCGTATGCAGCAGATTTGGGACCAGGTAGTGGAGAGGTTGTCCCTCTCTCAGGAGAAGGCCCAGCGGTTTGCTAACCGGCATAGGACTGATGGTCCTCGGTTTAAAGTGGGGGACTTGGTCTGGTTGTCCTCAAAGAATATTCCTATGAGAGTAGCATCTCCTAAATTTAAACCTAGGTTCATTGGACCTTATAAGATCATGGAGATTATTAATCCTGTTTCTTTTCGTTTGCTTCTTCCAGGGACATTTAAGATCCATAACGTGTTCCACAAGTCCTTGTTGAAGAGGTTTGTTGAGCCAGTGGTTCCTGCTGCTGTGCCTCCTGACCCTGTTTTGGTTGAGGGCAATCTGGAGTATGTGGTTGAGAAAATATTGAATTCTCGTTTTTTCTAGACGAAGACTCCAGTATTTGGTTAAATGGAGAGGTTATGGTCAGGAAGACAATTCTTGGGTGTTTGCTTCCGACATCCATGCTAGGAGACTTATCCGTGCGTATCATAGAACTCATCCTGACCGACCTGGTTGCTCAAATGAGGGTTCGGTGACCCCTCCTCAAGGGGGGGGTACTGTTGTGAATGGGTTTGAGATGAGTTCTGAGCAGAGGCTCCCTCTGGTGGTTACAAGCGGTACTAGTGAGGATTGTGAGGACTGGGAATCAGGTGTTACTGATTGGTCTTTTGTAAGGGAGTCATTTTCCCATCAGGGTTGCCGGTGATCAATTGTTCTGGTCTGAATCCTTCTTTCCAGTTTCCCTTGTAGCCTGCTGTGTCGTGTCTGCATCTCCTGCTATCAGATAAGACAATTTCTTATTTTGTGTTTTTGCTATATTTTTGCATTTTTACCTGCACTCCTCAGCTACCGTAACATAACAGGTCCCTATATATAATGCTCCATATATAATGGGCTCCATGTGATGCTCCATATATAATGTGCCCCATATGATGCGCCATATATAATGGGCCCCATGGATGATGCTCCAGTGTATGATGGGCCTATATAATGCTCCATATATAATGGGCCCCATATGATGCTCCAGTACATGATGGGCACCATGGATGATGCTGCAGTGTATCATGGGCCTATATAATGCTGCATATATAATGGGCCCCATATGATGCTCCAGTATATGATGGGCCCCATGGATGATGCTCCAGTGTATGATGTGCCCCATATATAATGCTGCAGTGTATAATGGGCCCTATCTATGATGCTCAAGTGCATGATGGGCCCCAAATATAATTCTCCAGTGTATAATGCTCCCCATATATTCCTCCAAACATTAAAAAAATGAAATACCTCTCCTCACTGGGCACTGCTCTACTCTGGACTCCTCAGCGTCACCATCTTCCAGCTCTCTGCACTGTGACGGTTCAGGCAGAGGGTGCACAGACGTGATGTCATTGCACTCTCTGACCTGAATGTCACTGTCAGGAAACGTGGAAGACGTCACAGCGGTGAAGCAGTGAGAGGTAAGTATTGCAAGTGCTGGGGCCCTGAGCAAGCAGGGGGGGCCCACTCATGAGTGCCGGCACTGGCACAGGGCCCCTCATAGTACGCCAGTGTCTCTGACAGCGAGTGGGCCCCCCACATGCTCAGTGCCCCGTCACTTGCCCGGGTGCGCCAGGTGCTGACGCCGGCCCTGGGGGGATACAGCCCAGTTAGGGAGGTGGAAAAATTGGCATATGTTGAGGTGTAGGCTGGACGTTCAGCAGCTGCAAATGGAGGAATTGGAGAAGTCGGAGGAAGAGGAGGACAAAGCGAGCCATTTTGCTGGCAACCTATGTGTCATCAGGGAAGGAGGTACAAAATCCTTTGAAACCTAGGCATGGTTCATTTTAATGAAGGTGAGATCACCAACATTTTGGGTTGACAGCCGGGTCCTTCTTTCTGTCAGGATTGATCCAGCAGCACTGAAGACTCTTTCTGATAGCACACTATCAGCAGGGCAAGCGAGCTCCTGTAAGGCATATTGTGCCAATTAAGGCAAGGTGTCCAGTTTACAGGCCCAGTAGTCAAAGGGGAATGAACTGTGAGGGAGAACATCGATAGGGGAGGAGAGGTAATTTTGAACCATAGTTGACAACTGCTGTCTCCTGTCTGTTGCAATCGATTCAGTATTAACAGTTGTGTTAGCGGTACTCGAGAAATCAGTCCACAACATGGTCATGAAACCCCTGTCTCCAACACCACTTCGGCTGTGTGCACCACGAACAACTCTTCCATGTTGCCCAGTACGGCTCTTGGTAGAACCAGCACCGCTGTTGTGTGCTGGGAATGCCTCTAACAAACGGTTTACCAGAGTTGCTTGTTTGTTCGCCAATATTAGCTCTAGGTTCTCCTGTGGCATGATGTTCTGTAATTTGCCTTTATAGCGTGGATCGAGGATACTGGACAACCAGTAGTCGTCATTCTTCATAATTTTGGCAATGCAGGGGTCCCTTTTAAGGACATAATCACACATGTGGGCCAATGTTCCAGATGTCAGTGATGCACTTGCAGTGGTGGGTGGAGGAGCACTTTCTGCCAAATCCACATCACTCCAGTCACGCACAAACCCTGTACCTGACCTTGGCAAGCCAATATTTTCTCTTGCCCACTAAGAAGCATCCTCCTCCCCAAAATAATCATCCCCTTCATCCTCCTCCTCTTCCTCTTCTTCCTCCACCTTGTCCTGGACAGTTCCCTGAGCAGACAATGGCTGACTGTCATCAAGGCTTCCCTCCTCCTCCTCTTCCTCCTCCGCTGCAGACGCCTGATCCTTAATGTGCGTCAAAGTTTGCATGAGCAGACGCATAAGTGGGATGCTCATGCTTATGATGGCATCGTCTGTGCTTACCAGCTGTGTGAGTTCCTCAAAACACTGAAGGACTTTACAGAGGTCTTTCAGCTTTGACCACTGCACACCCGACAATTCGATGTCTGCCCTCAAACTGCCTGCCCGTGTATCCTCCCACAAATGTATTACAGCCTGCCTCTGTTCGCACAGCCTCTCAACCATGTGCATGGTGGAGTTCCACCTTGTTGCAACGTCTATGATTAGGCGGTGTTTGGGGATGTGGAGCGATCGCTGCAGCCTCTGCATATGACTGGAGTCTACGGGTGAGCGACAGATGTGCGAGCACAGTCTTTGCAACTTATGGAGCGGGGCTGGTAACTCCGGATTATTATTCATGAAGCACTGAACCACCAGGTTCAAGGTGTGAACCAGGCAAGGTATGTGTCTGAGTTTTGCCAGGGCTATGGCCGCCACAAAATTACAGCCATTATCACTAACTACCCTGCCTGGCTCAAGATGTAGACTTCCCCGCCATGACTCAGTTTCTCGCTGCAAGTAGTCGGCCAGTACCTCCGCGGTGTGTCTGTTGTCGCCCAAAGACATAATCTTTAAAACAGCCTGCTGACGCATACCACTAGCTGTTCGATAGTGGGACACCTCGTGTGCAACACTGCCAGCTGCGGATGGAGTGCTTGTGCGACCGCGCTCTGTCGACGAGCTTTCGCTTCTAGAGGAGGAGGAGGATGAGGAGGAGGTTCAAACGCCTACAGCCAACTGTTGCCTATACCATGGGGTAGGTAGCACTGTCCCACCGCCGCTGTCCCCTGTGGACCCTGCATCCACCACATTAACCCAGTGCGCAGTGATGGACACGTAACGGCCCTGGCCATGCCTACTGGCCCATGCATCTGTTGTGAGGTGCACCTTTCCACTCACTGATTGTTTGAGTGCATGGACAAATTGGTCTTTCACATGCAGGTGGAGGGCAGGGATGACTTTTCTAGCAAAGAAGTGCTGACTGGGTAGGTCATAGCGTGGGTCAGCGTAGGCCATGAGCTCTTGGAACGCTGCGCTTTCAACCAAATGGAAGGGCATCATCTCTAGTGAGATCAGTTTGGCAATATAGGTGTTCAAAGCCAGTGTACGCGGATGAGAGGATGAGTACTTTCTTGTCCTACTCAGAGTGTCTGCTAGTGTGAGCTGGACTTGAGAGCTGCATATGGGGGAACTATCGGTGGACATGGCAGACTGAGAGGGGGTTGGTGATGGTGGTGGTGGTGGTGATGGCCTAGATTCAGTCTTTCGTTGGAAAAACATTGTGATTCCCTGACTGCTTTGGCCTTGCGACGACACCTCAACATTTCTTGCTGGTGGTGTGCTAACCGGTGGGCTTATAGTGGGGGAAGCGATGTAGCGTTGCTGGCTACCTTCAGTCGGAGCAGGTGCACATGTGCTTCCTGAGGTTTTGTAGACCGTCCACGCTTGCAAGTGCATGGTGTTTAAATGTCTAAGCATGCAACTGGTATTCAAATTTCGGAAATTTTTCCCTCGGCTAAAGGTCCTTCCGCACTTCTTACAGATAACCTTTGCCTCATCAATAGGATTTTGGTCAAAAAATTGCCACACTGCACTCTTCCTACTATGGTATAAATTTTCAGGGCTTGCACGCTGTGCTAATTTGACCGTCTGGCCAAGCTGTCCTGCAACTCTTTTTGTTTTTTTAACATTTTTTGGACTGCTACGGGCCTGCCTGATTACCGCAGCTGCGATGTCGATGCCTGCTGCGGATCCTCCTCCTCTTCTGAGCTATTGCCAGCGTCACCCTCTTCCCCCATTGAATGCCAATCCGGGTTAACAACTGGGTCATCCATCACCTCCTTTTCAATTTCATCTGCACCTTCCTCTGTGTCACCGTGTAAGGTGGTAGAGTATGCGGGAAGGGGCACCTGAGTTTCATCAAAGTCAGAATCTGGCTCAGTAGACTGCGAGGGCAATGCAGTGCTCTGGGTGAATGTACCAGCAGAATCATATAGCAGTGGCTGTGCATCAGTGCACTCCATGTCATATTCATCTTGGACTGGGGAATTCAGGATTTCACTTGATAACCCAGGCATGGTATGTGAAAAGAGCTCCATGGACTGATCTGAAGTGTGGCCTGCGCATCCTTCACTTTTGTTGGGGGTGAAGGACACAAGGAAAAATGTCGTTCCTGACCAGGAGCCTGCACTGAAGACTTAGTGCTTGCATTTTTGAAACTTCAGAAGAGGAGGCGATAGAGCTGGAGGCTGTTTCGGCAATGTAAGCAAAAACCTGTTCCTGATGCTCCGGCTTTAAAAGCAGTTTACCTATCCCCAGAAAAGGGAGCCTTTCAGGCCTTCTGGAGCCAGACGATGACGCAGGCTCAACACCTCCTGCCTTAGTTGCTATTGTGCTTTTGGCACTTCCAGCAGATGCACCACCACCACTATCAGTACCAGCTGGCCACCCCACCCACGTCCATGGTCTCTTCCACCATACTTCCTCATGTTTGGGAAAATGTACCAAAAATACCAGCAGATATATGGTACTGTATCAGAAGCGCACAGCTGTATACAGTGTAGGGGAAAATTTAAATCTCCGTATATATTTCTGGAGTCAGACACAGACGCTCACCCAGTATGGATTTGACCATAATACAAAAGGCAGAAAAATGGTACTGCAACACAAGAGTACAGCTGTATACAGTTTAGGGGAAAATTTAAATCTCAATATATATTTCCGGAGTCACACACAGATAGTCAGCATGTATTTGTCCGTGATACCAGCTGGTACACGGTAGTGTGTGAGGAGCTTACAGCTCTATACGGTGTGGGAAAAAATGAATGCTTGGTAACTGTGCAGAAAAAAAGAATAAAAGTATTAGTGCTGTGTAAAAAGCAGTCTGCACAGCAGTGTATACACAGCAATACAGCTATCAGGCAGCCTAATAGCCAGTGCTGCTGCACACAAGAAAATCCTCCCCTGTCACTGCATACTAACTGTACATCACAATTGCTATTAGCACAAGCACATAAGAACTTCTCTTTCCAGCCCTAACTCTCTCCCTACTGATAAACAGCGTCAGCAACCTCTCCCTACTGTTAAGATCGGCAGAAGTAAAATGGAGGTTGGCGGTCATGGCTTTTATAGACACTATGACGCCCCCCAAAGCAAGCCAATCACTGCAATGCCCTTCTCTAAGATGGTGGTGGATGCTGCCCATGTCATCTCGTTGCCCACAGTGTACTTCCTTGCTCATTGGCTGAAAAAAGGCGCCTGCAAGCATTATGGGAAAACCGACTTTGGCGCTTGTTTTGCCGAACGCATGGCCGACTTCACGCTATGGTCGGGTTTTGCTCGACGAAACCCAACTTTGGCGAAAGTCGGCGACTTATGAATCTGACCGACCTGTTTTGCTCAACTCTATGTGTAAGTAATATGTTTACTAGTTTGAGCACTCACTTTTCAATGCAGTGAGTGGACAAAGGAATTTTATAATAAAAAATATATTGATTTGATTTTTTTAATGTGGCTGTTAGCAGGTGCCTCCCTAGGGACTGGACCTCTATAACCTTGTGGCAAATATTGGCTTGAACATCAAAATATTCTCACTTCTCAATATATACAAGCAAACTATCGTCCAGCACCTAAGGTATTTCTCAGATATATAGCACATGAAAACTCTGAAGACCTACTCCTTCCATCTCTTTGTCTCTTGCTCTTTTTGGACAGTGACTGAATCTCTGATTTTGGCTCTTTTTGCCACTATTTTTTTATTTAAAATGAAACAACTGAGATGCAATTGAAGTGAGAACATTCAGGTTTAATTAAAGAGGTTAAACAAAAACATCCTGAGAAACGTTTAGAACTTGCAACCATTTTTCTACAAAGCCTCCTCATTTCAGGGGATCAAAAGTAATTGGACAAATTAACTTTTGCTGTATGTTTTGGGTCATTGTCCATCTGTACTCTGAAGCACCGTCCAATCGACCTTGCTGTAGTTTGGTTGAATTTGAGGAGAAAGTTTAGCTGTCACGTAGTGACTAGGGACAGTGAGTGCCTACCTGATCTCTCAAACTAGAAGGTGCCCTAGTCTATCCCTATCCCATGCAAACAAACTCCAAGCAGAAATGTCCTGAACAATTCTCCAACCACCTACTCCTGACACTAAATTTCTCCTCCAACACCTAGCCAGGAAGTAGAACTATCACTGGCAATTCCCAAGTGCCAGTGGTGGGGGTGTAGAGTGCACACAGTGGCTTAAAGGACAGTGCTCCAACAGGCGGATTGTGCAGAGTACACACAGCGGCTTCAAGGACAGTACTCCCACAGGTTGGGGGTGCAGAGTACACACAGCAGCTTAAAGGACAGTACGCCCACAGGTAGGGATGTGCAGAGCACACACAGCAACTTTTAGCACAGTACTCTCACAGATGGGTTTGCTGAGTACACAAAGTGGCTTTTATCACAGAAATAGCACATATAGGGGATGCAGAGTACACACAGCGTTATGTTAGCAGAGTGTGCAGTCAGAATCTGTCCCTCACTCCAGATTCATCCTATCCCTATGCTAATGAGAGCATAATGGTGACGTAACTCACTCCAGTAGATCAACTGAACTGATTAGCCCTTGCAATGACAGAAAACAAAACCTTGAACTGTTTAATAGCATCGCAAAGCAGTTGTAATCAGTGCAGGATTTCATGTGACCAGATGTTACAATTATCTTACCCCGGTTGTGGTATCCCTGTGACAATACCCCCCTCTTAAGATGGACCTCGGGAACCTCAGAGCTGGATGTAACGAGTAAAAAAAGTGGCCAACCTGATCGCATGAAAGTCAGACGCTGGTACCAACATTCGCTCTTCAGGACCATAACTTCCAATGTACCAAATATTGAAGAGACCGACATGCAAAGTAAGAATCGATAATCTTTGCTATCTGGAATCCCAGATTCAGATCAACAATGACAGGGGAATGTGGTGGTGGAGATGGTTCAGAGGAAGCAGTGTATTTTTTGAGAAGTGATCAGTGAAACACATTATGTATCTTGAATTAACAATGGAAACTATTTAATAGGGGTCGGTGAACCTACTGTAGGTCCCAGTTTCCAAGAAGGAACCTTCAACTTAATGTTCTTTGAGGACAAGCAAATCACCAACAGACAGGTCCGGACCCACAAAACGTCTCAACCATACACTTATATTTGGACATCATGCTCTTCATACATCTGTGGACATGGTCTCCCGGTACATACCCACACGCAACCTTCGATCCTCTCAAGATCTCCTCCTCTACTACCCTCTTATCTCTTCTTCCCACAACTGCATACAAAACTTCTCCCGTGCCTCTCCCATACTCTGGAACTCTCTACCCCAACACATCAGACTCGCGCCTACCATGGAAACATTCAAAATGAACCTGAAGACCCACCTCTTCCGACAAGCCTACAACCTGCAGTGATCATCAGTCTACTGAACCACCACACGACCAGCTCTATCCTCTCCTAGTGTATCCTCACCCATCCCTCTAGACTGTGTGCCCTTGCGTGCAGGGTCCGCTCTCCTTCTGTACTTGTGTGTGCCTTGTATTGCTCACGTTTACTGTACTTGTCTATATTTGCCCCTTTTCACATGTAAAGCACCATGGAATAAATGGCACTATAAAAATGTATAATAATAAAAATAATAAAATAATAATAAGTTATTAAGAACACCTTGCCACACTGATGAAGAAAACCATTCCACCTCAGGTACTCCTGAAGAACAATTTCTTTTGAGCAAGCAGAATTGAGGATGAAAGTCATATATCCCAAAGAACGGGGACTTGCCAGTAGATTCATGACAACGGCTATTCACAGCAAACTCAGCCAGGACTAAATAAGAAATCCAATCCTCTTGATTCTTGTACACGAACAACCTAAGATATGTCTAAAAATTTTGGTTCACTTGTTCAGTTTGCCCATAAGGGCCCTGAACGGACTGGTATATTGGGTCTTAGAACTCACAGCTACATACTCCTGAACATCCTGACGCACCCCAGCCAACCAAAAATGACAAGCAAAAAGATATGTGGTGGCTTTACTACCAGGATGTCCAGCCAAGACCAAAACATGATGTTCACTCAAAATTTTAAGATGGAGGTTCACAGGAGCAAACAATTTACCTGAAGGATAGGCAGCAGAGGCATCCCCCTGAGCTTCTACGGCCTCCTTCTCCAGATCAGAACATATAGTAGCAATAACTGCCCCTTTTTATAATATAGAAACAGGCTCACAATTACCTTCTCCCCCAGAAAACAATGAGATAAAGCATCCGCTTTAATATTTTTATCCACGGGTCTATAAGTCACAAAAAAGTTGAATCTGGTGAAGAAAAATGGCCATCTTTCCTGTCTAGGTGTCAGACATTTTGCAGATTTCAAATACAAAAGATTTTTATGATAGGTGATTATTACCATGACTTGAACTGGTCCTCCAAAAAATTACGCCACTCCACAAAGGCCCATTTTATTGCCAAGAGTTCCCTATTACCAATCTCCTCACTTCTCTCAGTGGATGACATTTTCTTGCAAAAGTATGCACACTGATGCCATTTACTTGGAGATGAACTCTGCAACAATACAGCCCCAACCCCCACCTCTGACTCGTCAACCTCTACAATGAATGGCTGAGTGATGTCCAGCTGTATAACAATCAGCGCAAAAGCAAACATCTCTTTAAAGTAGCAAATGCATGACTGGCCAGACTTGACTATTTAGAAAAGTCTGTCCCTTTCCAGGTGATATCTGTCAGTGGTTAGGCCACTACCGATAAGTTATTGATGAACTTACAGTAGTAATCGGCAAATCCTAAACACCTTTGTAAAGCCTTTAAGTCTTCAAGATGATCCCAATCTAATACTGTCCAGCTTTGAGCAGAATCCATGCGAAACAGGTGGATGATAAGAAATAACCCAGAAAAGGAATCTCTTGACTCGAAAACATACATTTCTCTGGTTTGACATATCATTTATTGTCCTTGAGTATTTGTAAGACCTGCCTGTCATGTACACGATGTGACTCGAACATAGAAAAGTACAGTAAAACAAACGTATAAAAATACATAAATAACATAACATAAATAACAGTAAAAGGCAAGTGCTAGTAAAAAGATGACGAAAAACAGGTTATTTGGTTGATACGTTTTTTGTAAAAAATTGTATACTAAGCCATGGGCCATGCCCATAAAGGCCGTTCTCTGCAGTGTGTCCACATCGGACATTACCTGAGTAGTTGTCCGAAGACGAATCCGACGTCCCGGCAGATGACTCAGGCAACCGGGATATGACCACGGGTTTTAGGAGGGACACATGGAAGGTGTCGGAGATACCAAGGCGAGGCGGAAGGGCCAAACGGTAAACCACAGGGTTCACCTGCTCGAGAACCTTGAAGGGACCCAAATAGCGGGGTGCCAACTTAGTGGATTCCACCCATGGCCTGATATTTCGGGCGGAGAGCCACACTAGGTCGCCAGGAGCAAATGTCGGAGCGGGACGCCGATGGGCATCGGCAGAAGACCTCATCCTTTCCTTGGAAGCCTGAATGGCATCTTGGGTGCGGTCCCATATGTCCCATGCCTCTACAGCCCAGTCTGCCACCCTGGAGTCGGCGGAAGCCACGGCATGGGCACCGGTACCTGCGGATGCTGGCCGTAATTTAAGAGGAATGGGGTCTGTCCGGTGGAGTCAGCCACAGCATTGTTTAAAGCGAACTCCGCCCACGGGAGCAAGGATGCCCAGTCATTCTGCCTGGCAGAGACAAAATGTCGCAAGTAGGTGACCAAGGTCTGGTTGGCCATCTCTACCAACCCATTCGTCTCGGGATGATATGCAGAGGAGAGGTTCAACTCAATGCAGAGTAGATGACACAACTCTCTCCAGAACCGACACGCAAATTGGGGACCTCGATCGCTGACAATCTTGTCTGGCATACCGTGTAGACGGAAGATGTGTCTAATAAATAATGCTGCCAAGGCCCGTGCAGAAGGTAACCGTGGTAGCGGCACTAAGTGCACCATTTTGGAGAAGTGGTCGGTGATCACCTAAATGATAGTGCAACCCTGAGACTTGGGTAACTCCACCACAAAGTCCATCCCAACCATCTCCGTGGGCCTGTCTGCCACCGGCAAAGGAAAAAGTAACCCAGCTGGCCGTTGTCGAGGGGACTTGTTCCTGGCGCAGGAGACACACGCCTGAACATACTCCCTGACGTCACGGACCATATGTGGCCACCAGTATGTCCTCGCCAATAACTCAGTTGTCCTCTTTGCCCCAAAGTGTCCACCCACCCAGGACGAGTGTGCCCAAGAGAGTACCTCCGGTCCCAAATTAGTGGGCACAAAAGTCTTGCCCAGAGGCACAGACTCTAGCGAAACCGGGGCTATAGTTCTCAGGCTCTCTTCGGGGACAATAAGCCGAGGCTCCTCATCCTCCTCCTCTGATGATACTAAGGAGCGAGAGAGAGTGTCGGCCCGAACATTCTTCTCACTGGAGAGAAAATGGAGGGTGAAGTGGAACCGAGAGAAGAATAGGGACCATCTGGCCTGGCGAGAATTTAGCCGCTGAGCCGTTTGCAAATATACCAAGTTTTTGTGGTCGGTGAAGACTTGGAAGGGAAAACGAGCCCCCTCCAGAAGATGTCTCCACTCAGAGGAGGCCAACTTCATAGCCAGCAACTCCCTGTCCCCGATGGAATAATTCCTCTCTGCTGGTGTAAAGGTCTTAGAAAAGAAGAAGCAGGGATGCTTCCGACCTTGAGCATCCTTTTGATAAAGGACTGCTCCAGCACCAACAGAAGAGGCGTCCACCTCTAAAATAAACGGCTTATCAACATCAGGGCAATGTAATATGGGAGCACTGGCAAAATGCAACTTGATGCAAGAGAACGCCTTGGAGACCTCCTCAGACCACAACTTGGAATTTGCTCCCTTCTTGGTGAGGGCTACCAAGGGAGCTACCAAAGTTGAGAAATGGGGAATGAACTGGCGATAATAATTAATGAACCCCATAAAGCGTTGCACCGCTTTAAGAGAATGGGGTTCTTGCCAGTCCATTACAGCCTGTAGTTTGGCAGGATCCATAGCCAATCCCTGGGCAGAGATGATATAGCCCAGGAAAGGTAAGGACTCCTGCTCAAACACACATTTCTCCAGCTTGGCATAGAAGGAGTTTGCCCGTAAGAGGTCGAAGACTTTGTTGACATCCCTCCTGTGAGAGTCTATATCTGGTGAAAAGATGAGAATATCATCCAGATAGACTACTACAGAGGTGGGGAGCATATCCCGGAAGATATTGACAAAGTCTTGGAAAACAGCGGGAGCATTACAGAGCCCGAAGGGCATCACCAGGTATTCATAATGCCCATCCCTGGTATTAAAAGCTGTCTTCCACTTGTCCCCCTCACGGATGCGAATTAGGTTATAGGCACCACATAGATCAAGCTTGGTAAATACTCTTGCTCCTCGGAGCCTATCAAAGAGCTCAGAGATTAGGGGCAACGGGTACTTATTCTTGACGGTGATGGCGTTAAGACCCCTGTAGTCAATACATGGACGTAATTCTCCCTTCTTCTTTTGCACAAAGAAGAACCCCCCCCCTGCTGGTGACACAGACTTCCTAATGAACCCTCTTGCCAGATTCTCCTGAATATACTGGGACATGGCCTCCGTATCAGGAAGTGAGAGGGGGTAGACTCTCCCCCGAGGAGGTTCTGCTCCAGGCAAAAGATCAATAGGACTTTCGTAGGTGCGATGAGGTGGAAGAGTCTCCACCGCCTTCTTGGAGAAAATGTCTGCATATGACCAATAACACTGAGGAAGAGAAGTGAGATCTATGGGTATCTCTGTGGTGGTGACCTGAACGCACTCCCTGACACACCTGCCTCTACGTGAATCACCCCAACCCAGTATCCTCCCAGAGGACCACTCAATATGGGGAGAGTTGTAATGGAGCCAAGGTACTCCCAGCAACACCTCGTCTATCCCCTAGGGCAGGACAAGAAAAGAAATACTCTCCTGATGGGAAGGGGACATAGATAAAGTGAGAGGGATAGTCTGGTGGATGATTTGTGAGGGCAGAGTTGATCCATTCACTACTCGCACAGTCACCGGTTTGGCGAGCATCACCAGAGGTATAGTGTGGCAGAGAGCAAATGCAGAGGACATGATATTCCCCTTGGCTCCAGAATCCACACAGAGCTCGGTGGTGAGCGTGGATGGACCTACAGTAATCATCCCCTTAAAGAACAACTTGGTGGAAAATGCCACAGTGTCTAGTGAATCACCTCCCAAGGTCACTAGACGCGACCGTTTTCCCGACCACTGTGGACATTTGTTGGCATAATGTCCTAACTGCTGGCAGATGTTACAGACCACGGGTACTCGAGCGGCCCGGGACTTAGGTCCTGCTCGAGAAACCTCAATGGCCTCATGGGAGTCGGGCGCCTGGCTGGAAGATTCTAGAGGTCTGGCGAAGGTGGGAGCCAGCCGAAACCTCTGCCTACACTGGGACCGCTCCAACCTCCGCTCATGAAAATGGAGGTCGATGTGGGTAGATATGGCGATAAGCTTCTCCAGTGTGGCGGGAATCTTCCTGGTAGCCAAGGCGTCTTTCACATGGCCCGCTAGTCCTCTCCAAAACACGGGAATGAGGACTTTATCCGGCCAGTCCAACTCCGAGGACAGAGTCCGAAATTGGACAGCAAAACAGCTGACCAAGGACGAACCCTGTGAACTTGCCAGAAGTTGGAGCGCCGCATCGTGGGTAACCTGAGGTCCTAGAAAGACCTTTTTTAGAGCCTCCAGAAAACGAGGAGCACTCCGCACCACACGGTCGTCACGCTCCCACAGCGGGGTGACCCACTCCAACGCTCTGCCCGACAGAAGAGATATTACAAAGCCCACTTGTGCCCGATCCGTGGGGAAACGTGCAGCCAGAAGCTCGAGTCGTATAGAGCACTGACTCACGAATCCCCGACATTGCTTGCTGTCACCAGCAAACTTGTCTGGAAGTGGGAGGTGGGATATTGTGGGGGCAGAGGTGGCAGTGGACACACTGGCTGCAGCCACGCTAGCAGCCGGAACAGCGACTGCGGTAACATCCACAGCTGAGGTTGCGTGCTCAAGAGCCGCCAACCTACCCTCCAGCTGCTGGATGTCCCGCAGTAGACGCTGGTCATCCGCCATTTTACTAGCCAGACCCTGGCGCTAGTATTATGTTAAGGTCTGCGGAACACACCTAATAGATATATTAGAGAGGTGCGTTCGCAGCCCGGGGTCCACCGTGCAAGCGAATCCCACTGCTAGTAAGATGGCGAAAGTAGCGAACTCTGTTATCCCGCAGAGTCGCTAAAATAAACACCATAGCGCGCTGTGGCAGTAAGTGTGAACTCTGTTAATCCCCAGAGCCGCTAACGGTAATGCCACAGCGCTATATGGCGATAGGTGCGAACTTACTTAGCTTCAGTGAGCCGCAAAGTAAAACGCTAGGGCGCTGAACCAGTGTTATAAAGCGAACCCTGTTGCGTCACAGAGCCGCTGAGAAAAAGACTGTGTCCTGTTAACACCACAGGGATACACAGATAACTGCTGTGCGGATAGCAGTCCGTGATCACGCAGACAGCAACGCAATCAAGCAATCTCCTCACCGGAGAAGCCAGTATTCTAGGGGCTTATTTCAGCCAAGCCCTAACCACTTGCACTCAAATCTCCTCACCGGAGGTGCCGGTATTCTAGGGGCTTATTTCAGCCGAGCCCTAACCACATGCATGCATGATCACACTGGCGCAAAGCACATAATGCAATTGATACTAGCGCATGGCGGCCCAGCCATGCCACCCTTTTATAGTAACAGCTACAAGACCTGCCAGAAACAAGGACCAATGAAACTGTTCCAGAACACTAGTAGTCACAGGACCTTCCTGGCGGACCAATAGGAGCTGCTGCAGTACCTGAGCTTGTGACCCCTGATCTCCAATGAGAGATCTCACCCTGGGCATGCTCAGAAGGGGAAAACAAGGACTTTGTCCTAAAGACGTCTGCTCGCCACTAACCAGTACTGGCCACAATAGCAGAGCCTGGAGAGGCAGCAGTAATCCTCTGCACACTGTTAGACTGGGTGAGATGCTGGGACCGACGTCTAAGCTGAGCAGAGTCCACTGTGGCCGGAGACGGATGGGAGACTGCAGCCGGAATGGCTCGAGATTCCCCTTGTGCAGAAGCAGGAACTCGACCCCTCACACATAGGACTTTGCCTGTCTGAATCCTGCTCATATAGGTACTGTTACAACCCTCTTGTTAGGTTTTGTTTCAGTTTGCTGGTCACATGACCTTTTTACCCTATTTAGTCTGGCTCCGCCCTTCTGGCTTTGCTGGACTTCATTGTATTACCTACTCTTAAGCTAGCCGGGTGCTTAGGTGCCTTACTCTGTCAGTTTTGCTTTATCTTAGGATCTCTTAGTAATTTGTTTTCTGTTTTATTTTCCCTGCTACAATTTCTGTTAGGAGGTGTCCACCTTTTCACCCAGTCCCTAGATCTTGTAGGGATTCCTCCCTCGCAACTATAGGTCTTTGTTCAGACTAGCTGAGGACTTTAGCGGGTCTGGTCGCAGGATCAGGTTCCCCGTTACATCGTAGGGATCCAGCTCAGTTCTATTGTAGGGACAGAGTTCCCATCTTTCCTTAGTGCTTGTAGCAGATCATAACAGTAAGTCCAGTCCAAAAAAAAAAAAAAAATCTCTAAGGAAAGATTTTCTTTTTCCATCATGGTGTCGGTTCAGGATTTGGTTCAACGCCTGCAGGGTCTCTCTCTGGAGGTGGCTGAAATCCAGCAACACGTGAGTAGTTGTTCTGGAGCACATTTTGTGGAGCCAAAGGTACGTTTGCCTGATTTATTTTTTGGTGAACAACAAGATTTTTTTTCTTTTAAAAATGCTTGCTTGTTGTATTTCCGTTTGAGACCCAGATCCTCTGGTGATGAATCACAGCGCATAGGGTTCATAATGTCACTTTTGCGCAAAGAAGCTCAGGACTGGGCCTTTTCTCTGCAGCCTAGTGATCCATGCTTTAGATCAGTGAATAGTTTTTTTTCTGCTTTGGGGTTATTGTATGACGATCCTGATCGTGTTTCATCAGCTGAGACAGAATTGAGACGTTTGAGACAGGGATTAGGTAATGTGGAAAAATATTGTACTCACTTCCGAAGGTGGTCCACTCAGGTGGGGTGGAACGATTCAGCTTTGAAAAGTTTATTTCTTGCAGGGTTAAGTGAAAGGGTTAAAGATTTGCTGATTGCTTATCCTATACCTGGTAACTTGCAAGAGGCTATGCAATTAGCCATACGGGTGGATAGGAGACTGCGTGCAAGGGTTAATGAGAGTAAACCTGCCTTGTCAGCTCCAACTCTGGAGACGGAATGTACTGACATTGCAGAGCCGATGGAAATTGGAGCAATGGCACCTCACTCTCGGGAAAAGGTTTGTGTTTCTATTGTGATAAATCTGACCATTTCATTAAGAACTGTGCGCTTCGAATGAATAAAGAAAAAAAAAAAAATGAGGTCAGTTTCGCCCGTATAGCTTGTTTAAACAATAAAGGTGTCTTTCTTTCTGCTACCACTGCTGGTGAGGAGGAATTAATGGAGTTTCGGGTATTTGTGGATTGTGGTTCAACTCTCAATGTAATTGATGGGAAATTTTGGGAAAAACTAAAATTAAAACCCAAACTTCTGTCTTCCCCTATTAATGTGGTTTCTGTACATGGCTCTCCCTTGAAAAATGTTACTCACCATATCTGTGAATTTCCTCTTACTATTAATGGTGTTCATCAAGAGATTTTGGATTTGGTAGTTTTGTATAATTTGCCCTCACCGGTGATTTTGGGGTTACCTTGGTTAAAATTGCACAATCCGGTACTGGATTGGTCTACCAATGAAATTAAGTCCTGGAGTCCTAATTGTTATGACAAGTGTTGTAACGGGCGTATTGCTGCTGTAGTTAAGGGGGAGTTACCTGTACCTATTCAGGATTTTTGGAAAGTTTTTTCTGATAAGGAATCGCAGGTATTGCCTCCTCATAGAGAATATGATTGTGCAATTGAATTTGTCCCTGGAGCGACTCTTCCTAAAAGTCGTTTATTTAATTTGACTATTCCTGAGAGAAAGGCTTTGGAGGAATACATACAGACAAGCTTGGCCGCCGGTCACATTAGGCCTTCTAAGTCTCCTGTGGCGGTTGGATTTTTTTTTGTTAAAAAAAGGACGGCGGTTTACGGCCTTGTCTAGACTTTCGTGAAATTAATAAAATTACTATACGCAATCCTTAACCACTGCCATTGATTCCTGATTTGTTTAATCAGTTAGTGGGGGCCAAGTGGTTCTCGAAAATTGATCTTCGAGGGGCATTCAATTTGTTGCGCATGAAGGAGGGGGATGAATGGAAGACTGCGTTTAACACTCCACTGGGTCATTTTGAGAATCTGGTCATGCCTTTTGGGCTTTCCAGTGCTCCGGCATTTTTTCAGAATCTTATTAATGACATCCTTAGACCTTTGATTGGCAGAAGTGTGGTTGTGTATTTGGATGACATTTTGATTTATTCACCGGATTTGGAGTCTCATTGGAGGAGTGTGCGTGAAGTATTACAGTTACTGAGTGATAATTCACTTTTTGCCAAGCTAGAAAAATGTGAGTTCGCTGTACAGAGACTTAGTTTTTTGGGCTACATTGTCTCCAGTGAAGGTTTTGAGATGGACCCGGTGAAAGTGCAAGCTGTGCAGGATTGGCCTAGACCTATTGATGTGAAATCAATACAGAGGTTTTTGGGGTTTGCCAATTATTATAGAAAATTCATTAAAAAATTTTCTGTGATTGCCAAACCTCTGACCGATCTCACCAGGAAAGGTGCTGATGCGGTTCAGTGGACTACTGAGGCCATTGAGGCTTTTGTGTTGCTAAAGGAGAGGTTCAGCTCTGCTCCCATCCTTATGCAGCCTGATGTGACTAAACCATTTTTGGTTGAGGTTGATGCTTCTTCTGTGGGGGTCGGCGCGGTGTTGTCTCAGGAAAAGACGGATGGAGTACATTCTTGTGCCTTTTTTTCAAAGAAATTTTCTGAGTCTGAACTAAATTATGATATCGGTAATCGGGAATTGTTGGCAATTAAACTCGCATTTGAACACTGGCGTAATTTTTTGGAGGGAGCGGAATTTCCCGTTCAAGTCTTCACCGATCATAAAAATCTGATCTACCTTGATGCTGCCAAACGCTTGAATGCCCGTCAGGCTAGGTGGGCACTGTTTTTCTCGCGGTTTAATTTTACCGTTACTTACATCCCAGGTACTAAAAATGTTAAAGCTGATGCTTTGTCTCGCAGCTTTTCTCCTATGGTGGGTACTGAGGAGGAGGAAAACATTTTGCAAGAGGGGGTTGTTATTGCAGTTTTGGACTCTGTGTTGGAAGATGAGATTCTTAAAGCACAGGAGAATGCCCCATCTAACACACCGCATGGGAGGTTGTTTGTGCCTGGTACCCTGACGAGAGATTTGTTTGCTGAATGTCATGACTCTCGGTTGGCAGGTCATCCTGGAATCTCTGAGACCAAGAGACTTGTGGGTCGCAGCTTTTGGTGGCCTGGATGGCAGAAGGAAGTCATTAAGTGGGTGCGTCAATGCACGGTGTGTGCTAGATCTAAGTCTTCTCATACTCCTGCTGCGGGGTTGCTTTGCCCTCTGGAGGTTCCTAGTGCTCCTTGGACACATTTGGCTATGGACTTTATTACTGACCTTCCCCCCTCTGAGGGTTTCACTGTCATCTGGGTGGTAGTGGACCGTTTTAGCAAGATGTGTCACTTGGTTCCTTTCATCAAACTGCCCTGCGCTAAGACTCTCGCTAAGGCCTTTGTCAAGGAGATTGTCAGACTACATGGCATTCCTACTGACATTGTTTCTGATAGGGGACCTCAGTTCGTGGCTCGTTTTTGGCGCGCCTTTTGTGACAGGTTGGGAGTTCATTTGTCGTTTTCATCCGGATATCATCCTGAGTCTAATGGCCAGACAGAAAGGAAAAACCAGGATGTTGAGCAGTTCTTGCGTTGTTTTGTGACTGATAATCAAGAGGGGTGGTCTGAGTTTCTGCCACTTGCTGAGTTTGCTCTTAACAACCATACATCCGCTTCTGCTGGTTGTTCGCCTTTTTTTTGTTGTACTGGGAGACATCCGTCATTTGGGTCATTTTCCAACTTGGGATCGGCTGTACCTGAAGAGGAGAATTTTTCTGGTGTTTTGGAGAGAGTTTGGACTGATGTGCGTGGTAATCTTCAGGAGGCTAACAAAAGATCCAAAGTGTATTTTGATAGAAAACGACAAGAGGTTTTGTTTGCTATCTGTGACATGGTTTGGTTGTCCTCTAAGAATCTGTGCTTGAGGATTCCGTGTAAGAAATTGGGTCCCAAGTTTGTAGGGCCCTTTAAGGTGCTTCAGGTTATTAACCAATCTGCTGTTAAGTTGGAGCTTCCTACCTCCTGGAAGATTAATCCGGTGTTTCATGTTTCTCTCTTGAAAAAAGCTGAGGTCTCAGAGGGAGACGTGTCGGCCACTGTTCCCCTGGTGGTGGAGGAGGGCAATATGAGATTTCCCGCATCCTAAATTCTAGACGGTATAGAGGGGGTTTGCAGTACCTCGTCGCTTGGAAGGGTTATGGACCCGAGGATAACTCATGGGTGAGGGCAGATGATGTTTCTGCATCTAGACTTGTCAGAGCGTTTCACAAGAGGTTTCCGGATAAGCCTAAGTCATAGGGGATCCGGAGGATCCTCTTAGAAGGGAGGGTACTGTTACAACCCTCTTGTTAGGTTTTGTTTCAGTTTGCTGGTCACATGACCTTTTACCCTATTTAGTCTGGCTCCGCCCTTCTGGCTTTGCTGGACTTCATTGTATTACCTACTCTTAAGCTAGCCGGGTGCTTAGGTGCCTTACTCTGTTAGTTTTGCTTTATCTTAGGATCTCTTAGTAATTTGTTTTCTGTTTTATTTTCCCTGCTACAATTTCTGTTAGGAGGTGTCCACCTTTTCACCCAGTCCCTAGATCTTGTAGGGATTCCTCCCTCGCAACTATAGGTCTTCGTTCAGACTAGCTGAGGATTTTAGCGGGTCTGGTCGCAGGATCAGGTTCCCCGTTACATCGTAGGGATCCAGCTCAGTTCTTGTCATGGTTTGCTGAGTTTGTGGGAAAAGGTAGGTTAAGGGTTAATTTGAATGGCCTCACTCTGGGATTCTGGGAGGCTTCTTATAGCCTCATTGTGGGGCCATTCCTTGTCGCTTATACTTTGACCCTTGGCCGAGTGTGTGTGACCCTGTTTTGTGCTTGTGATTCTTTATGCTTGCTTGGTTTTGACTTGGTTCTGTTCCCGTTACGAGTTCTGCCTGCCCCTCCCGTACTGCATTGCTATCTCGTGTATGACCTCTTGCCTTTGTCCTGACAATTCTCTGCTTATCCCTCCTGTACTGCATTGCTATCTTGTGTATGACTCCTGGCTTATGTTCTGACTATTCTCTGCTCGCCCCTTCTGTACTGCGCCGTCCTCTCCGTGTATGACCCCCGTTTGTCTGACCTGAGTTTCCCTATTCACTAATCCAGGGTCCCTGTAAAGTCCTGCACTCACCTCCAGTAGCAGAACGCTAGGCCCCGCCCCCTGTGGTCACATGATCGCAGGTCCTTTTGCTTACTGCTACTCTCACCACGCTGCTCTGGTCCCGTCTGCCGGAGCCCCCCTGCGGCATCTGACCCCGGGCCCTTCCACAGTGTGGGTGAGTCACCCTGCTCAGCCGTGGCAGTTCGCTGGCGCTGACAGGGTCGTTACATTATAAGCGACCTTATATTATTCTGTATTGGGAAGCTAAGTATCTTTCCTAAAGAAAAAAAAAAAAAGTGTCTAGTATCATGGATCTCATGCAAGCTTTGGCAGATCAGGTTAAAAACCTGACACTAATGTTCCAGAAACTTAATGTGGAACAGCGCACAATGGCTCAGACCCAACAACAGTTGGTGGACACTGTGCAGGGGGCTATTGCTGCAGGGTCTCCTAGCTCGGGTGATAGAGATGTTTCGCTGGTGTCCCCCGAGTCCCCGGTCAAACTGCCAGACTTCTTCTCTGGGGACAAAAAGGAGTTCATTGCCTTTAAGGAGGGGTGCAAGCTTTTTTTTTCTCTGAGGCCTCGTTCCTCCGGGGATGAATTCCAGAAAGTGGGGGTAGTTATTTCTCTACTTCGGGGTGCACCGCAAGCGTGGGCTTTTTCTCTGTCTCCCTCTGCCCCTGAAAGGATGACTGTCAATGCCTTTTTTGAAGCCCTGGGTCGTATATATGATGAACCCTACAGGGTTCGCATGGCTGAAGACATGGTGATGAATGTGCGCCAGGGTAAACGCTCGGCTGAGTGGTTTTGTGCAGAGTTCCGGCGCTGGGCAGCAGAAATTTCATGGGATGATGCAGCACTTCGGGGCTTATTCCGCAGAGGCTTATCTGAACGCCTCCAAGATGCCCTGGCCCTTCACCCTCCACCTGACACCTTGGAGGACGCCATTACCCAGGCCGTACTTATGGACCGCAGGCTACGGGCTAGGGGTGTCATGCAGTCCGAGGCATCCCTATTCTCCGGTAGCAAAGAGACTGGTGTCGCTCCCGAACCCATGGAGATTGGCGCTACTTTGGTCAAAGAAAAGGAGAGGAAACGCCGCCATGAGAAACGGCTCTGCTTTTATTGTGGAGAGTCCGGTCATTGGATAAAAGATTGTCCCTCGTGTCCGTCATCCTCCAAGGCAGCGGGAAACGACTAGGTCTGGGTAGTAATCGAGGAGGCTGCCCAGACCTTCAGGTACTCTCTTCCTCATGCCCTAAGGTTTTGCTAAAGGTTGAACTGTTGGTAGACAAGTATCATTTTTTCTCCACAGCACTGGTGGACAGTGGTTCATCACTCAACTTGGTCAGCTCTGATGTCATTTCCCAGCACCAGATAGGGACAGTCAGGCTTCATACCCCACTAAAAGTCGTGGCCATTGACTCTTCTCCTCTGACCCGAACGGGGATTCTTTCAGTTTCTGAAAAATTTATGTTGAAAGTTGGTTCTTCCCACATGGAAGAGATTGAGTGTTTTGTTATGGACAAGTTGCCCACCGGGTTGGTTTTGGGCATGCCATGGCTTCTACGCCACAATCCAGTTATTGACTGGGAATTGGGGGAGATTATCAAGTGGGGGTCCAAATGTGTCGACTGTTACCATAAAGATGTTTTTTGTGTGAAAATTGCAAAACCTGTTTCTGTGTCTTCTATCAGTCTGGAAGGTATTCCGGAGTACCTAAAAGACTTTGAGGACGTTTTTTCAGAAAGTGAGGCTGAGGCGTTACCCCCTCATAGGCCATTTGACTGTGCCATCGACCTAATTCCTGGAGCCAAATTGCCCAAAGCTCGTTTGTTTAACCTATCAGGTCCCGAGCGCCTGGCTATGAAACAATATATTGCTGAGAGTCTCCGCAAGGGGCACATAAGACCTTGAGTTTCCCCGGTAGCAGCGGGGTTTTTCTTTGTTAAGAAAAAAGATGGCGGCCTACGCCCCTGCCTCGACTTTCAAGAACTAAATAAAATCACGGTCAGGAATACATATCCACTGCCGTTGATTCCGGATCTCTGTAATCAGCTTTCTGGGGCCATGTGGTTTTCAAAACTTGACCTTAGGGGGGCCTATAATTTAATCAGGATTCGGGAGGGGGATGAATGGAAGACGGCTTTCCTCACCTCTGAAGGGTTATTTGAGAACTTGGTAATGCCATTTGGTCTCACCAACGCACCTGCAGTTTTTCAAAATTTTATTAATGTTGTGTTCTCGGACCTCATCGGCCGCTTTGTAGTTGTGTACCTAGATGATATTCTCATATATTCTGCTGACAAACATTCTCATTTGTTACATGTTAAGACTGTACTCCAAAGGCTCAGAGAAAATCAATTGTTCGTCAAACTCGAAAAATGTTCATTTTTTGTTCAAGAGTTGTCGTTTTTAGGGCTGATAATCTCACCTCAGGGGTTTCGCATGGATCCCAAGAAGGTGCAGGCTGTTGTGGAATGGGTCCAACCTCGAGACCTTAAGGGACTTCAGCTCTTCTTGGGATTTGCGAATTATTACCGCAAGTTTATTAAAGGTTTCTCACAGGTAACTAAACCCCTTACTGATCTCACTCATAAAGGGGCAGATGTCAAGAACTGGTCCCCGTTAGCCAAACAGTCTTTTCTAACGCTAAAAAACTGTTTTACATCTGCTCCTATCCTGGTTCAACCTGACCCTTCCAAACCGTTTGTGGTCGAGGTTGATGCTTCTGAGGTGGGGGTGGGAGCAGTGTTATCTCAGGGGCCAGCTTCCCTGACAAATCTCAGGCCTTGTGCCTACTTTTCTAAAAAATTTTCTCCCGCTGAAAAAAATTATGACGTAGGCAATAGGGAGCTATTGGCTATCAAATTGGCGTTCGAAGAATGGAGACATTTTTTGGAGGGGGCGGCTCACCCTATTATGGTTATCACGGACCATAAAAATCTAGAATATATTAAAACTGTTAAAAGACTGACCCCCAGGCAAGCCCGTTGGTCACTTTTTTTTTCCAGATTTCAGTTTTCTATTACTTTTCGACCAGGATCTAAAAACGTCAAGGCTGACGCTCTGTCACGTAGTTTTGAGCCATTATCCGCCCCCGATCCACCGTCCCCCATTCTTCAACCCAGTGTTGTTATTGCCGAAGTGTCGTCGGAATTGGAGCGAGAGATTGTGGAGGCACAATCTTTAGCGCCAAGGTCCAAACTTGAAAATAAGTTGTTCGTGCCTCAGCATTTGCGCACTAAGCTCCTGTGGGAGTTCCATGATTCGAAATTGAGTGCCCACCCTGGTATAGTGGCCACGCGAGAAGCAGTGGCAAGACTTTTTTGGTGGCCTTTAATGACTTCGGATATTAAGATGCATGTTGCTGCATGTGGGATATGTGCCCGTTCTAAGAACTCTCATTGCCGGCCGGCCGGGGAATTGGCGACTTTACCAATTCCGGGAAGACCGTGGACTCATTTGTCCATGGACTTCATTACCAATCTGCCATCCTCCCGTGGAAATACTGTAATCTGGGTAATTGTGGACAGATTTTCTAAACTAGCACATTTTGTACCCATGGCAAGTTTACCGTCAGCAGAGACTCTCTCCAGACATTTCCTTTCTCAGGTGGTACGTTTACACGGGGTACCTACTAATATTGTGTCAGATAGAGGGACACAATTTGTGTCTAAGTTTTGGCGGGCTTTTTGCAAAAAGTTGGGGATATCGTTGTCTTTTTCCTCAGCGTACCACCCAGAGACCAACGGGCAAACTGAACGCACCAACCAGTCGCTTGAACAAATTCTTCGGTGCCTGACTTCTACTCTGCAAAGCGACTGGTCTGAGGCCTTACCATTAGCAGAGTTCGCCTTCAACAACCGAGTAAACCAGTCTACCGGTAGGTCACCATTTTTTATTAATTATGGGATAAATCCTCATTTTGGCGAGTTCTCGCGTATTGATTCTGGTTGCCCGGGGGCTGAGGACGGGATTAGTCGTCTCAGGAATCTCTGGTCGAAAGTTTGACAAAATATTTCCAGGGCTCAAGAAAAGTATAAACATTTTGTGGATAAAAAAAGGGACTCTGTTCAGATTTTGCGATGTGGAGATAAGGTTTGGCTTTCTACACGGAACATAAGTCTCCGAATACCTTCCGCTAAACTAGGGCCTAAATTTATTGGCCCTTACGAAGTCATCGAGGTGGTTAACCCGGTAGCCTATCGCCTTCGCCTCCCTCCCTCTTTGAAACTCCATAATGTATTTCATAGGTCCTTACTTAAACCCCTGGGGTCAGTGAGGGAAGATACAGACGCCGTTCCTTTGCCCGTTATGGTTGATGGGCATATGGAGTTCGAAGTACAACACATTGTGGACTCCAGGCGGGTTCAGGGATCTTTGCAGTATCTGGTACATTGGAAGGGGTATGGTCCGGAGGATCGGTCTTGGGTGCCAGCCACATCGGTTCACGCTAATCGTTTGGTTCGTGCATTCCATGCCCGTCATCCTGATAAGCCTGGGGGTCCGGAGGCCCCCCGTTGAAAGGGGGGTACTGTCATGGTTTGCTGAGTTTGTGGGAAAAGGTAGGTTAAGGGTTAATTTGGATGGCCTCACTCTGGGATTCTGGGAGGCTTCTTATAGCCTCATTGTGGGGCCATTCCTTGTTGCTTATACTTTGACCCTTGGCCGAGTGTGTGTGACCCTGTGTTTTGTGCTTGTGATTCTTTATGCTTGCTTGGTTTTGACTTGGTTCTGTTCCCGTTACGAGTTCTGCCTGCCCCTCCTGTACTGCGTTGCTATCTCGTGTATGACCTCTTGCCTTTGTCCTGACAATTCTCTGCTTATCCCTCCTGTACTGCGTTGCTATCTTGTGTATGACTCCTGGCTTATGTTCTGACTATTCTCTGCTCGCCCCTTCTGTACTGCGCCGTCCTCTCCGTGTATGACCCCCGTTTGTCTGACCTGAGTTTCCCTATTCACTAATCCAGGGTCCCTGTAAAGTCCTGCACTCACCTCCAGTAGCAGAACGCTAGGCCCCGCCCCCTGTGGTCACATGATCGCAGGTCCTTTTGCTTACTGCTACTCTCACCACGCTGCTCTGGTCCCGTCTGCCGGAGCCCCCCCTGCGGCATCTGACCCCGGGCCCTTCCACAGTGTGGGTGAGTCACCCTGCTCAGCCGTGGCAGTTCACTGGCGCTGACAGGGTCGTTACAGTTCTATTGTGGGGACAGAGTTCCCATTTTTCCTTAGTGCTTGTAGCAGATCATAACAGGTACTATACACATGACCAGGTTTTTAATGCAACAGTTAGGTACTGCTCTGATATGGGTTACCTTGACGTTTGGTAGAGCGGCTTAGTATACATTTTTTGCAAAAACATATCATAATAATAATAATAATCTTTATTTATATAGCGCCAACATATTCCGCAGCGCTTTACAGTTTAACAGTTTCAAAACACAAGTCATAAGAAACAACGTTAACAATACAATAATTAAAGCAAAATAAGCCGCCCCTGCTCGTGAGAGCTTACAATCTACAATGAGGTGGGGGAGATACAAAGTACAGGTGTGTATATACAATAGTGCATTTACAATGATGGTCCAGCCATCTTGAGGGAGTGAGGGATGGATGGAGATAGTGAATGGGCTACACATACACACTTAAACATAGAATTACTTTGATTAGTGAATGTGATAGGCCACTCTGAACAAATGTGTTTTGAGGGAGCGCCTGAAACCATGCAAATTGTGGATAGTCCTAATTTCTTGGGGTAGAGCATTCCAGAGAATTGGCACAGCGCGGGAGAAGTCTTGGAGTCAGGAGTGGGAGGTACAGATTAGTGCAGAGGTTAGTCGAAAGTCGTTTGAAGAGCGCAGCAGTTGGTTAGGCCGATAGATAGAAATGAGGGAGGAGATGTAGGGGGGGTGCTGCACTGTGGAGAGCTTGTGGGTGAGAACCAGTACTTTGAATTGAATCCTATAATGAATAGGCAGCCAGTGTAAGGGCTGACGAAGAGCGGACGCGTCCAAGTGCCGATTAGCCAGATGGATGACCCTGGCTGCTGCATTAAGGATGGACTGGAGAGGGGATAGTCAAGTAATGGGGAGGCCAAGTGTTGTAAATGGATTTGAAATGAGTTCTGAGCAGAGGCTCCCTCTGGTGGTTACAAGCGGTACTGGACTGTCCAGTGAAGATTGTGAGGAGTGGGAATCAGGTGTTACTGACTGGTCTCACTCCATGATTCCTGTTTCCCTTGTAGCCTGCTGTGTCGTGTCTGCATCTTCTGCTAACAGATAAGACATTTTCTTCTTTTTGTTTTTGTGCTTGATTTTTGCATTTTGTCCTGCACTTCTGTGGGGGCCTTCAAGGTCCCTCCGGGGGCTTTTGCCCTCTCAGTTTAGTTCAGCCACTGATGTTTGTACTTTTGCTTTTTCCAGTTTTTTCAGTGGCTGCTGTTTTGATTTTGTTACACCAGAGAACTAATTTAGGTGGTAGAGGTCGTGTGATCTCAGGTGTTTTTGAAATTAGTAGAGTTGGTGCTTTTCAGGGTTTTCTGGGATTGCAGTAAGTGCCCTTCCTATCCTTTTCTATTTAGTTAGTTTGGGCCCCAACGTTTGCTCATCCTATTTTCCTTCTGTGTCAGTATTTCTTCTTGTCTAACCGCCATTACATGTTTGGGGGCTTTCTATTATCTTTGGGGTTCTGCTCCGGGGCAGATAGCTTTCCTATATCTATCTTTAGGTGTAGTTAGTTTCTCAGGCTGTGACGAGGCGTCTAGGACCAACGTAGGAACGCTCCACGGCTGCCTCTAGTTGTTGTGGATAGTCAGGGTACTGCAATCTCATAGATTCCAACTGCTCTGGTGTATTGCCTTTTTTGCCTGCACTCCTCAGCTACCGAAACATAACAGCCAAGTAATAGAGCGTTACAGTAGTCCAGGCGGGAGTGGGTCAATGCTACAGAGAGGGTTTTTGTTGTTTCCATGGTGAGAAAAGGGCGGATTCTAGAGATGTTCTTTAGGTGTAGGCGGCAAGAGCGGGCAAGAGATTGTATATGGGAGGTGAAGGAGAGATTGGTGTCAAACATAACACCCAGACAGCGAGCCTGCTGCCGGGGTGTTATTATGGTGCCGCCCACGGAGAGGGAAATGTCAGATTTTGGGAGGTTAGTAGATGGCGGGAGCAGAAGGAGTTCAGTTTTGGAGAGGTTAAGTTTCAGATAGAGAGCGGACATGATGTTGGAGACTGCTGACAGACAGTCGGTAGCGCACTGTAGAACAGCGGGGGTAAGGTCGGGGGATGATGTATATAGTTGTGTGTCATCAGCATAAAGATGGTACTGAAAGCCAAATCTGCTGATGGTCTGTCCAATTGGGGCCGTGTAGAGAGAGAAGATAAGGGGGCCAAGGACTGAGCCCTGGGGTACACCGACAGTGAGAGGAAAAGGAGATGACGTGGAGCCAGAGAACGAAACACTGAAGGAGCAGTCAGAAAGATAGGAGGAGAACAAGTAGAGAACAGTGTCCTTAATACCTAGTGACTGGAGCCTAGACAGTAGGAGACAGTGGTCAACTGTGTCGAAAGCTGCAGAAAGGTCGAGAAGAATGAGCAGAGAGTGGTTGACGTTACGTTTTGCTGTCAGAAGGTCATTGGTCACTTTGATGAGTGCAGTTTCAGTCGAATGTAGGGGGCGGAAGCCGGAATGTGAAGGGTCTAGAAGGGAGTAAGTGGAGAGGTAACGGGTGAGGCGGGAGTAGACTAGGCGCTCCAAAAGTTTAGAGATGAAGGGGAGATTGGAAACCGGTCTGTAGTTGTATGTGCAGGATGGGTCGAGAGTGGGTTTCTTTAGTAGTGGAGTATTGATGGAGTATTTGAAGGAAGATGGGAAAATGCCAGAGGAGAGTGAGAGATTAAAGATTGTAGTTAGGTGAGTTGTGACAACTGGAGAGAGAGACTGGAGGAGATGTGAGGGAATGGGGTCGGTAGTGCATGTAGTCGGACGAGAGGAAGAGAGGAGTCTGGAGACATCTTCTTCTGTGATGGGATCAAATGTGGAAAGTGCGCCAGGGGAAATGCAGGGTGTGATGGGAGTCACAGCCAAATACCCTATTTTTCATCATCTTTTTACTAGCACTTGCCTTTCACTGTTTTTTCTTTATAACAGAGTATTTTTATACATTTGTTTTACTGTGCTTTTCTATGTCTCAGTCTTTTGGTGGTGTTAATGTTACTATAACAAATGTTACTGTAAAAGTCAGAAGGCCGGTAAAACCTAGGGTTTACCTGTCAATCTGGACATTTACTGAGGCCGTCAGTAAAAGCTCAAAATGAAAAGTAAAATTCGACTTTTAACGGTGAAGTCTTGGTAAATGTTAACATTTACAATCGAGCGTGGTAAAAGTCAGAAATATCAGGTGTGAAGATGGAACATCTGACTTTATACCAAGCGCAGTTGGTAAATGTGCACATTTACCACGGCTTCTTGGTAAATGTAGCTGAGAAGGGTGTAATAAAAAGTGTAAGACACCGCGGGAAAGGTGTCTGATTAGGCAGATACGGCGAGGAAATGGAGGACACAGTGTTCAAAGTTTTTATAAATGTAATAAGAGTAAATGGGGAAAATATGGTAATAACAATGAACAAAATCTGCTACCCTGTAAGGTATCTGCTACCCTGTAACGTATGTACGTTCTATATATACAGATGTCAATCCTGACGATCCTTAACGTATGTACGTTCTATATATACAGATGTCAATCCTGACTAATTTTTATCTCACGGACGATAAATACGAGAATATATTGAAAGAAGTGAAGGAGGCTAAGGTGGCGGTACCTAAACAGAGTATTCACTACATGCGTTTGAAGAGGTACGACATCATGACCATCGGAACTAATGAAAAGTTAATTGCACCAATCTCGTGTGAAAAAGACAACGTGTTGCATTACGTTCGGTGTGCAGAACTCTTTAGTGTCATTCATAATGGGCACATCAGTACCGGCCACGGAGGGCGGACCAGGATCCTAAAGGAGGTGAACCGTAAGTTCAAAAATGTCACAACGGAGTCAATAGTTATTTATTTGCGACTCTGCCAGCCATGCCAGAAAAAAACAGAAGATTACCAAAAAAGGCCTTGATGTGAAACCCATCCTACACAGTGAAATGAATTCTCGTGCTCAAGTCGATCTCATTGACATGCAATCCAATTGTGATAATGATTTCAAGTTCATATTCGTCTCTCAAGACCACGTCACTAAATTTGTTCTTCTAAGTGCTTTATGAACTAAAAGAGCAGAAGAGGTTGCGTACCACCTCCTTGACATTTTTTTCCACTTTTGGTGCCCCGTGTATTCTGCATTCTGATAATGGGAGGGAATTTTGTAACAAGGTCATACAGAGTTTGTGCGCCATGTGGCCTGATATGAAAATAGTGCATGGTAAATCAAGACACAGCCAGTCCCAAGGCTCCGTGGAAAGAGCAAATCAAGACATTGAAAACATGTTGTCAACGTGGATGGAAACAAATAAGACACCCAAGTGGTCTGAGGGCCTTCGCTTTGTACAAGCAATGAAAAATAGAGCATACCATGAGGGAATAAAATGCTCGCCCTATGAAGCTATGTTCGGAGTACCAATGCAGATGGGTCTAGCTACCTCCAAAATTCCTAGTGATGGGATCAGAAATCTCTCTTCAGAAGAAGATCTTGAAAAATTTTTTGTTGGTTTGCAAGAGGAACCTAGTGATCCGACATCACCAACAGAAGCCGAAGGGTCAGATGAATCTAACTTTCGACAGCAGCAGAAGCTTCGGATGAATCCAACTGTCATCAGCTGTTCATAACGGAAGGAGAAGCTTTGGACTTATCCAACTGTCCGCACACCTTAACAGCATATGAAACTCACCAATTTTGCCATCCAAGAATAATTATTATTATTATTATTATTAATATTTATTTCTATAGCACCATTGATTCCATGGTGCTGTACATGAGAAGGGGTTACATACAAATTACAGGTATCACTTACAGTAAACAAACTAACAATGACAGACTGATACAGAGGGGAGAGGACCCTGCCCTTTCTGGCTTACATTCTACAGGATTGTGAGGCAGGAGACAGTAGGTCGGGGGGTTGCAGCAGTTCCGGTGTTGGTTGAGGCAATAACTCCGGTAGTGGTGAGGAGGCAGCAGGGTCATTGCAGGCTGTAGGCTTTCCTGAAGAGATGGGTTTTCAGGTTCCGTCTGAAGGATCTGAATGAGTTTGATAGTCAGATGTGTTGGGGCAAATAATTCCAGAGGATGGGGGATATTCGGGAGAAGTCTTGGAGGCGGTTGGGTGAGGAGCGAATAAGTGTGGAGGAGAGAAGGATGTCTTGGGAGGATCGGAGATTACGTGAGGGAAGATATCGGGAGATTAGTTCAGAGATATATGGAGGAGACAGATTATAGATGGCCTTGTAGGTCAGTATTAGTAATTTGAACTGGATACGCTGAGGGAATGGGAGCCAGTGAAGAGATTTGCAGAGGGGAGAAGCGGAGGAGTAGCGAGGAGAGAGGTGAATTAGTCGTGCAGCAGAGTTAAGGATGGACTGGAGAGGTGCGAGGGTGTTAGCAGGGAGGCCAGAGAAAAGGGTGTTGCAGTAGTCGAGGCGGGAGATGATGAGGGCGTGCACAATCATTTTAGTAGATTGAGGGTTGAGGAAAGGACGGATTCTTGAAATATTTTTGAGCTGAAGGCGACAGGAGGTAGAAAGAGCTTGGATGTGCGGTTTGAAGGACAGGGCAGAGTCAAGGGTTACTCCGAGGCAGCGGACTTCTGGTACGGGGGAAAGCGTGATGTCGTTAATTGTGGTAGATAGGTCAGGTAAGGAAGATCTGTGGGATGGGGAAAGATTATGAGTTCAGATTTGTCCACATTGAGTTTGAGGAAGCGGGAGGAGAAGAAGGAGGATATGGCTGATAGACACTCCGGGATTCTGGATAGCAGAGAAGTGATGTCTGGGCCAGAGAGGTAGATCTGAGTGTCATCAGCGTAAAGGTGGTACTGGAATCCGTGGGACTTTATGAGTTGCCCAGGCCAAGTGTATAGATTGAGAAGAGTAGGGGTCCTAGAACAGAGCCTTGGGGAACTCCAACAGAGAGAGGGTGGGACGAGGAGGTAGTGTGGGAGTGGGAGACGCTGAATGTGCGGTTGGAAAGGTATGAGGAGATCCAAGATAGGGCGAGGTCTTTGACGCCAAAGGAGGAAAGAATCTGTAGTAGAAGGCAGTGGTCAACTGTGTCAAAAGCAGAGGACAGGTCAAGAAGCAGGAGTATAGAGTATTGTCCGTTTGCTTTGGCTGTAAGTAGGTCATTAGTAATTTTGGTCAGGGCTGTCTCAGTGGAGTGATGGGGGCGGAAACCAGATTGTAGAGTGTCAAAGAGCAAGTTAGAAGAGAAGTGGTAGGAAAGCTCAGCGTGGACATGCAGCTCCAGGAGTTTGGAAGCGAATGGGAGCAGCGATATTGGGCGATAGCTGGACATAGCGGTTGGGTCGAGGGTTGGCTTTTTAAGGATAGGCGTGATTGTGGCATGCTTGAAAGCAGAAGGGAAGGTACCGGAAGTTAGTGATAGGTTGAAGAGGTGGGTTAGGGATGGAATAATAGTGGTGGTGAGGTTGGGGAGGAGGTGGGTTGGGATGGGGTCAAGTGCACAGGTTGTGAGGTGCGATTTGGAGAGAAGACAATTAAGCTCCCCTTCAGTTATATTGGAGAGGGAGGTTATGGGGTTAGGTCATTGGTCTGGTATACAAAGTGGTTGAGGTGGTTGAACAATGAAGACTTGCCTTGTTTGGTCGATCTTATTTTTGAAGTGTGTGGCAAAGTCCTCAGCAGAGATGAGGGAGGTAGGAGGGGGCAGTGGTGGACGGAGGAGGGAGTTAAAAGTTTTGAATAACTGTTTGGGGTTGTAGGATAGGGAAGATACGAGGGTTGTGAAGTAGGCCTGTTTAGCAGAGGTGAGGGCAGATTTGAAAGAGAGTGTTGCTTGTTTGAATGCAGTGAAGTCATCTTGCGAATTTGTTTTTTTCCAGCGCCGCTCTGTAATCCTGGACACTTGCCGGAGCTTTTTAGTGGTGTTATTATGCCAGGGTTGTCTGTTGGTACGTCGCACTCTGCCATGAACGAGAGGGGCGACCGTGTCAATAGCCAATGTGAGAGTGGCATTGTAGAAAGCAGTGGCACTGTCTGTATCGTGGAGTGAGGATATTGATGCCAGTGAAAGAATAGAGTCAGAGAGTGTGTGGATGTCTAGGTGTGCAAGGTGTCTGCGGGGGTGCACGTGTTGCTGGACATGGGTGACAGGAGAGGAGGACAGGGATGAGAAAGTGAGTAGATGGTGGTCGGATAGAGGGAGAGGGGAGGTGGTGAAGTTAGATAGAGAGCAGAGGCGGGTGAAGACCAAGTCTAATGTATGACCATCCGTGTGGGTGGCTGAGGAGGACCACTGAGTAAGTCCAAAGGATGAAGTAAGGGACAGAAGTTTGGAGGCTGCTGACTGAAGGGTATCAGTGGGGATGTTGAAGTCACCCATGATGATGGTGGGGATGTCAGTGGAGAGAAAGTGAAGAAGCCAGGTAGTGAATTGGTCGATGAAGGCAGTGGTCGGGCCTGGAGGTCGGTATATGACGGCCACTTGGAGGTTGGAGGGAGAGTAGATGCGGACAGAGTGGACTTCAAAGGAAGGGAGGATTAGGGAGGGAAGAGGTGGGATTGTGTTAAAGTTGCAGTTAGAGGAAAGGAGAACACCCACTCCTCCACCATGTCTGTTTCCAGGGCGAGGAGTGTGGGTGAATTGGAGGCCACCGTAACACAGCGCAGCAGGGGAGGCGGTGTCAGAGGGTGTCAGCCATGTTTCTGTGAGGGCGAGGAAAGCAAGATTGCGAGAGAGAAAGAGGTCATGAATCACATGAAGCTTATTGCAGATGGAGCGGGCATTCCAGAGTGCTCCAGAGAGAGGGAGCAGGGGGGTGGGTGTCAATGGCACAGGTTTTACGTTGGAAAGATTGCGGTAGTTCCTATTAGATAGGGAGCGGTAGGAAGGAGTACTAATGGTGGGTATGAACTGTGGAGGTCCAGGATTGGGAGATATGTCACCAGCAGTGAGGAGGAGCAGAGAAAGGGAGAGCAGGTGGGAGAAGGAGAGAGGGAAGCTTGTTTTGTGTTTTATTAGGACAGATTTGAGGTTGAGGAGCAGGTCAGCAGAGGAGGATAGGTGGGGAGGAAGGAGGTAAGGGGAGATGATTATTTGATTAGAGGGTGCTGGGGTTGGGGATAGCGAAGGAGAGAGAGGATTAAAGGAGCAAACACTGTGAAGGCATATGTAAACATGGTGAAAGAGTAAGATGGGTAATTAGAAAAGCCAGGTACAAGTAATTAGAAGTGCTTACTCAGCAGACATACCAAAAAAGACATAGTGTGGGGTCCTGACTCCTGCCGTGACTAACTGCCGTTGAAATAACTGCAGCTTCTCTGTACTTTTGCTGCAGTGGTACTTCTGCTGCAGTTGCGTGCCTGACCCCACACGCGTGCCCCCCTTAGACTGCTACTGAATATATAGGACTGAGTAGAGGATCAGGTGGGAGGAGTTATGGTAGCTGCTTTGGGATAAATTAGCAGCTGAATGAATAATGAAGACCTAATAGAAAAAAGTGTCGAGTCAAAGCCTTCTAAGAAAGATGGAGAACTTCATGATGATCAGCAACCTGACGTTTTGATTTTGCATACAATCAATAGAAGAATTGGTGCGGTCAGAAGAGTTCGAAAAGCTGCAAGAGAAGGACTTGAAACACAGGCCAAGAAAATGTTGAAATGTTCCAGTCAAAAATTACCCAAACCTAACATTGGACAGAACATCAGAATCAGAATTCCAGACGTCGACCGTTCAAAAATGGACCCTAAGTCGATCATTACGATTATTTATAAAAAAGAAGATGACTTCTATCAAGTGGGCACTACCGTTGGGATCCTAAATGCATTATATTATCGCAATCAGTTCACCATCTGTCAGGAAAATTTCATAGGATTGCAGGATGTGAAAAAAGTTCAGATCAGCCTTCGCACGGCGGTTTCCCAACAATCGTTGCTGGGAGGTCAGGGATTGAAGAAATGCAACTGTTTAAAGAAGTGCCTAAACAAGAAATGTGTTTGTAGGCTGGCAAAAATGAAGTGCCATTCAAAGTGTCACAATTCCCAACCTTGTCGCAACAAATAGGTCCTCTTTTGTGTTTGTTGTATGTCTTTTTCATTGAGATGAAAAATTAAGTGCAAATTAACAGGTCACAATTAGAGTTGAGAGGATAGCTGGATATCCGTCTATCCGTACAGATAAGACCGAGATCCGAGTGGATCCGGATCCTATCCATGTCCCTTATAAGTCTATGGGACAACTATCCATGTGCAGGGACATCCCTCCTGCATCACCAGTGATGCGGGGGAGACTCCCTGCACGCCGGTGGGCATCCCTGCTGTCACCAGCGATGGTGGGGACTCGGCCGGGGCATACCTGAGCGAGGAGATCCTCGCTGCGTCACTGCAGTAGGAACTCCCCGCCCACTAGGGTCATCCCGCCCTCTGGCTGGATCCCCCTTCTCCGCCACTTAAAGATCACTACTTACCGGAGGCTACCAGAGGCTTCCCAGGTCTCGTCGGCCGGCCGCATCCTCCTTCTTCCGGGTCACATGACTGCATACGTCACCATGAAAGTGACAGGTGCATAAGTCATGTGACACGAGTTGTGTCACATGACTTTCGCATGCGTCACTTGCGTGGTGACGTATGCAGTCATGTGACCCGGAAGGAGAACGCGGACAACGAGACTTGGGAAACTTCCGGTAAGTAGCAATTTAGCTTTATACCTGTCTGCCCTGCACACTCACACCATCCATGACTTCCGATGATGCATGAAACATGCATTATCGGAAGGCACGGATATATCCGACAGATATCGGGATTATCCGTATCCGTACAGCCCGTTATCCGCTCGGATAACGGGTCTGGACAGATCTATCCGCTTATCCCTAGTCACAATTACAGAATTACATAGTTTTGAAGTTGCGTTATTCTTGTATTTGCGTTAATTTGTCAATTTGAGAAGTATTTTCCTACATAAATGTTTCCTATTTGAATTCAGAATTACATAGTTTTGAAGTTGCGTTATTCTTGTATTTGCGGTAATTTGTCATTTTTGAGAAGTATTTTACTACATAAATGTTTTCTATTTGCATTTTCCTTTTTGTATTTGTTCATTTGCATTTGCATTTTGAAGAATAAAAATATTTCTAACGATTAAGGCCTTCATCAGAGTCGGAAATTGCGTTTAGTTAACTTTTACTACCATCATCTGCTGGTAAGAGTCAGAATTCTGTGGCTCAAAGTTACTTTTATCAACACATGCTGGTAAATGTAAAGATTTATCAATTCGCCCAGGTAAAAGTCCAAAATCGTTCGTTTATATGGAATACATCTGAATACATCTGTCCAATTTTACTTTTCATTTTGAGCTTTTACCGACGGCCTCGGTAAATGTCCAGATTGACTGGTAAATCCTAGATTTTACCGGCCTTCTGACTTTTACAGTAACATTAACACTGTCCTACAGACTTGTTCACTGTGTGTATGGTCCATGTGTTTGTATTTATGATGTGACTCAAAGTCTGGTGATTAACTCAATATGTTATTCAGATAGATTTCCACGAATCTACCTGCCAGATGACAAAAAATGTCAATTACAAAGTAGTGAAAGACGGCAGGAGCATTAGTCATCCCAAATGGCATAACTACCGTATTTTGCCACAAAAAACTGGTTAAGCTTATTGACTCGAGTATAAGCTGGGTATGCATTGTCCCCTCATTCCTGTACTTGTATGCATGGCTCCCACGTCCCTGTCCTTGTATGCATGGCTCCTTATCCCTATCCTTGTATACATTTTTCCTATTAAAAAAAAAACATCCTACTTACCTTTCCTGCGCGCCCTTGCTGCATCTCATTCCGGCACCAGCAGCTCTTCCTGCCAAGCAATCACTTGGCCCCGCTCATTAAGGTAATGAATATTCACTCCACGCCTATGGGAGTGGAGAGGCATGCATATTCATTACCTTAATGAGTGGGGCCACGTGATCGCTCAGCCGAAAATGCTGCTGGCGCTGGAACCAACGAGATGCAGCGAAGGCATGCAGGAAGGTGAGTAGGATGTCTTCTGGAAGCTGGCGGCTGCGGGTGTCACTGTGCGCGCTATAAAAGAAATTAATATTAATTTCTCTTTAGCAGCGGGCACAGTAACAGCTGCAGCTGCCGGCTCCTGCCTCTGTGACCCGTTGTTCCGCCGCTTGCCCTCCCCTAACCAGCCCTCTGGGACAATTGACTCATGTGTAAGCTGAGGGGGGGCATTTTCAGCACAAAACATGTGTTGAAAAACTCGGCTTATACACGAGTATATACGGTAGGTTTTCACGGTGTCCCTCTGATGTATTAAAAGCAGTCTTCCACTCATCATTCTTCCCTATGCGGATGAGATTATATGCCCATCTGAGGTCCAGTTTAGAAAGCCACTTAGCCCCGATGATTTGATTAAAGAGGTCCGTAATGAGAGGGAAAGGGTACAGATCCTGAACCATGATCTGATTTAGTTCTTGGAAATCTAGGCAGGGGCGTAATCCCCTGTCTTTTTTGTTTACAGAGAAAAACCCTGCTGCAACAGGAGATAAGCAAGATCTGCTATGACCCTTATTCAGACTTTCTAAGATGTAGTTCTTTATGGCCTGCCTCTCCATGCCTGAAACATTACACAAACTGCTCTTAGGAAGATTGGACCCCAGCAATTAAATTAATGGCGCAATCATAAGGAAGTTGAGGAGGAAGTCTTGACACCTCTAATCTGGAAATACATCCTCGAAATCAGACAAGTATTCTGGCAGAGACAGGGTATCAACTCTGGCTAAACAGGTGCCTAAACTGTGTCTTTGATAGTACTCGCTCAACCTTACTACCTCCCGAGTGTGACCATCCACAACGGGATTGTGCAAAGTTAACCAAGGTAGTCCCAGAACCAAAGGAGAGTACAAGCCCTCTCTAACATAACAATCAGCTGATTGTGAATGCATGGCCACTACTTGCAGATGTATCTCTCAAATGACCTGAGTAAAATACTTCTGGCTCAAGGGTGCAGAATCTATAGTGATGATAGGTATCGGTCTAGACAATTTGTGCGGATTGATACCCTGGTCCTAGACGAACTTGGTGTGAATCAGATTAAACCCTACCCCACTGTCCAAAAAGGTTGAAATAACCACCTTACTTTTGGCAAAATGAATCTTTGCCAATAAAAAGAATTGTGACCTACCCACAGAGGAAATATGTAAACCCGCATTGCTAATATTCCCACAACCTGGGATCCTTAGTTTTCCGGCAGCTGTTTGCAGATACATAGGGAAGGACAATTACCCACAAAATGATCCTCTTACCACAGAAAAAACACACTCCTTCTTTGCGCCGAACTGCAGAAGGACCAATAAAACGAGTCATCCCTCCTTCCAACTGCATGGGTTCCTCGGTAGACTCAGCCCTAGGTTCCAGTGACCCCTGACCCCACGAAAATTGTGCCATCTCTTTATGTCTTTGACGTAGACAGCATTCCACATGGATAACTAGAGACATGGCTACCTCCAGGGAAACCAAGGTCTCATAGAGAGCAAAGGCATCCTTTACACTCTTATAAAGCCCCTCACTGAACTGACTACGGAGCGAGAGGTCATTCCACCTAGTATCTATAGACCACCTATGAAACTCGGAGCAATGATCCTCCATTGGTCTGTTGCTCTGCTGAAGTTGATGTAGATTAGACCCAGAGCCTGGAAAAATTCCTCGACCGTCTGAAGCGACTGAGAACGAGAAGGGAGAGAAAATGCCCAGTCTGGAGAGTTACCCTCGAGAAGAGAGATTAGGATCACCACTCGTTGACCCTTAGTACCCAGGAAGTTAGGATGCAACCTAAACCAAAGTATGCAGGCCTTCCTGAAAGCCACAAACTTATCCCCAGAGAACCTATCCGGTAGAGCAATCTTGGTCTCAACCTATGGTTGCCTGGGAGCATAAACCTGGAGTTAATGGGTACTGAAAAGTCACTGAATGCAAATCCACACCTCAAGGCTGAGTTATTATAGCTGTCCTGCCATACCATCCACAGGATCCATAATGGATCAAAAAAGGTTTTGCCAGTGATAATTTCATGTTGTGACTAGGGACAGTGGATGCTGACCTGATACCTCGGACTAGTGGGCGCCCTAGTCTGTTCCTGTCCCCAGATTTCCCCAAAAGGTGGAGATGACGAGGACAAGTACCTTGCTATTCTCCTATCTTAAACCTTATCTATTCCCTCCCCCACCCAGGGAGTTGTGAGGCTGAAGCATATAGGATTATACTAACCAGACAGACATGGGTAGACAGACAGGAATGAAAAAAAAACGCAATCATACAAATATGCTCACAAAATATCAGTCAATATTTGAACCTAGCAGCTTCTGTGCACCAGACGGCAGCTCTTCCTTCAGAGCTATTCAGCTCGATGGACAGTTCCATACTAACCCAAATACTTGTACCTATGTTGTTGCTGATGTCTCCACTCTGAGTTTCCTGTTGGTTACCACCCTGAGTTCCTGATTGGCTCTTCCTGATTGCACACCTTGTTTAAACCTGGCCTTGCTCTCATTTTCGTGATTATTGTGATACCTGCTTCTAGTCAAGCTTCCTTCCACCTGCTATTCCTTCAAACGACACTGCTGATTCTGGAAACGACCTCTGGCTTCCTTGACAATGATTCCTGCTTATTCCTTCAAACAACACTGCTGCTCCTGGTAATGACCTCTGGCTTCCTTGACTATGATTCTTGCTTATTCCTTCAAATGACACTGCTGCTTCAGGTAACGACCTCTGGCTTCCTTGATCTTCCTTGATTATGATTCCTGCTTATTGCTCCAAACTACATTGCTGTTCCTGTGTACCGACTCCTTGGCTATCTCAGACTACGCTACCTGCCAGTGCTGCCCCTAGTGATTGCAACATCACTACTCCAAACTAGGTCAGTCCATAACAGAATGATGTGCACAAAATGGAGTCTGTAGCAGCCCAACTGAGGCAACAAGTTGCTGAACTTCAAAATTTTGGTACCACCTACCAAAAAAATGTTCTAAGTTGCAGACACAGGTGTTGGATCAGCAAAAGGAACTTAATGAGTTGCAGAGGCAACTTTTGAAATTGCGTAACTCTGGCTCAAAATCAAATGCACGCATGCCCGCTGCCCGCAAAGTTCAGCGGGGATTGTTATCACTACCGTGGACTTTTTTCTGAACCACTGATCAGGCCTCTATAACACACTAGATGCTGCAAACTCTTTTTAAAGTTAGGTCCCTTACTGTATGACATTAATAACAGAAGAATTTGTTTGTGGCCTATGGATCAGGCTTCTACAGCTTAATTTCAACCAAACAAATGGCAAAGTGTGATGCAGCGGGTTGTCTAACTTTTTGCAAATGAAAAATTATAATTTTTTTTAATGTGCCTTAGGTCTGCAGACAGGTTCATATCACCGCCACAAAATGACAAGGTGGGATACAGCAGACTTTTTAATTTTTTTCACTAGCTACATGTGAATTAGAATGCTACACTCATGCATGGATCACAATAGAAGCAGTGCGCAACACGTGCCCTGCTGGCTTTCTTTGTGCATCACAGTATGGCCAAAAAAGAAAAAAGTGCTGGAAGGTAAATTTAACAGCCACACTGGACACTAGCTAACTACAGTATCTGACTGATATACAAACACCTAGCTAACTAGCTAAAATGTGGGATACAGCAGACTTTTTCACATTTAGCTACTGAAAAAATATTATTTAGAATGCTATACTTGTGCATGGAGCACAACAGAAGCAGTGCACAACACACTTGTAGGGCATGTGACCTGCTGGCTTTGTCTGTGAACCTCAGTAATGCCCCTCCACAAAAAAAAAATTCTGTAAGGTAAATTTTACAGCCACACTGGACACTATCTAGCTACACTATCTGACTAATATACAACCGCCTAACTAACTAGCTGAAATCTTGCTAGTAACAGTGTCAGCATCAGGAGCAGCCTCTCTGCGCTGTTACAGTGTCAAAATGGTCCTAAAACAAGATGTCCGCTATTTATATGGAGAGGGACATTTGATTTCAGCAGCCAATGACACCGTGGTGTCAGGACATTGTGGGTGTTTCCTGTTCCCTGATTGGCTAGCCTCAATGTGCACACATAAAGTTAGGAAAAAAAATGACTGCTGTGCTGTGCTTACAAGAATGCCGCACCTCTGGGCTCTGGCCTCATCAAACATGTACCAAAAGCACATGATACACCACCATTATCATTGCTAAAGGGCTGAAAATATTTTTGTGGCAACGCAAATATTTTCCCGCACTTTTACCGAATGATACCGATTTTTTTTGCTCCGGTTTCCGATCACGAATCTGAATGTGCCATATTCGTGCCGAATTTATGTTTTGTGATCATTTTCTGAACAAATTTGCTCATCACTAATTTTGACCAAGGATATCCAAACTTTTTCAAGCCACTATATACAATTACATGATTAGCTCCAGTTTCCTCAATGTTAATATTCTTTTTACTTCGTCTATACGAGCAGACGAGTTCTTCACTCTGTTGCAATGAATGTTATCTCAGGTAATCTTTCTGTGCTTTAAAAGCTCTCCCCTTGAAGGTAGATGACAAGGTTGTCACTGATGTGCTGCCCCAAGTATATGAAAAAAACTTGGTAAACTTATCACAAGCTTCTTACACAAGTTCTCTAATGCCTTTTTTGATTAATCTCTGGAAATTGTTACAGAAAGTTATACGTTTTCACTCTGGTTATGACATTGTGATTTCTCTTAGGAACAAGTGCAGGGCTGTGTACAGTCCATCATTAGTCAAACTGATGTTATCCTTGGTGCATTCACTGGTAAAATACATCACTGCGCACATGGGGACGGGATCATATGCTCAGATCAACCAATAAATATTGTAACAGCAGGAGGGTCCTCCACTGATTACAGTAAACAGTGACATAATTAAAGTAAATTGACTGTAAAAATGTATAATAAAAAAACTGCTCCACTTTAAATCTAAAGGTGTTCTGAGAAAGTGGTCATGAATTCATTAAGAGTCATCTCATTACCTACCATATGTTACACTAGAACCTATTTAAATGCTTTTTCCCATACATAAATGAACAGCTTTTTGTTTATTACCTCTCTATATTAACCAGTCAATTCCTTGAATGCATTTTATAGTAACTAATGGGGAATGATAGTTTCAAAAGCATAAAAGGTTACGTTGGCTAAAGCTTTGACATTTTCTAAAAATTGTGACCTTGTAGGATTGAAATTGACAATACCTTATCTTTCCATAGACAATTAAGTAATGAGCTAATGGAACGTCACAGCAATAAGAGAATATTTTCCCCTGATAGAAATACCAGTCCGTCGGACTGTGAAGCACCATGCAGAGATTCTGTAGCATCTTTGCTTCAATACTTGACTTGTGTTGTTTTATTTCCTGCTAATGTACTATACAGCATTGCTTGAGGCAAAGCAGGCAAGAGCTTCCGCCGATTGCTGATTCATAAAGTTATGTGAAACACATGTAAAAAGCATGAAACAGACTAAATCACGCAAAGCAGAAAAGAAAAAAGAAGTCCAATTTAAATTTAAAGAGCACTTGTTTAATTTTGACCTCTGCATAATAACAATACACCTATATACAGCTCTGGCAAAAATTAAGAGACCACTGCGCAGCTTTATAAAAATCAGCTTCTCTACATGTCTGACAGCCATTCCATTCCAGTGTCAGTTGAATTCCAACCAGAGTACACCTCATTCTACTTAATGTGCTTCTGATTAGGTGATTACCTGAACCAAATCTTATTTAATGAATGAAATTATAAAAAACACTGCTGTGGTGTTCACAATCCTCTTGCAATAGGACAAGCTGGATGGCAAAACAAGTGCTAGTAATATCCCAAAAGTAATAGGAATGAAAAAATAACTTTTAACCATGCCAAAGGAGTTGAAAAGAAAGTCTTGAGTGAGGAAAAGAAGGGCTCAATTCAGGCTTTACAAGCAGAGGGATACAGTGAGCGTCATGTTGCCTCCATCATTAAAATTTCTAAGACAACAGTCCATTAAACAAGCTCAAGCAGCAGACATTGGGAACAACAAAGCTACAGGCCGGCAGAAGGCGAAAACGACTGTCCACTGACCGGGATAACCGTAATCTTATTCGAATGTCACTCAGCAACCGCAGGATGACATCAAGTGACCTACAAAAGGAATGACAAATGGCAGCTGGGGTGAATTGCATGGCAAGAACAGTTTGTAACAGGCTCCTAGAGGCAGGGCTCAAGTCATGTAAAGCTAGAAAAAAGCCTTTCATCAATGAGAAGCAAAGGAGAGCCAGGCTGAAGTTTGTCAAAGACCATAAGGATTGGACCATAGAGGACTAGAGTAAGGTAATCTTCTCTGAGGAGGCTAATTTTCAGCTTTGCCCAACACCTGGTCATCTAATGGTTAGACGGAGACCTGGAGAGTCGTACAAGCCACAGTGTCTTGCACCCACTGTGAAATTTGGTGGAGGATCGGTGATAATCTGGGGATGCTTCAGCAAGGCTGGGATTGGGCATGTTATTCTTTGCGAAGGATGTATGAATCAAGCCGCATACAAGGTTAACCTGGAAAAACAGTTGATTCCTTCTGCTCAGACAATGTTCCCCAACTCTGAGGACTGGTTTTTCCAGCAGGACAATGCATCATGCCACACAGCTAGGTCAATCAATGTGTGAATGAAGGACCACCACATGAAATCCCTGTCATGGCCAGCCCAATCTGCAGACCTGAACCCTATTGAAAACCTCTGTAATGTCACAAGCCATCAAACAAAGAACTGCTTTAATTTTTGTACCAGGAGTGGCATAAGGTCACCCAAAAGCAGTGTGAAAGACTGGTGGAAAGCATGCCAAGACGCATGAAAGCTGTGATTAAAAATCATGGTTATTCCACAGAATATTGATTTCTGAACTCTTCCTGAGTTAAAATATTAGTATTGTTGTTTATAAATGATTATGAACTTGTTTTCTTAGCATTATTTGAGGTCTGCAAGCACTGCAATTTTTTTGTTATCTTGACCCTTTCTCGTTTTCTGAAAATAAATACAAATTTATTGCTTGGAAATTCGGAGACATGTCAGTAATTTATAAAAGAGCAATTTACATTTTACTCAAAAATATACCTATAAAGAAAAAAATCAGACAAACTGAAAATTTTGCAATGTTCTCTTAATTTTTGCTAGCACTGTAATTCGCCTTAATTAATTTTAATGCATTTTTTAAGTCCTATAGAGCACAACATGGAAAAAACTTATAAAATTGCCATAACTAGAGCATACTGCATTTATAAAATAATTGGGAAAATTGTCCAAAATTGGGTGGAAATATTCCAAAATCAACGCGCTTGCTTTATATTTTCTTATAGATTACAGCTAAAGTTTGTGTGAATTTTTTCTTCCATACCCAAAAATGCAGAAAATGTCAGAAAATAGAGAAAAAAGACATGAATTTGTATTAAATGTGTTACATTTGAAACCACATTTACATTAGTTCTACTGTGAGCTACGCTACAAGAATGTCTAGTTACGACATTACTGAACACAATACTGGCAGATGATGGAGACGACAAGAGGTAGGTCTCCTATCTGGATTGATTGCAGATAGCAAAATCACTGATCTAAAGGCACCAATGTTATTCATTTTAAACTATTTCACAGAAATCAAACAGTTGTGTGACAGCTCATAAAAAATGAATTATGAGACTTTTAATGAATGGTACATTTACATATACAGATTTTCCACTGCAAAAATCGTCGCAGATTCCAGGTCCATGTATTCCTGGAGAAGATTAACCTGTTTTTAGAGACACTATTACTACAGAAATGGTCAGCAACAAATATAAACACATATCATGATCATTTTACAAAATTTCAAAACAAAACACAGTTCACGATGGTACACTTTGTATGCTAAAAAATTAAAATGGGTCGCCACTGAGTATGTTGGGCCGGTGTCACACTTGCGAGTGTGATGCGAGTAAGTCGCACGACTTTCTCGCATCAACACCCGGCACGGCCGCCCGCTCTCGGGTCTGAGAGCGGGCGGCCGTGCCGGGTGTTGATGTGAGAAAATCGTGCGACTTACTCGCATCACACTCGCAAGTGTGACGCCGGCCTTGGAAGTGCAATGGGGGGGGGAAATCAGTGTAAAGAAGCTGCATGTCTACAATTAAGTAATTTTTTAATGTTCAATTATTCTTCCACCTCTAAAAGTAGCCAGGAGCTAGTCTTCGGTTTCCTTCTGAGAATGTAAACCAACTACCTGCTGAGTAGTAGACAAGAGTAGTGCACAAGACCCCAGGCAAGTGAGAACTAGCATGAAGTTAAAATTATCTTGTCTCACAAAGCCAAAAATTCCACTATAGGCAATATAAAACCACCTAGAAGTACAATGCTCATTATAAACGACCATGGGTTTTGCCTATTAGTCAGCATTTTTCTGGGGAGTGATCAGTGTAAGGCCGGGGTCACACTTGCGAGTGCAATGCGAGAAGCTCGCGCGAGTCTCTTGCATGAATACCCGGCACTGCCACCGACAGTCGGGACTGGCGTGTGTGACTGCATGTATTTCTATGCAGCTGAAATCTCTGGTCTGAGTACCGGTGGCAGTGCCGGGTATTGATGCGAAAGACTCGCGTGAGTTTCTCGCATTGCACTCGCAAGTGTGACCCCGTCCCAATATTGCACATCATTTAAAGGGAATCTGCAAGAATGATTTCACACTCCAAACTATGTGTGCATGCAGCTCTTTCAAACACAAGTCCAGTAATACCTTCACGTGGCCAGACCATTCCTCCATTAATGATAAATGATTTTAATTGATATGCAATTTAGACTGTAGATGACTGTCACTCAGGCTCTATTTCCCGACTAGCGCCACCTACTCCTGATTAACTGATGGCTTCATTGCCTGAAGTCACAAAGCATAGAGGCTGTCAGTCAAGCAGGAGGGGGGTGTTGCTGAGGAAGGAGTAGAGCTGGAATGATAGAGGCTTCAGATCTACCATATCCCTTCAGCCTCATTTGCATATAAATTTAAATGCTGACTTTTCAGGAATGGAGGAACAGACTGGCCATGTAAAGAAATTGCTGGACTTGTTTTTGAAAGAGCTACAAGGGCATATAAATAGTTTTAGGGGGTGCAGTCATGCTAACAGATTTGCTTTAAATCTGACGTACTATGTCATCAATACAGGACACAGCATTAAATTTATAAAAAAACATATTTCTAGCAGCCTCTGTCAACATTTATATAAAATCATTAGTTTGCAACGGTATAAAATAAGTGGAAGAATAAACCTTCATACTGCATACAGTTCTAATGTGTTTTCTATGGCGAACCCAAACAGTAAAGTTCGGCGTCTGTACCGAACACCTACTGTTTGGGCACGAACACCGAACATGGATTTCACCAAGAAGTCCGTGCTACTGTTTGGGTTTGGCTGCCTGAACACCGGGTGTTTGTCGCTCTGTTATGTGCATGACAGCGTGGCAAACACCACTTCTGATTGGCGGTGAAATAATTCCCGCCGGTCAGGAAGCCGCGGTTCCCACGCTGTCAAAAGACAGTGTGAGCGAGCAGCTGTGATCGGAGGTATAAAGTTTACCTCTGGTTACTGATGTCAGCTGTAACTGTTTGGCCGAACACACCGGACCAGAACATCCAGGTGTCTGCCCATCTCTAGTAGTAATGAGCGAGCACTAAAATGTTTGGGTGCTCATTACTAGAATCAAGCAAATCATAATGCTCTAGTGCTCGACTCGAGTAACGAGTATAATGGAAGTCAATGGGAATCTTGAGCATTTTTCCAGAGGCCACCGCCCGGACATGTGGAGGGGTCTAATATTTGCTCAAATTTATAGAAGCAGCCCTGTAATAGTATGGGAACAGCATGCAGAAGACCCCTGGAAGCATCTTTGAATCCCAGATCGCTACTGGGAATGTTGTCAGAGTATTAAGCCACTTTTTCGGACTGACAATAAAACATACAAAACCGAAGGTAAAAATGCATTTTCCTGGAAAAAAAATTTAACAGACATTCTTTCCAGGATAAGGACTTGTATATAAGGTAAAATAAATAAGAGAAAAAAAATGCTACTCCACTCCTTGGGCTATGTTCACACCTAATGTTTATGCTGCGTTTTTGCATGTTTGCATTGTTTTCTTTTTTTTTTCCAAATCTTTCTTTATTGAAATTTTTAGAACATACACATTATGCACATGAAATAAACAGTGACATTAAGAAAAATACAACAAGTTCTTGTTCCATCAACCATCAATATGTAACTCATCCCCATCAGTAGGAAATTTCCCACGGGACGTCCATATAAGTATCTATTGCAGGAGGGGGTTTTGACTGACCCCAAGCTACTCCTGCAGCAGCCTACAAGTCGGATTAATGTGACATAACATGGGTGTGAGAGCCCAATACGTATCTCAGAACAAAGAACCCAAACAATGACAGTTATGACACAACGTAGCACGACACAAAACGCCAGACAAAGGACAAAGACAACGAACAACAAAGAACAAACGACAAAGACAAATACAGTAGACGAGGACGTCAGATCATGGATGTCGGGGCAGCATCATCCTGAAGCACAGTGGCGCAATCCGAAAGAAGAGTCAGTGACCAGAAGAAAGATGGAAGAGAGATAGATAAGACGGCAAGGAGGGTAGGAAGAAGCAGTGCAAGAGAGGAACGAGAAAGATGAAGGAGGACAGGAGTAAAGGTGAAAAGCGGGGGTGGTTAACAGAGCAGTGAGGCATAAGACTAAAGAAAAGAACACCCAAACCCTGGTACCCTGGAATCTATAGCTGCTGAGCAGCTATGTGTGGGAGGGGCTGTCCATCCGTCACCACATTCGTGGAACCTGTACTCTTCCACCTCTGCCAGGGTTCCCAGGTATCTAAATGCTTATCATGTTTCCCCCTTTCCCAACTAGTCAATTCCTCTAGCCGTTGTAATTGGTTAACCTTATCCATCCATTCCTCCCGACTAGGGACCAAGGTACTGTTCCAAAATCTGGGCACCAAGAGTTTGGCTGCAATAATAAGAAAGGTGAGTAATGAGCCCTTCCGCAGTCGCACGCTCTGGGTATCCAAATTCAGCAGCACCAAAGAAGCCTCTAACAATATAGTGTAGCCCAAGATCTCATTTACACAATTATTCACCATCTCCCAGAAAGCCCTATGTCGCGGACAAGACCACCAGATGTGTACCAGCGTGCCACGTTCCACTCCACAGCGCCAGCACCTGTCCGATGCCTGCGGATACATCTGTGCCAATCTAACCGAATGCCTGTACCAGCGTGAGACCACTTTATAGGTATTTTCCTGAGTGAGGACACAGGAAGAAAAACCATGCGCCCTCTCCAGTATCTGGCGAATATTGGCCTCAGAAAAGACCATATCCAACTCTCCCTCCCATTGCATTAGAAAAAAGGGACGCTTGGGGCATTTTCTGCGATCAATCGGTAATACAGGCAAGAGGTCAGCTTTCCCGGGAGAGTTGGCTGAGCGACCACCATCTCAAACCAAGAAGGAGGACATCTATGGGTCTCCAGACCTAAAAACCTTTTCCAGAAAGACCGAACATGCTGGATATGGGTGTCGCCCAAGCCCACTTCACTTGCTATACATTGAAAAAGATCCTCAGTGTGCGCTGCCTCACCTTCGAGCAAGTCCCCTAGGGACCATTTAGAGAGTCTCTTCCACACCCCTAGGTGGTCATGGAAATCAGGGTTAACAATCCAAAGCAACACTGACAGGGGAGTACAGTGAAATGGCCTGGGGAAAAGTCTTTGCTCGTCCAGGGTGAGTTTTTCCGTCAGAGGAATTCCGCGAAAAAGCCAATGCATGTCTTTCACCTTGCCCCGTGCCCTGGCAGATGAGCCTCGCCCATGGCGCCATGACGAGGTCCATAGCATTGCAACCCCTCTATCTCCCAATAGTTCGAACGCCAAGCTCTTGCAGGAAGTACGCCTAGAAGCCGACAGCAAGTCTGCCAGAAGACAGAGTTGAGACGCTTTATAATAAACCTCCATGTCTGGCAGGCCAATGCCCCCCGCGTGGGTAGTCCTCCTCAAAGCCGCATGGGCCTGTCTAGGTTTCTTCCCTCCCCAAATAAAGCTCGAGAAAAGTCTACGCACGGTAGTAAAAAAGGACTTAGGGACGGGAATAGGGAGTGTCTGCAAAAAATACAAAATTTTGGGCATTACATAAGATTTTACAATATTTTTTCTACCCAGCCAGGAGAGATACGGGATATTAATAGAAGATAATTGGCCCCTCACTTTCTGCAAAATATGACCATAATTGAGCTCATATAACGAATCTAAGTGTTCAGGGATCCGAACCCCCAGGTGTGTAATAAAGGTGAACGGGAAGTTCTCTTGAACCCTCCCCCTCCTGCCAGGCGAAAAATTGTGACCCAACTAGAGTTGAGCGATACTTTCCGATATCCAAAAATATCGGATCGGAATGGTATCGCCCATATCACTAAAATATCGGCGATACCCGATACCGATACCGGAAGTCCCATGTAAGTCTATGGGAACAAAATATCGCAACTAAAAAAACCCTTTCTTTCGTTGTAAACACAAAATATACACACATAGAATACATATATATATATATACATGTCATTGTGACATATATATACATATATGTATAGTTTATACACTTCTACATAGTAAAATAGCCTCTGATTCAATTGCCGGGTAAAGCCGGCTTCTGTGAAAAGACAGAAGCACCCGACATAAAATGACACTTGGTGTACATAGGGTTAACCATGTCTTTTCATGTCGTTTGCTATCTGATTTGCACAAACAATTACATCAGTCTATGTGTGCAAAATTTCACACCTGTAGGGGTTAATTAAAGTTGTAAATTCGTTGTAAAAAAAACGGACTTTTTTGCTACGAATTTACACCTTTAATTAACCCCTACAGGTGTGAAATTTTGCACACATAGACTGATGTAATTGTTTGTGCAAATCAGATAGCAAAGGACATGGTTAACCCTATGTACACCAAGTGTCATTTCATGTCGGGTTCTGCATTTTCACAAAAGCCGGCAATTGAATTAGCAGCTATTATACTATGTAGAAGTGTATGAACTATAAATATAAATATATGTGTCACAAATTCAATGACATGTATATATATATATATGAGGTGTAAAATTGTTTAAAAAAAATGCGTGGGCTCCCGCCCTATTTTCGCAACCAGACAGACAAAGCCAGCGAATGGGGGCAGATAATAATAGCCCAGAGAGGGACCATTATTTTTGGCCCCCCCCTGGCTACTAACATCTGCCCCAGACACCCCAGAAAAGACAAATCTATAATTAGATTCGCCCTTTCTGGCACTTTGCCCGTCTATTCCCATTGCCCTGTAGCGGTGGCGAATGGGTTAATATGGGGTTAAAGTCACCTTGCAATTGAAAGGTGACCTTAAGCCAGGTTAATAATTGAGAGCTGTCAATTAGACAACTATCAATTATTAATCCTATTGCATGAAATAAAAATAAAACACACACACTTTAATTAAAAATCATTTTAATGAAATAAAGACACATGTTTTTGACCATCTTTTATTTGACTGCAAAAACCATTTCCTGTAATAAAAATAAAATAAAAAAGCAAAATTATTCTTACCTATCCCATGCACAGACAGGTCCCACGGTGTAATCCTTCAAAAAGGGTTAATGTTTACTGCAGGGACCAATGCTGCAGCCTCACAGTAAACCCCCAAATGAATGAGTTCCTCTCCTGGCTGACAGGAGAGGAAGTGGAAAGCTTAATTGATTGCTTTCCACTTTCACTTCAGGTCAGCCAGGGACACAATCAGTGACGTCAGAGGGAACTGATTAACAAAAATAGGGGTTCCCTTCGAAAAAAAAATGGCGTCGGGTCCCCCCTATTTTTGTTAACCAGCCTGATGAAGCAGACTGCTGAGCAGTGGCGTACCGTGAATGAAGCAGACCAAGCAGCTGCTGTGGGGCCCGGACAGGTGAGGGGGCCCTCGACGGTCGGGTAGCTGTGCTGACACAGTACTACCAGGGGGTCGGCGGGGGAGGGGGAGCGCAGCTCTTCTATATACTCACCCCTCCTGGTGCGGTCTCTGCAGCCCTGCTCTTCTCCCACGGTCTCCGACGCCTGTGTTCAGCGGTCAGGTGGTACCGCTCATTACAGTCATGAATACGCACATATTCATGACTTTAATGAGCTGTCCGCGTGACCGCTGAACACCGGCGGCGGAGACCGTGGGAGAAGAGCAGGGGCTGCACAGACCGCGCCGGCGGAAGGGTGAGTATAAGGGATATTTACCTGTCCCGTTCCACCGTTGCTCGCGTCCTCTTGCTGCAATGTTCAGGTCAGAGGGCGCGATGACGTCGTTAGTGCGCGCCGCGCCCTCTGCCTGATCATTCACTGCTGGAGGACCCCGAAGACAGCGGCACTCAGCAGTGGAGAGAGGACAGGTAAATATCTCAGGTGCCGGGGCCCTGAGCGAGCGGTGACATCGGCACCTGGTGTCACCCCCTGCTCAGGACACCGGCACCTGGCCCCCAGTGACGAAAGGTGAGTATGTCTTTTTTTTTTTTTTGGTTGCAGCAGCTGCGGCAGCATAAGGGCCTATACTATGGAGCATCTATGGGGGCACAATCTATGGGGGCATAATACATTTTTTTGTTTAATGTGTCCCTCACTGTGCTGGCACTTTACATTTACAATGGCTCTGGGTTTTTTTTTTTTGGGGGGGGCCCATTCAGACTTTTGCTATGGGGCCCCATGATTTCTATGTACGCCCCTGCTGCTGAGGCATGGTATTTAAGGCTGTTAAGGAGCCAATATCCATGGACCTTACCAGCAGCGTCGGACTGGAGTACCTTGGGCCCACCAGAGAAAAAATATTCTTGGGGCCCACCATCATACTTCCCAACCTTTGAAGAAGGGAAAGAGGGACAAAGAATGTGGCACGCTGTGCCTGCTGCAGCAAATTTTAGGCCATGCCACGTTGCACCACAGACTGTCCAGGAGTTGGTGGATGCTTTAGTCCAGATGTGGGAGGAGATCCCTCAGGAGACCATCCGTCGCGCTCATCAGGAGCATGGCCAGAAGTTGTAGTGAGGTCATACAGCATACCTCCCAAATTTTGAAGACAGGAAAGAGGGTTAAAGGCTGCGGCGCGCGTAGGGCGTCGCTGCAAATTTTAGGCCACACCCCGACCACACCCATTTAACAGCTAATCACACCCATATCCTGGCCCCAAGTGTACCCATTTAGCACTGCTGATCACACTGACTGGTAATGAGGGCACAGTGGCTGGTACTGAGGAAAAGAAAGAAAGAGCAGCGAGAGAGAAAGAACAAACAGAGAAAGAAAGAGAGGAAAGAAAGAAAAGAGAGAGAGAAAGAAAGAACAGAGAGAAAAAAGAACAGAGAGCGAGAAAGAAAGAACAGAGAGCGAGAAAGACTAGAGAGAGAAAGAAAGACTAGAGAGAGAGCCAGAGGCGTAGCTAGGGTTTTGGTTTAGTGGGGTGAAACTTCTGAGTGGGCCCCTAATCAGAGAACCTCAGCAAATGACCGCGCTGTTGCCAAAAATAATCTATATATAAAAAGACCAATATTGATATTACCGCCATATGGTCTGTGGTAAATAATACCAGTCCTACAGAACATATAATAGATTACAGCACAGGTACAGATAATGACTTACCGCTGATGTTCTTTCTAATGGAATTGTTCACTTTTCATTTCTTTTCCATCTGACCCAGCCCGACATGACGACTTCTCCAGCCAGGACTCGACTGCAGAGATTACAACAAAGACACATTTCACTTCTCATATTTTTAGCACTGTCTTGGTCACCAATTGGACTATTCTCAACCTGCACAAACTCCTCATCCTGCTGATACCCCAATACTGAGCCGCTGCTGCCATATGTGTCCCTATTACTGCACCGGATACCCCAATACTGAGCCGCTGCTGCCGTATGTGTTCCTATTACTGCACCTGATACCCCAATACTGAGCCGCTGCTGCCATATGTGTCCCTATTTCTGCACCTGATACCCCAATACTGAGCCGCTGCTGCCATATGTGTCCCTATTACTGCACCTGATACCCCAATACTGAGCCGCTGCTGCCGTATGTGTCCCTATTACTGCACCTGCTGTGTGGTTCTGTGTGACCTCTAAATTTTAAAGCACCCCTCTAGAATATAGTAATGCCGGGTGCAAGTGCCCTAGAAAACAGTGACCACATTTTGTCCCCTAGACTGTAATAATACCCTGTGTGCCCCTTTGACAGTCACAGTAACCCGAGTTCCCCTATAACAATAAGTGTCCACTTTACATTTAATAATGTCCCAAGTCTCCCCCTGTACATCTCCCCTATACACAGAATAATGCCCCTCACTGGATATATACTGACCCCTTAATGTCCCCAAACTATTTAATGGGTCCAACACTGTATGATGGCCCCTAGATAGCATCCATACAGCATAATACACCAGATAGTCCTCAATATAGTATAATGCACCCCCATAGGCAGCCTCTATATTATAATAAACCCCCATAGGCAGAGTCTATAATATAATGCACCACCATAGGCAGCCGCTATATTATAATGCACCCCCATAGGCAGCCTCTGTAGTATAATGCATCCCCATAGGGAGTCTCTGTAGTATAATGCACCCCAATATGGAGCCTCTGTAGTATAATGCAGCCCCCATATACAGCCTCTGTAGTATAATGCACCCCCCATATACAGCCTCTGTAGTATAATGCACCCCCATTAAAAAAAAAAAAACAATACTCACCTCCCGGCTCCTGTGCTGCTCACTGTTCTCCCTCTCAGCGTCTGACAGCGGGCGCCGGCAGGTGATGTCATCGCGCCCGCTGTCAGACGCTGAGAGGGGGATTATGGGAGAGAAGGAGCGCTCGCTCCTTCTCTCTCTATGCGGTCAGCTGTATCGGCTGGATGCCGATACAGCTGACCCTCCGATGACGGGTGGGGGGCCCACTGCTGGCACCGGGCCCCCCCAACGCCTGTTCAGGCCCCATAGCTTCTGGGCGGCAGAGCAGGAAGATCGATTCTCCCTGCTCTGCCGCAGAATGTAACTGTATCGGCGTGCTGTGCACGCCGATACAGTTACTGTAGCGTAGCTCCGGGTGGGCCCCCTCAGAGCGCGGGGCCCGGGGCCACCGCCCCCTCTGCCCCGCGACCTATCCTTTCAAATCAGGGCCCACCACGCAGGAGCTGGGGCCCACCGGAGGTTTCTCCGGTGGCTCAGTCCGACCCTGCTTGCCAGCCTGATAATACCAGGCCACAGCAGTCTGCTTATCTTTGCTGGTTAGCAAAAATAGGGGATCCCGTCGAAAAAATTTGGCGTGGGGTCCCCCCTATTTTTGTTAACCAGCCAGATGAAGCAGATTGCTGAGGCCTGGTTTTTCAGGCTGTTAAGGAGCCAAGATCCATGGACCTTGCCAGCCTGATAATACCAGGCCACAGCAGTCTGCATATCTTGGCTGGTTAACAAAAATAGGGGATCCCCTCGAAAAAAAATTGGCGTGGGGTCCCCCCTATTTTTGTTAACCAGCCAGATGAAGCAGACTGCTGAGGCCTGGTTTTTCAGGCTGGTAAGGAGCCAAGATCCATGGACCTTGCCAGCCTGATAATACCAGGCTACAGCAGTCTGCATATCTTGGCTGGTTAACAAAAATAGGGGATCACCTCGAAAAAAAATTGGCGTGGGGTCCCCCCTATTTTTGTTAACCAGCCAGATGAAGCAGACTGCTGAGGCCTGGCTTTTCAGGCTGGTAAGGATCCAATATCCATGGACCTTGCCAGCCTGATAATACCAGGCCACAGCAGTCTGCTTAGCTTGGCTGGTTAACAAAAATAGGGGATCCCCTCGAAAAAAAACGGCGTAGGGGTCCCCCTATTTTTGTTAACCAGCCAAGTAAAATGCAGACTGCTGCGGCCTGGTATTAAAAGACTGTCAAGGCCCATGGATTTTGGCCCTCAACAGCCTGATAATACCAGGCTACAGCAGCCCCACATTTGGCGCATCAAAAGATGTGCCAATTGTGGCACTTTACCCGGCTCTTCCCACTGCCCTGTAGCGGTGGCAAGTGGGGTAATAAGGGGTTAATGTCACCGTTGATTGCACAGTGACAATAAGACCGGTTAATAATGGATAGGCGTCAATAAGACACCGATCCATTATTAATCCCAAAGTTTTTAAATGTATAAAAAAAAGACAAAGCAAGAAAAAAGTCTTTTAATGAAATAAAAGAGACAACACAGTTTTCATTTCTTTTATTATACTCTCATTCCTGCGACGCCATCGATCTCCTGTAAAAAAGGAAAAAAACAAACCAACAGTATACCACCTGTCCGACGCAGTCCATAGTAACGACTGTCCCACGACGATCCAGCTCTGCTACATCGCAATGACAGGCAGAGCCTGTCATCGCGACGCAGCACAGCTGATTACCTGCTTCCCCGGCGGTGACGTCATCGGACTGACTGCTTTACGGCCGGGATTACCCAGCAGTCACTGCAGTTATCGCGAGAAACTGCATGTGACCGCCGGGGAAAGATGATGGCGGCCATCAAGCAGTCCAGGCCGTGACCGCCGGAGATCTTCTGCCAGGTAAGTGCCGCTGACTCCTGACAGACCCGACCGACGGACACTGACAGTGACAGTGACAATTCCGATTCCGGTATCCGATAAGACGACAATATCGGAACTCGGAATCGAAAGTCCGATACAGCTAATATCGGCCAATACCCGATATTTGCAGTATCGTATCGCTCAACACTAGACCCAACATCTCGCATGTATTGAGATTAATTTTATAATTAGATACGGAACCAAATGATTCCAATAAAGACAACAAAGGGCCCAACGATAATTCCGGAGAAGGTAAGAAAAAAAGTAAGTCATCCGCGAAGGCATTCACCTTATGACACCTACCCCCCACCGAGATCCCCTGTATCCCTTGGGACGCCCGAACAGCCTGTAAGAAGGGCTCTAGCATCAATACAAATAAAGTAGGGGACAGTGGGCAGCCCTGTCTCGTTCCATTCCTAATTTCGAATGGAGCGGACATTAAGCCATTAACTTTGACCCGGGCTCTAGGGGTGGAATACAGGTTACGCACTATTTTAATAAACTGGGCCGGAAATCTGAATCGGGTCAGAACCAATTCCAAGAATCCCCAGTCCACCCGGTCGAAAGCCTTTTCGGCATCAGTGGCTAAGAGCGAGAGAGGTAGGTCCCTTGCGGCAGAGTGTGCCATGGCATATATCACGCGTTGAACGTTGTCTCTACCCTTCCTGCCCGGGACGAAGCCCACCTGATCCGGGTGGACTAGGGATCCCAAGAATCCAGAAATCCTGGACGCCAACAACTTCGTCCACAGCTTATAGTCCGTGTTGAGGAGGGAAATGGGCCTGTAACTGCCACATTCCAGCAAGTCCTTATCGGGTTTGGGCAGAACAGTTATGTGGGCGTCCAAGGATGCCTGTCCCAAGGGCAGGCCTTTAAGCAGAGCATTAAAATAGTTCACTAAAAGGGGAGCCAAGGTCGGAAAAAACTTTTTATAATAAAGTATCGGGTAGCCATCCGGCCCTGGGCTTTTCCCGGTAGGGATGTCTTTCAAAACTAGCCAAATTTCCTCAGAGGTAAATGGTGTCATAAGAGAGGACCTATCCGAATCCCCCAGGGTTGGGAGATCTACCGAGCGTAAAAAGGCGGCAGCCAAATCCTTCTTTCCCGCCGGAGACAGAGTCGAATCCTTCTCATGTAAATTGTAAAGGTCATGATAGTAGGATGCGAACCTGTCCGCTATAGCTTGAGAATCTGTCAACACTGTGCCATCCTGTGCCTTTAGTCGTTGGATAAGAGAGGTTTGGTGTAATTGTTTTATCATTGCGGTCATGGCCTTGCTCCCCCTGTTACCATGCACATACGTCGTGTGACGGGCACGGAGGTATGCTTTCGCAAGTCGCACATTCAGTAGATCACTCAACTGCGAACGTAATGTCTGGAGTTCAGCGAATACTGAACGCGCCAATGACTTCTTATGTTGGGATTCCAGTCTATGGATGTCTGACAGCAGGGCGTGAAGCTTGGCTGTCCTACATTTCTTAAAATGCGCACCCAAAGCAATAAAATGGCCCCGCAGGACCGCCTTATGTGCCTCCCACGTGGAAGCCGCGGATACCCCATCTGTAACGTTCAACACAAAGTACTCAGAGATTCGAGAAGCGATAGACGCCATCTCCTCTTTACTATCCAACAGGGTCGGATTCAATTTCCAAGACCAATTGGTGCCTATACGCCCCGGTAGTGACATGGTTAAGGAAATCGGAGCATGGTCTGACAGGGAAATCACACCCACTGAAGCCTCCAAGACACAGTGAAGTATGGACTGTGAAACAATTAGGAAGTCTATCCGATGGTATGAGTCATGGACCCGCGAATAAAAGCTGTAATCTCTATCGTTGGCATGTAAAGATCGCCAACCATCTACCACCTTCAGTTCCTGCAAGAGCTTATGTATGGCGCGCAAAGCTCTCTGAGCAATCTTGGAGTGGCCGGACGATGTGTCCAGCAGAGGTTGTAACGCTATGTTCCAGTCACCCCCCAGTATCAACACGCCCTCTCCAAACATTTGAACCATGCGCAGCATCTTAAGTAGCCAGGCAGCCGTATTTTTGTTGGGGGCATAAAGATTACATAGTGTGATTAGTTGGCCGTCCACGGTCCCTTTGAGTAACACGTATCTACCCTCTGTGTCGATAAGTGAAGCAGCGCACAAAAATCTGCAATCAGCACGTACACCAACACTTACCCCTCTTGACCTGGAAGCTGACGCCGTGGAGTGGAACCACTGTGAATAACGGAACCGGGCGGGCAACTGAGGAATCCCGTTGTCGCGGAAATGGGTCTCTTGCAAAAAGAGAAAATCTGGGAGATCAGGCCTGAGAAGGGAGAAAACCTTGCTGCGCTTAAGCGCAGAATTGAGACCCTTTACATTATATGATATTATCTTAAGCGACAAAGGAGCCATCATAGAGTCCAATAATACAGAACAAGCTTAGCATATAACCCCCAAATGCCCACCAGTCCATCATGCCTAACCGATCAGAAAGGGTACAGAGACAAAGAAAAAGAGAAGAGTAAAGGAGCACAGTGAAACGGGTCATTAGGATGAAAAGCAAGAGGGAGGTTAAGAGATGAGCAGAGCAGCCACTGTCAGGGGCGAAAAAGGGAATGGCAAGACCTGGGACAAAGCGCCACCACCGGGAGAAAGGGGTAACGACCCCAACCAACTGCAGCATTTGAAAACAAGGTGCAGAACTCCCGACGTCCAAGACCAACAAACACACAGACATAAACAACATCCACCACAAACACAACACAAAACATAGATGATTCCCTAAGGAACCTAACCAAAGGTTGTCAAAGCAGCCGTACTGGTGTATACACCTGAGTATACACAAACTCGGGGAGCTCCAAAAGGATAGCAGGTCCCGTTCCAAACCCCGCTTAGGGGTCTGGAAGAGGCCCCACCCTCCCCTCCACCACCAACTCCTCCAGAAAGGGCGACTTAATGGTAGAGAAAAGGCTTGACCCATGCTAGGCAGTCACATGCATGGCTGAGACCCACCAGTCTCATGAGAAATAAACCCAAAATGGCAAGTAAACAATAACACAACTAAACAGTAACATTGCAGAATAAGGAAAAAAGGGGGAGGAGCCCCCGGCTCATGCCCGCTGTATCCTCCCACTCCACAGCGGCGGTCTGAGCAGTATGCGCAGACCTAACAGTTAACAGTTAAGACACATCTCAAAACCCCAAGATGCAAAAAGCCTGGTGAAGATTAACTCCCCAATGAACTGCAGGGGGTAATCACAGGCAGCCTGAGGTTGTAAACGTTGAAGTACAAACATAAATTCCCTCAATCAGTTCAGAGAGCAAATGAAACTCAGAGAAAAGCAGGAGATGCAAAATAAGAATGGGCAATCTAAATGGGAAAGAACCCAAGGGCTCCCTCCTGTGTCCAGGAGCATAAATTGCACGCTAAAAACTGGACAGGCTGTAAGGTTTAGTTCCATTCAGCTCACTGAACTGTACCACATCCCCCAGAAACATAAATGCAGCTCTCAGCATACCATCCCCCGCTCAAGGGAAAGGGTTGGCAAACTCAGAGTAAATAACATATAGAAAAAGCATGTATACGAAAGGGAATCTCCATACCTCCCTGTTCAGAGCTATTCATGGAAGACAACTAAGCATAGAAGTAAACCCCTTCAACCAGCTCAGTCAGCCAGAGAAATGCAGGAGCAAAAAATGAAGAGAAAAAGTAGAGTATGGAGAAAACCCCCTCAGTGCTCCCCCCTGTGTTCAAAAGCAGGAATTACATTATAAACTGAGCACAGTGCATAGTTAGCTTCCACACAGAGAACTGAACTGCATCAAGACTATACTAAACATGAATGCCACTTTTAGTCAATCATTCCCATCACAGGGGAGAGAGGCATGGAAACACCATACAGCAAAAAAGACCTGTGGAAAAACCGTTAAATGGGGAAGATCCTCAGAACCTCCCTACACCTGGCAAAGCATAGCAGCACCAGGGAAAACAAGCGGAGCACGTCTCCTAGTACATAAAGCAGAATAAAGCCACACAGGCAGGCACATCTCACTCCACTGCTCGCGTGTGCCCCTTCTTCTTCTTAGTAGCAGTTACTTGCCACGCCGTCACCTTCCCTGGTTTGCGGACAGACACAGAGTCAGTGATCGGGAGCCAAGAAGGGATAGTAACAGGCTCCATATCCAATGCCTCCCAGAAAGCTTGTAAGTCCCCTGGATCATGTAATTCAATGGATTTACCCTTCACAGTGGCTCGCAGTCCAAATGGGAACATCCACATATATTTACAGTTCTGGGATTTTAGGGCCTCTAACAGCGGCTTAAGCAGCCTCCTCTTTGCCAAAGTGGAGGCAGCAAGATCCTGAAAAAGCGATATAGGAGCGTCTGCATAGTGTACAGTACCTTGTGTGCGCGCTGCATCCAGGATGGCCTTGGTGTCGGTGAAGGAGAGGATTTTACAGATCACATCCCTTGGAGGGCCAGATGCCGGCCCACGCTGTCTCAAGGCACGGTGGATCCGCTCAATCTGTATGGAGCTGGCCCTATCCGGGCCTAACAGGTCAGTAAACAGCTCGGTCGCCACCTTGGTGAGGGCTTCTGCGGCCCAGGTCTCCGGCAATCCTTTAATCCTAAGATTGTTGCGACGCGATCTGTTTTCCTGGTCCTCCAAAGCTAAAAAAGCACGGTTTAAATGCGCCTCATGCCGTTCAGCTTGCACAGTCAGGTCAGCCACAGTCGCGCTCGTCTGTGTGTGGGCTTCTTCCACACCATCCAGCCTCTGGCCCATTACAGTAAAGTCTGCCCGGAACTCTGCCATCTCCTGTGTGAGTGGACTGAGAGCTGCTTGTAATTGCTTCTGCTGCAGCTGAAGCGAGCGACGGATCGCCGCCTTGAAGAAGGCTTTGGTGAGTGGGGCATCCTCCTCCTCACCCCCCTCCTCTTCACTCTCTGCACTCTCCCAGTCCTGCTGCTGCTGGCTGTGTGTCCCGGCTGCCGCCGCCATCTTAGGAGAGGCCTGTGGTGTAGCAGTCCGGCTTTTGTGAGCAAACCGCTGCAAACTGCTGTGTGATTTGGGCTTTTTGGGGGTCCCGCTGTGTTCCTCCAGTCTATCTCTGCCGTTTCGCACCATAATGGGAGAAAATAGAAGCTGTGGTGGCTCTCAGACTGAGCTCTCCCCAGGAGCTACTCCAGCATGCAGCTAGTCAGATGGACGGTCAAGCCACGCCCCCATGTTTGCATTGTTTTCAATGGTGAAAAAGAACATTCACGAGATAATGTAATTTTAACATTTTACTACCTTATCTGGCCATATGATGTTTGAGACATGATCAAACACAACATGTTTAATTTATGAAGGAGGTACTCTGAAAGTCCCACAATTTTTATTTTCAGAGCCAACAGGCGGCCCTCACTCATTTTAGAGGGCCATCAGGCGGTCCTTACTATTTTTAGAGTGCCAGGAGTCGGACCTCACTATTGTTAGAGCGCTATCAGGCAGCCCTCACTCTAATTCTAAAAGGCTAGCAGCTGGCCCTCACAGTTTATAGACTGCCATGAGGCGGCCCCACTATTTTTAGAGGGCCAGTAGGCATCTTTTAGACAGATGAGACCAAGATAGAGCTTTTTGGTAAAGCACATCATTCTACTGTTTAAGGTAAATAGAATGAGGACTACAAATAAAAGAGTACAGAAGTTACAGTCAAATACTGTATGGTAAAGGTTCAAAAATATTTTGGGGTTGTTTTGCTGCCTCTGGCACTGGGTGCCTTGACTGTGTGCAAAGCATCATGAAATGTGAAGATTCCCAAAGGATATATGGTAGCAATGTCGTGTCCAGTGTCAGAAAGCTGGGTTTGTATCATAAGTCATGGGTCTACCAGCAGGATAATGACCCCAAACATACTTCAAGAAGAACCCAGAAATGGATGGAAACAAAGCACTGGAGAGTTCAGAAGTGCAGCTCCAGGAGCATACAATTTCCCACCACTACCTCTTAGGCCTCTTTCACATGTCAGTGGCTCTCGTACGTGTAGTGACAGTTTTCTCATGTACCCGAGACACTGACACACGTAGACTCATTCAAATGAATGGGTCTATGCACATGTCAGTGTATTTAACGGACAGTGTGTCCGTGTGCAAAATACGCTGACATGTCCGTTTTTCTTCGGCAGCACGGACGCAAAACGTCCTGCATACGTGCACACGGAGAACTGTTCACACAGTCCTCCGTGCGTACGGACAGCATGGACATCTACAGTAAGCGCTGTCCCCTGCCTGTGGTGCTGAGCTCCCTGTTATTTTTCTCCCTGTTCTGCCGGCAACAGCGAGCAAGGAGAATGAATGAAAGAAAACCTGACGTGGGGTCCCCCTTAGGTTTTGAACCAACCCAGCAAAACTGTATAGCTGCGGGCTGCTATTATCAGGCTGTAAGGGGCCATGAATATGGGCCCCCCAGCCTAAAAACAGCAGCCCGAAGCTTCCCAGAAAAGGCGCATCTATTAGATGGCCTATTCTGGAGCTTTGTAGGGTTCTTCCCACTTGCCCTGTAGTGGTGGCAAGTTAGGTTAATAAAGGGCTAATGTCACCTTTCTATTGTAAAGTGACATTAAGCCAGGCTTAGTAATGAAGAGGTGTCAATAAGACACCTCTTCATTACTAATCCTATAGTAAATAAAGGGTTAAATAAGCACACACACTAAGAATAAAGTCTTTTAATGAAAAAATACACTACACAGTTTTTAAATCTTTATTACACTCCCATTCCATTATCGAAGCCCTCGATCTCCTGTAAAAAATATAAAATAAAAAAACAACAATATCTTATACCTGTCCGCCATACAGTCATGTCCTACGGCGTAAATCCATCGCGGGGGGTTAATCAGTTTACTGCCGGAGCGCTGCTAATGCAGCCGCTCCGACTGTAAACTACTGGGGAATGAATGGGAGCAGTGCGCAGAGGCTCAGTGACTGGGGGTAACGTCACTGAGCCTGTTCTCGCTGACAGCTGAACTCCTGTAACCACAGCACTGTCATTTTTCCATGGTCACACGTCGAACACCAAGCCTATTCCTCCTTCCACCACAACCTCGCTTTTTCAAACTCCTGTTACATGTACTGTTCACCTCTTGTAACCTGCTGTTTCACAACCTAATGATTTTTAAGAGGAAATGTGTCCTCCTGGTTCCTTAATGCAACACAGTTTTATTACAAATGATTTGAATTAGCTAATTGGGCTTCTTCGCTGCATCCCAATATTAGGCCTATCGATTTTTAAGTGGAAATCTGGCCTTCTGATTTGCCACTGAAACACAGTTTTATCAAAAACTATTTGGATTACCTAATTGGGCCTCCTGGCTGCACCCCAATATTAAGTCTAATGATTTTTATGTGGAAATCTCGCCTGTCTGATTTGTCACTGAAATACAGTTTTATCACAAACGATTCAGATTAGCTAATTGGGCATCCTGGCTGCAGCCCAATATTAGGCCTAACGATTTTTAAGTTGAGATCTGGCCTTCTGATTTCTCACATAGATGCAGTTTTATCATAAACGATTTGGATGAGCTAATTGGGCCTCCTGGCTGCACCCCAATATTAGGCCTAAGGCTATGTGCACACGAAACCGCGGCAAAACCGCTTACACAATACAACTCATTAAGGCCTATGAGATTCCGCAAAGCTGTGCACATGCTGCGGGTTTTTCCGCGGCGGAATCGCATCGCGGGAGAATCCGCAGCATACTCATTCTTTTTTGCGGAACCGCGGCGATTCCGCCGTAGGAATGCATTGAACCAATTACTTTCCGCATGTGGCTGTGCCGGTTCATGTGCGGATGGTACCCAGGGTCTGGAGGAGAGGAGTACCATATCCATGTAAAAACAATAATTAAAATAAAAAATAATGATATTCTCACCTTCCGGCGTCCCCCGCAGCTTTCCCGCCTCTCAGCGACGCTCCCGCCAATCGCGTTCCCAGGAGTCCTTTGCGAGATCACCCAGATGACGTAGCGGTCTCGCGTGATGCTACGTCATCGGGATGATTGTCGCAAAGGACTCCTGGGAACGGAACTTGCTGGGAGCGTCGCTGAGAGGCGGGAAAGCTGCAGGGGCCGCCGGAAGGTGAGAATATCATTATTTATTATTTTTTTTATTATTTTTACATTAGATCTTTTTACTATTGATGCGGCATAGGCGGCATCAATAGTAAAAAGTTGGTCACACTTCTCAAACACTTGTTTGACTCGTGTGACCAACCTGTCAGATCGCTTGTAAAACGCTAGCATTCTGCAAGCTAATTACGCTTGCAAAACGCTAGTTTTTAGCGGGAATACGCATACCTATAATATGCGGATTTCCCGCGGCAGGGAGGTGCGGAATTGCCGCGGAAATTTCCATGGCAATTCCGCAACGTGTGCACATAGCCTAACGATTTTTAAGTGAAATCTGACCTTCTGATTTGTCACTGAAACACAGTTTTAGCACTAACAATTTGGTATTAGCTAACTGGGCCCCCTCACTGCACCTCAATATTAGGCCTAATGATTTTTAAGAAGAAATTTGGCCTCCTGATTTGTGACTGAAACACAGTTTTATCACAAATGATTTGGATTAGCCAATCCTCCTGGCCGCACCCCAATATTAGGCCTAACAGTTTTTAAGTGGAAATATAGCCTTCTGATTTATCACTTAAACACAGTTTAAATTACAAACAATTTGGATTAGCAAATGGGGCCTCTTGAGATTGCCACACAGTTTTACACAATCTAGTTAGATGCTGGAAGATTGATTTCACACAGAACAGGATCCTATCTAGCTAACTGACAAGTTCATTTGAAAAACTAGCAGTAGTGGCTTCTCTGCACTGTGATACTGAGGAAATAGGACCAGCAAAACAAGATGTCCACTTTTTATATGAGCAGGGACATGTGACTTTAGCAGTCAATCACAGAAGACCTTGTGTCATGATGTTGTGGATGGTTTCTGTGCCCTGATTGGCTGCCGGAATCAACTCACATAAGTTTAAGGGGTAAAAGAAAAAAAGTGCACCACTCCTCTAACCTCTCCACACTACCTCCCCTCATCAATCACGCTGCCCTGTCCTTCCAGCTCATAATACAGCACCACTATACTAGCCAAAGTAATAACAAAAGCATTGGTGGAAACGCAATGATTTACCTAACTGTGACCGAATTTTGCTTACTTTGTGTAAAAATGCTTGTGAAGTTGAACACGAATTTGAATGTGCTACGTTAATGCCGAATTTGAAATTGTAGAATGTTTTCTGAACAAGTTCGCTTATTTCTATTTTTAACAGCAGCATGAATATTGATTATAATTACCGTATATACTCATGTATAAGCCGAGATTTTCAGCACCTTTTTTTGTGCTGAAAATGCCCCCTCGGCTTATACACGAGTCATAGGGCAGAAACCAGCGGGGGAGGGGATGCGGCGGCAGGAGCCGGTGGCTGGGACATCATACTCACCCTCCCCGTGCCATTGCTGAATGTCCCTGCAATCCTGCGTTCTCCCCGGCTTCCTGCAGCTCTCCCTGGCTTCCTGCAGCTCTTCAGCGCTGAGCGGTGACGTAATACCCGCTCATTAAGGTCATGTAATATGGACGCGACGCCACTCCCATGGGCGTGGCCTCCATATTCATGGCCTTAATGAGCGGTATTACGTCACAGCTCAGCGCTGGAGAGCTGCAGGAAGCCGGGGAGAGCTGCAGGAAGCCGGGGAGAGCTGCAGGAAGCCTGGGAGAACGCAGGGTTGCCGGCCGGGACGTTCAGCGATGGCACGGGGAGGGTGAGTATGATGGAGGAGGATGGGGGGAGCATGGAGGAGGACAAGGAGCATGGAGCATGACGGTGGGGAGGACGGAGAGCACAGAGCAGAACGGGGGGAGGATGGAGAGCACGGAGCAGAACGGGGAGGACGGAGAGCACGGAGCAGAACGGGGGGAGGACGGAGAGCACGGAGCAAAACGGGGGGAGGACGGAGAGCACGGAGCAGAACGGGGGAGGATGGAGAGCACGGAGCAGGACTGGGGGAGGATGGAGAGCACGGAGCAGGATGGGGGTGGGCACTGAGGAGAATGGGGGAGTGCAGAGCTGGATGGGGGAGCACGGAGCAGGACGGGGGAGGATGGAAAGCACCAGCAGGACAGGATAATGGAGCAGGAGGAGGGGAGCACAGAGGAGAATGGGGACGCACAGAGCTGGATGGGGGAGCACAGAGCAGGACGGCAACTTATACACCCGGCTTATACGCGAGTCAATAAGTTTTCCAAGTTTTTTGTGGCAAAATTAGGGGGGTCGGCTTATACACAGGTCGGCTTATACATGAGTATATACGGTAGCTATAATAAAGGCAGTTGTTGCAGTTGAAAGAAATGTTAATGGTATCTAATCTCTACCTACAGTACAGACTAAAAGTTTGGACACACCTTCTCATTTAAAGATTTTTCTGTATTTGCATGACTATGAAAATTGTACATTCACACTGAAGGCATCAAAACTATGAATTAACACATGTGGAATTATATACTTACCAAAAAAGTGTGTAACAACTGAAATTATGTCTTATATTCTAGGTTCTTCAAAGTAGCCACCTTTTGCTTTGATGACTGCTTTGCACATTCTTGGCATTCTCTTGATGAGCTTCAAGAGATAGTCACCGGAAATGGTCTTCCAACAATCTTGAAGGAGTTTCCCGAGATGCTTAGCACTTGTTGGCTCTTTTGCCTTGACTCTGCGGTCCTGCTCACCCCAAACCATCTCGATTGGGTTCAGGTCTGGTGACTGTGGAGGCCAAGTCATCTGGTGTAGCACCCCATCACTCTCCTTCTTGGTCAAATAGCCCTTACACAGCCTGGAGGTGTGTTGGGGTCACTGTCCTGTTGAAAAATAAATGATGGTCCAACTAAACGCAAACCGGATGGAATAACATGCCGCTGCAAGATGCTGTGGCAGCCATGCTGTTTCAGTATGCCTTCAATTTTTAATAAATCCCCAACAGTGTCACCAGCAAAGCATCCCCACACCATCACACCTCCTCCTCCATGCTTCACGGTGGGAACCAGGCACTTAGAGTCCATCCGTTCACCTTTTCTGCGTTGCACAAAGACACGGTGGTTGGAACCAAAGATCTCAAATTTGGACTCATCAGACCAAAGCACAGATTTCCACTGGTCTAATGTCCATTCCTTGTGTTCTTTAGCCCAAACAAGTCTCTTCTGCTTGTTGCCTGTCCTTAGCAGTGGTTTCCTAGCAGCTGCTTTACCATGAAGGCCTGCTGCACAAAGTCTCCTCTTAACAGTTGTTGTAGAGATGTGTCTGCTGCTAGAACTCTGTGTGGCATTGACCTGGTCTCTAATCTGAGCTGCTGTAAACCTGTGATTTCTGAGGCTGGTGACTCGGATAAACTTATCCTCAGAAGCAGAGGTGACTCTTGGTCTTCCTTTCCTGGGGCGGTCTGTTATATTTCGGTAACTGAGGAGAAATGGCAAAAAATAGCAAAAGCGGTAATACACCAGAGAGGCTGGAACCTATTGGATTGCAGTAACCTGAACTAACAACACAACTAGAGGTAGCCGTGGAGCGTTCCTACGTTGATCCTAGACGCCTCGTCACAGCCTGAGAGATAACTACACCTAAAGGCAGAAAGATGAAAGCTATCTGCCCGGAGCAGATCCCCAAAGAAAATAGGAAGCCCCCAAACATGTAATGGCGTTAGACAAGAAGAAAGCACGGACACAGACAGAAAATAGAATGAGCAAACGCTGGGGCCCAATCTGTCTAGACAGAAAAGTACAGGAAAGAATTCTGACTGCAATCCAACAAAAACCCTAACAAAATTACAAACACTTCTGATTGCCAAAAAACCTGAGATCACACGACCTCTTCCAACTAAATCAGATCTCTGGTGTAACAAAACGCTATTCAGCAAATAAAAGTAACAAAAGAGCAAAGCAAAAGTGCAGACACAAATGGAGCACAATTGTAGCGCCAGACCCACAAAAGGGGACAGGCTGCAGTCCACTGCAGGCAGCAAACCAGCAGAGAAAATCAAACAGAGAAAAAAAACAGCAAACACTTATCTGAAGGAGAGCAGGAAACTAGCAGTGCTTCAAGCAAGACCAAAAGAACAATTGATAACTGGCAAGGCTGCTGGGAACTAAGGCCACTTATATCCTACCATTCAGTGCCAGCTGAAGGCCATTCATTAATCAGTTCATTACCCTCAGCAACCACCGGAGGGAGCCCCAGCTCAGAAGACGCCTCCAACATATTCACAACAGTACCCCCCCTTGAGGAGGGGTCACCGAACCCTCACCTGCGCAACCAGGCCGATCAGGATGGGCTCGATGATAGGCATGGATAAGTCTCCCAGAATGAATGTCCGAAGCAAACACCCAAGAATTGTCCTCCTGACCATTACCTCTCCACTTAACCAAATACTGGAGTTTCCGTCTAGCAAAACGAGAATCCAATATCTTCTCAACCACATACTCCAAATTGCCCTCAACCAAAACAGGGTCGGGAGGTGCAGCCATAGGAACCACTGGTTCGACAAACCTATTCAATAAGGATTTGTGGAACACGTTATGGATCTTAAATGTCCCTGGAAGAAGCAAACGGAAGGAAACCGGATTAATAATTTCCATGATCTTATAAGGTCCAATGAACCTTGGCTTAAATTTAGGAGATGCAACCTTCATAGGGATATTCCTTGAGGACAACCAAACCAAGTCCCCCACTTTAAAACGAGGACCATCAGTCCTATGCCGGTTGGCAAACTGCTGGGCCTTCTCCTGAGAGAGAGACAACCTCTCCACCACCTGGTCCCAAATCTGCTGCATACGCTGCACAATAGAGTCAACCAACGAACAGACAGAAGCATCCGCCTGTCCCGAAGAAAATCGAGGGTGAAACCCGGAATTGCAGAAAAATGGAGACATCAAGGTGGCAGAGCTAGCTCTATTATTGAAAGCAAACTCCGCCAAAGGCAAAAAAGAGACCCAGTCATCCTGATCAGCAGACACAAAACATCTCAAATAAGTCTCCAAGGTCTGGTTTGTTCTCTCGGTTTGTCCATTGGTCTGAGGGTGAAATGCAGAGGAGAAAGACAACTGAACACCAAGTTTAGAACAAAATGTCCTCCAAAATCTGGAAACAAACTGGACTCCTCTGTCAGACACAATGTTCTCCAGAATGCCATGCAACCGAACAACATGCTGAAAGAACAAAGGCACCAACTCGGAGGAGGAAGGCAACTTAGGCAATGGCACAAGATGTATCATCTTGGAAAACCTATCACAGATTAAACAGATAACGGTCATTCTCTGAAAGACAGGAAGGTCAGAAATAAAATCCATAGAAATATGGGTCCATGGCCTCTTGGGTACAGGTAATGGCATTAACAAACCACTAGAACGAGAGCAAGGCTTGGAACGAGAGTAAGTCCCACAGGACTGCACAAAGTCCCTGACGTCACGAGACAAAGTAGGCCATCAAAAGGAGCGACTCACCAAGTCTCTGGTACCAAAAATCCCGGGATGACCAGCCAACGTGGAACAATGAATCTCAGACATCACACTCTTTTTCCACTGGTCTGGAACAAACAACTTCCCAACAGGGCAGCGCTCAGGTTTATACACCTGACACCCTTTCAGAGACAGTCTCAAATTGGGCGAAATGGCGGAAAGAACCACACCCTCTTTCAAAATAACAGCAGGATCAGATAACTCAGGAGAATCTGCAAAGAAACTCCTTGAGAGGGCATCCGCCTTGACATTCTTAGTGCCAGGAAGAAAAGAAACCACAAAATTAAAACGTGTGAAAAACAAGACCCACCTGGCCTGTCTAGGATTAAGTCGCTTGGCTGATTTGAGAAAAAACAGGTTCTTATGGTCCATGAGGACCACCACCTGATGTTTGGCTCCTTCCAGCCAATGTCTCCACTCTTCAAAGGCCCACTTCATGGCCAATAACTCCCGATTACCCACGTCATAATTACGTTCAGTTGGAGAAAATTTTTGAGAGAAAAAGGCACAAGTGTTACTCTTAGAGGTCTCTGGATCCCTTTGGGACAAAACGGCACCTGCCCCAATCTCAGAGGCATCAACCTCCACCTGAAACGGCAGAGAAACATCAGGCTGCCGTAGAACAGGAGCAGAAATGAATCTCTGCTTAAGTTCCTGAAATGCAGAAACTGCCTCAGGAGGCCAATTCACCACATCGGAACCCTTTTTGGTCAGATCAGTCAATGGTTTAACAATACCAGAGAAATTACCAATAAATTTACGATAAAAATTGGCAAAACCCAAAATCTCTGAACAGCCTTCAATGAAGTAAGTGGAACCCAATCACAGATGGCCTGAACCTTGACCGGGTCCAGTTCAATAACAGACGGAGACAAAATGAATCCCAGAAATGAGATCTTCTGTATGCCAAAAAGACACTTTGATCCCTTCACATACAGTGCATTCTCTCTCAAAATCTGGAACACAGTCCGAACATGATTCACATGAGAGTCCCAGTCATTGGAAAAAATCAAGATATCATCCAAATAAACAATCAGAAATTTATCCACAAAATCCCTGAAAATATCATTCATGAAGGATTGGAAGACGGAAGGGGCATTAGTAAGCCCAAAAGGCATCACTAGGTACTCAAAATGCCCCTCTGGGGTATTAAACGCCGTCTTCCATTCATCCCCGTGCTTAATGTGTATAAGGTTATACGCCCCCCTGAGGTCAAGCTGGGTAAACCAACTAGCACTTTTCACTCTGGAAAATAGCTCAGAAATCAAAGGTAACGGATATTGATATTTAACACTGATCTTATTCAGGAGGCGATAATCAATACACGGCCTCAATGAACCATCCTTTTTGGCCACAAAGAAAAAAACGGCGCCCAAGGGTGAAGAGGATGGTCTGATATGACCCTTCTCCAATGACTCCTTGATATAAGATTGCATAGCATCATGTTCAGGTACAGATAAATTAAAAAGGCGACCTTTAGGAAATTTACCACCAGGCACTAATTCAATAGCGCAATCGTAGCTCCTGTGAGGGGGCAAGGATGCAGATTTACTTTCACTAAACACATCAGAATAATCAGTCAAAAAGTCAGGGACATCCTGAGACTGGAGAGAGGAAGAAAAAACAGGAGTGTCAGTATTAACACATTGGCAGCCCCAACTGGTCACAGACACAGATTTCCAATCCAAAACAGGATTATGAGACTGTAACCAAGGGATACCTAGTACAATAATGTCATGCAGATTATGCAGCACCAGAAATTTGCAACTCTCCTGATGATCTGGTTCAACCCTCATTATCACCTGAGTAGAAAACTGGGTTTATTCTCCGCCAAAGGGGTAGAATCAATGCCCAGTAGGGAATAGACTTCCGCAGGGGTATCATGGGAAACCCACAACGTTTGGCAAAGTCAAAATCCATCAGGTTAATAGCTGCTCCTGAATCAACAAAAGCTTGAGCAGAAAATGTGGACAGGGAGCAAATCAGGGTAACAGTCAACAGAAATTTAGTCTGAACACTACCCAAGACAACTGAGCATGCAAAACGTCTTCCCCGCTTAGGGCAGACAGAGATAGCATGGGAAGCGTCACCACAGTAAAAACATAACCCATTGCGCTTATGAAACTCATGACGCTGAGTCCCAGAAGTCACTCCATCACACTGCATGGGCTCAGGAGCTGGCTCACAAGCTAACACTATCTCATGTATATCTCTGCGCTCATGCAAACGTCTGTCAATTTGAATTGCCAAAGAAATAGAATCATTGAGACCAGAGGGAACAGGGAATCCCACCATAACGTCCTTTACTTTTTCTGACAGACCATTTCGAAAAAAGGCTGCCAAAGCATGATCATTCCATTTGGTCAGGACTGCCCACTTTCGAAATTTCTGACAGTACAACTCAGCGTCTTCAAGACCCTGATTTAATGCCAACAAGATCTTTTCAGCTTGATCAGTGACATTAGTACAATAACCCCAGAGCCTGAAAAAATACATCAAAATCATTCAAAACAGGATCCCCAGGTGTCAGGGAAAAAGCCCAATCCTGAGGGTTGCCGTGCAGCAGGGAGATGACAATTTGAACCTGCTGTGCCGCGTTCCCTGAGGGGCCTTAAGGCAAAAAACAACTTACAGTTATTTTTGAAATTCAGAAATTTAGATCGATCACCCAAAAACAAATCTGGCATGGGGATCCTAGGTTCCACAATTGGCAACCCAGCAAGATAGGTACCAATACTCCGAACCTCAGTGGCAAGCTGATCCACACGGCCAGACAACTGTGCAAACTCCATTGAGAAAAAAATAATTCCTCCTCAGCACCCAGAGAAAAAGAGGGAAAAAATGCAACAAACATAAAAAAAAATTTCTGACAACTCCATTTTTTCTTTTTCCTTTTTTACTTATTTTTCCCTTCTGTTGAGTACCATATAATTTTCAGTTTGGCCAGTTATACTGTTATGTTTCGGTAACTGAAGAGAAATGGCAAAAAATAGCAAAAGCGGTAATACACCAGAGAGGCTGGAACCTATTGGATTGCAGTAACCTGAACTAACAACACAACTAGAGGTAGCCGTGGAGCGTTCCTACGTTGATCCTAGACGCCTCGTCACAGCCTGAGAGATAACTACACCTAAAGGCAGAAAGATGAAAGCTATCTGCCCGGAGCAGATCCCCAAAGAAAATAGGAAGCCCCCAAACATGTAATGGCGGTTAGACAAGAAGAAAGCACGGACACAGACAGAAAATAGAATGAGCAAACGCTGGGGCCCAATCTGTCTAGACAGAAAAGTACAGGAAAGAATTCTGACTGCAATCCAACAAAAACCCTAACAAAATTACTAACACTTCTGATTGCCAAAAAACCTGAGATCACACGACCTCTTCCACCTAAATCAGATCTCTGGTGTAACAAAACGCTATTCAGCAAATAAAAGTAACAAGAGAGCAAAGCAAAAGTGCAGACACAAACGGAGCACAATTGTAGCGCCAGACCCCCAAAAGGGGACAGGCTGCAGTCCACTGCAGGCAGCAAACCAGCAGAGAAAATCAAACAGAGAAAAAAAAACAGCAAACACTTATCTGAAGGAGAGCAGGAAACTAGCAGTGCTTCAAGCAAGACCAGAAGAACAATTGATAACCGGCAAGGCTGCTGGGAACTAAGGCCACTTATATCCTACCATTCAGTGCCAGCTAAAGGCCATTCATTAATCAGTTCATTACCCTCAGCAACCACTGGAGGGAGCCCCAGCTCAGAAACCGCCTCCAACATATTCACAACAGCGGTCCTCATGTGAGCAAGTTTCTTTGTAGCGCTTGATGGTTTTAGCAACTGCACTTGGGGACACTTTCAAAGTTTTCCCAATTTTTCAGACTGACTGACCTTCATTTCTTAAAGTAATGATGGCCACTCGTTTTTGTTTACTTAGCTGCTTTTTTCTTGCCATAATACAAATTCTAACAGTCTATTCAGTAGGACTATCAGCTGTGTATCCACCAGACTTCTGCACAACACAACTGATGGTCCCAACCCCATTTATAAGGCCAGAAATCCCACTTATTAAACCTGACAGGGCACACCTGTGAAGTGAAAACATTTCCGGTGACTACCTCTTGAAGCTCATCAAGAGAATGCCAAGAGTGTGCAAAGCAGTAATCAAAGCAAAAGGTGGCTACTTTGAAGAACCTAGAATATAAGACATAATTTCAGTTGTTACACACTTTTTTGGTAAGTATATAATTCCACATGTGTTAATTCATAGTTTTGATGCCTTCAGTGTGAATTTACAATTTTCATAGTCATGAAAATACAGAAAAATCTTTAAATGAGAAGGTGTGTCCAAACTTTTGGTCTGTACTATATACTAAACTAAAACTCTATCTCTAGCTCAGCAGCACGGCACCTCTCCCTGATCTGCCTATTTCCGCTGGTACACTGCGCTGAGCATGGCATCATGGGTCTTATAAAGACCCGATGACACTATGCGACCAGTCAATCACAGTAGTGCCACAACCAAGATGGCTACAGCATTACAGTGACTGGCAGTCAAGCCCCGCATGTTTATTGGCTACCTAACAAGCACCAAACATGCGGGGCTGAGACTGGAGCTTGCGCGCTAGCATTCAAAAATACTTGCCAAGTAATGAGCATCTCAAGCTCACTGATGCTTGAGCAAGTAATGAACAGTGATGAGAAGGCTCGCTTATCACTAATATGTGCAAAAGTACTGAGAACCTCTTTCTTTTTAATATCCAGGTTGCTCAAAAGTTGGTGTTTATTATAGAGACATAAAGGATGCCTTCATTAAAAGTAATTTCTAATACTTGGCCAAGAGTATTAAATGTTTTAAAATAATTAAGTAACCATTACTTGTTAAACCCTCCTTCCCCCATTCCTGTGCCACTATAGTCTCTGCTTGTCTTGCAGTGATGGTGACCTCTCCATCATCCACATGACCACTGCAGCTAATCAATGGCTTTGGTAGTCATATGCCGGACATGCAAGTGTGACCAGTGAATTCAGGGATTGGCTACATTGGTCACATTAGTGATCCTTAGGATGCGATTGCTACAGGACAAGAAAGCTACTGGAACACTGGGAAATTTAATGAGTTAGCAACAACTTTTGTACAAGTTTTGCAAAATCACAGAAAACCCTTTTGATGGTATACATTTAAAAGTCTTACTTACAGAGCCAATTCATTCTTACTAGAAAATCCTCTTTATTAGAAAAGCCTTACTATCATTATTTAGAAAATACTGTGTTAGACTGGATTTTTTCCATAACCGTGCTTTCGGTCATGGGACAATCTTTCATACAGTCTGAAACTTGAAAAGGATTTTGTAAGTAAACAGAATGACTGACATTCAACAATAAGTAAAATACTCTATTGCATCTTCAAATACAACATGTCAAGTCATTCTATCTTTCATACCTCTAGTCTTGTTTTAATCCATATTCTTTTTTTCAGCAAACTTCTATTTCGACCCCATGTATGCTTTCTTTGTGGATAAAGTCACTACTTTCTAAAGTCATAAAACAGCATCCAGAAAGACAATTTTGAGTGATAAAGCATATTGTATTCAATGATAGTACGGGAATTAGTGCTGCAATGCATTTGAAAACTTCAGTTCCTGATAAACTGATACACTGATTATCTTGGTTATTTTGGATGACAGAATAGGAAAAATATAAACATATATATTTCAAAAAATATATTTTTTATTTTCCTACTTAGAAAAGTCTGACCAGAAGTGGTCATGGAACAACTTCTGCCAAAAACCACACCATTGACATGGAAACAAGGCAAAGTGACTCAACTATGCACAAAATCATAATGACCTGGGGTGCAAAAAAATGGCAGCTGTTTCTCTGGATGGATAAGTTAAGATGTGAAATATTTGGCTATAATAGAAGGTAGTTTTTCCACATAACAATAATGAGTGCCTGCAGGCAACAATGAAGCATGGTGTAGATTCCTTGCAAGCAGGCTTGGACTGGAACACAGAAGAACAGGAATATCCTCTGGTGGACCCGTGTGCAAGAGTGGACCACAATCCTCTTCTATAAGTAGTGCTTGGCAAAATGTACAGGTTGGAAAATAAGTATATAAAAATTGAGAGAACTGTAATTTTTATTGTAGGTATACTTCAACTGTGAAAGACAGAATCTTAAAAAAATTCTGCAAAATTACATTGTATGATTTTTACATAATTAATTTGGATTTTATTGCATGAAATAAGTATTTGATACAATAGAAAAACAGAACTTAATATTTTGTATAGAAACTTTTTATTGCAATTACAGAGGTCAGACGTTTCCTGTAGTTCTTTACTAAGTTTGCACACACTACATGAGGGATTTTTGCCCACTCCGCTATACAGATCTTCTTCAGATCTTTCAGATTTCAGGGCTTTTGCTAGAGAACATTGAGTTTCAGCTCCCTCTTAACATTTTCTATTGAGTTCAGGTCTGGGGACTTGCCAGGCAACTCCAGGACATTGAAATGCTTCTTGTGGAGCCACTTCTTAGTTGTTCTGGCTGTGTGCTTCGGGTCATTGTCATGCTGGAAGACTCAGCTGTGACCCATCTTAAATGCTCATACTGAGGGAAAGAGGCGAAGGAGATTGTTGGCCAAAATATTGCAATACGTGACCCTATCCATCCTCCCTTCAATACGGTGAAGTCGACCTGTTACCTTTGCGGAAAAACAGCTCCAAATTATGATGTTTACCCCACAATGCTTCATGTTTGGGTTGAACTCATCTTTCTTCTTCCTTCAAACATGACAAGTGGAGTTGACGTCAAAAAGTTCTGTTTTTGTCTCATCTGACCACTTGACCTTCTCCCATGCCTCCTCTCTATTGTCCAGATGGACATTGATGAAACTTCAAATGGGCCTGGATATGTGCTGACATGAGCAGGGGGACTTGCATGCCCTGCAAAATTTTAATCCATGACAGCGTAGTGTGTTACTAATTGTAATGTTTGTGACTATGATCCCAGCTCTCTTCAGGTCATTGACCAGATCCTCCTGTGTAGTTCGAGACTGATTCCTGACCTTTCTCAGAATCATCCTTACCCCATGATGCGAGAACTTGCATGCAGCCCCAGAATGAGGAAGATTGACAGTCATTTTGTGTTTTTTCTATTTTCTAATAAGTGTGCCAACAGTTTTGCCTTCTCACCAACCTGCTTGTCTATGGTCCTGTAGCCCATCCCACCCTTGTACAGGTCTACAATTTTATCCCTGGTGTCATTAGACAGCTCTTTAGTTTTGGCCATGGTGGAGAGGTTGAAATTTGATTGATTGAGTGTGTGGACAGGTGTCTTTTTTACAGGTTACGAGTTCAAATAAGTGCAGTTACTACAGGTAATGAGTGCAGAGTTGGAGGGTTTCTTAAAGAAAAACTAACAGATCTGTGAGAGCCAGAATTCCTGCTAGTTGTTAAGTGTCCAAAAACTTATTTTATGCAATAAAATGGATTTTAACTATTTAAAAATTATACAGTTTGATTTTCTGTTTTTTTTTTTTTAAGATTCTGTCCCTCACAGTTGAAGTGCACCTAAGATAAAAATTACAGACATCTCCATTCTCTGTAGGTGGGAAAAGTTGCAAAATCGGCAGGGTATCAAATACTTATTCTCCTCACTGTGCTTGAATCACTCGAAACAGACAAAGCATCTTATTCGTTTAACAGTCTACTCAATTCATTGTGATATAAATTGTGGCTGAGGATAATGTCACATTTGCACGTAGCTGAAAAGTGCAGCCCTAGAGTTGGTTACTGTGGGTCCGACACTGCACCATTGTCCAACACCTTGCAAATTTGGGACTACATTTCTGCAAATTAATTTTATAAAATCTATAAATGTTGTCAACAAGCCAATGTGCCAATATAGGCTGCAATAACTGCAATTGTAGCCATGAATAAATCTTGAACAGAAAACCTACAAATATGACAACTACTATATTTAAATTAGTAACAATTACCTAATCAAAATCAAGAATATATTATAAAAACAGTAAAATTAGTGGATGATCGTATCTGGAAATGTACTAAAGGATTAACAAATAGTACATAAATAAATAATACATGATACATAAAAAAGTAATAAACACAGTCATCACCAAAAGTGTTGGCACCCTTGAAATTGTTTCAGAAAATGAAGTATTTCTTCCAGAAAATTATTGCAATTATACATGTTTTGTTTTACACATGTTTGTTTCCTTTGTGTGCATTGGAACAACATAAAAAATAGAGAAAAAAAAGGCAAATTGCAACCTAAAATCCAATGGTAATCTTCAGATTTTATTATAGTCAAAGCATCAACCCCAAAACATCTTTGAACCTCCGCCATATTTGACTTGGTCACAGGTGTCGGCTGATGTACTACTCCCATCAGCCTACACCTGCTGTCGCTGATAACAGCGAAAGCAGATGGCGGCTGTTGGGAGTATTCATCAGCCAGGACCTATGCAAAAAATAAATAAGTTAAAAAAAGGCATGAGTTCCCTTTTGATAACCAGCATGGCAAAACTGACAGTTGTGGGCTGCAACCCTCAGCTGTAACCTTTATCATGGTTGGTTATCAAGAATAGAGGGGTCCCCAATCTGTTTTATTAAATTATTTAAATAAAAAATTTAAAAAAAAGGCATGGGTCCCCCCATTTTTGACAATCATTCAAGCCACACCAGAGCAGTAACAAGGTCTCCCTGGAGAAGTCTGTGTTCGGGGTCCGTGCTCGAACACTAGGTGTTCAATACAGACCTCGAACTTTACTGTTTGGTTTGTCCATCTCTACTTGCAATTTTAGAAAGGTACCAACAATTTTATTCAGTCCTCTTTTGGGGTTTTATGTCCAATTTGCTTTTTTTTCTCTGTTTTTTGTGTTGTTCCAATACACACAAAGGTAATAAACATGTACATAACAAAACATGTGTAATTACAATAACTTTCTGGGAGAAATATTTCATTTTCTGGAACAATTTTAAGAGTGCCAACACTTTTGGCCATTACTGTATGTTAAATAGACATGTACCGTATTTTTCGGACTATAAGACGCACCGGACTATAAGACGCACCCAGGTTTTAGAGGTGGAAAATAGGGAAAAATATATTTGAAGCAAAAAATGTGGTAAAATGTTTAATAACATAAATAACATACTATTATATGTGGTGTTATTATATATAATAGCATGTTATTATGTAGGAAGCTACGGGTAGAAGATGGTGCTGCGGGACCAGTGTGGTGTCTGTAAACTACTATGTGAAGACGCTGGAGGGTGAGTATAAGGTCGGGGTCACACATGCGAGAATTTTGTGCGAATCTCTCTCGTGAACACCCGGCACTGCCGCTGGCACTCAGACTGGAGCGTGCATCTGCATAGAAATACATGCAGCCGCACGCTCTGGTCCGAGTACCTGCGGCAGTGCCGGGTGTTCAGAGATTCGCACAAAAATCGTGCAAATTTCTCGCATGTGTGACCACGGCCTAAGAATGGGGGCATAGGGCTTATATTTAAAGCCATACTCCAGCACTGATAACACTGGAGTGCTGCTTTAAGATCCCATGGGAGAACTATAACTCCCAGCATGTCCTGCAGATCCTATGGCATGCTGGGAGTTATAGTCCAACACAGGATGGCAGAGTGCTTTTTAATGTGCTGTATTTACTAACCTTTTATTTTTTTTCTTGTACAGTGTGTCTGCAGGACCTGTGATGACATCATGAAGAGGCAGGGCTTTGTGTGGTCATGTGATGCTCCAGCCCGCCCTCTTCATGACCTCATCACAGGTCCTCCACAGGAGCATTCAGCATGGCATCAGCACAGCCCCCAGGCTGTCAGGTATGCGATGCCTCCTGCTGCACTCTGCTCCTGCCGCCTCCTTCTGCTTCCAACACATCTCCCCAGCTGCTGCAGGAATCAGGCGCTGGGGAACCATGTGGCTCTGTCATTTGCTGCTCCCCGATCACTGCTCAGCTGATAGGTGGGCGGGGAAGCGGCTAATGAATATTCACTGCACTTAAGTATCGGGACCAGTGGTTTCCCCAGCGCTGGATTCCTGCAGCGGAGGGGATATTTTCATGCCTCCTGCGATCCCACTCCACCGCTGCCCACTGCCCCCCACCCACATGTTACATTCCGACCATAAGACGCACCCACACTTTCCTCCCAAATTTGGAGGAAAAAAGTGCGTCTTACGGTCCGAAAAATACAGTATATAAATAACAAAGCCTAAAGAAATGATAATAATAATGTACAATTTAATTAAAGTATTGATCCGTGATAAACAGAGTATCATGCTGGTAACACACATGCCTCCTCGGCGCCACTCTACGCATTGGGTGGTTTCTCCATGACATTCCGCTAAGTGTTTTTCTTGCAGCACTGCTGCTTCTGCTATGGCAGTCATTTATCTTTAGGGGGGCATGGTCTGTCGCTGAAGGGATTTAACCCTGCTGTGTTCCGAAGAGATAATGCCATGCTAGCAGGGCCTTTATTAGGCAGCTCCTCCTACCACTCCCAGCCCGAACATTAGTTACTACTCTGTTAGCACACTTTTATTCATTCCTCTGTTTTCCACTTCGAGTTAGTGACCCAGCTTGTTTACCTGTCCTACCTGACCTCTGTACTCTTGACCTAGTTTATGTTTACTGATCCTGTGCTGCCTACCTCAACCTTGGACCATCTGACTTTGCCTCTGTTTCGCCCCTCGGTAACTCATAGCATGGCTGTTATTGGCCAGAGCACCATGTGACCCTGCCTGCATAAAGGCTGGGTCATGGGTTGCACCCTCATGCGCTGTCAGTGTGGTTCTCCTTGCCATATTGTTCTGTGCCTGAAAAGACTGTTCCTTTGTGCCATAGCATCGTTGTGTAAACTGCCATAAAAGCCTGTACCTTCATGCCATACCAGAGTTGTGTAGACTGCCCTAACAGCCTGTTGCTCTGTGCTATAAAGGCCTGCTGTTCTTCGGCAAAAAAATCAAATTGCTCTGTGCCATATAAACTTTGTTCTTTTGCAAAAAATCCTATTGCTCTGTTGCATAAAGACCTTATCTGGTAAAAAATCCTGTTGCTCTGTTGCATAAAGACCTTATCTGGTAAAAAATCCTTTTGCTCTGTTACATAAAAACATTGTTCTATGTGGCAAAAAAAACATATTGTTCTGTGCCATATAAACTTTTTACTCTGGAGGCTAAAAATCCTGTTGCTCTGTTGTATAAAAACCTTGTTATCTGGAAAAATCCTATTGCTTTGCTGAATAAAAACTTTGTTCTCTGTGGCAAAAAATCCTGTTGCTATGTTGCATAAAAACTTTGTTTTGTGTGGCAAAAAAAAAAAAAGTGTTGAATAATTCCTACTTCGACTGTTAATACATAACAACGTCTACCTCATCCTCCACTTGGACCTCGGCCTCCTGGTTCAAGATAATACTTTATTTTTGTATTTAATTTCTGTTATCTTCATTAGTTCCCCATAAAAATTTAAAAACAAAAAAAGTGTTGGTTACTTGAACTGTTATACCTACATCTCAACGTGTACCTCATCCTCAATTTGGACCTCGACCTTCTGGTTCAATATAGCTGGTTGATTTTATATTTTATTCTCTGCTATTTCCATTAGTTAAAATCTTCTGTAGGGGTATTGTTCCCCATGCTCTTAGACTAAAACTTGTTAAAATCTGTGGATGTTTTGTTCCCCATGCTCTGTGGCTGAAATTTGTAATCATCTTATCATCACCGCACGAACACTGCCGGAAAAAGCCGAAGACTGACGAGTGCAGTGAATACCGCCGGCAGTTAATGAGCGGCCCCGGAAGCAGATGCGGCCGGGAGACAGCGGGACGGGAGGACGCGTCGCTGGACAGGTAAATATAATTATAATGGCCCATATCTGTAAAGTCCAAGCTTGGGGTTCAGATGCAAGTTCGCATCATCTCCGGCCCCGAGCTCGAACTTTACAAAAAACTTAGGTGAACCCTCCGATCCTGATCATCCGTTCACCCATCACTACTTACTTTGTGAATAAATACATGACCTATTTCTTATTTTGGAAAAAAACTGAATATTAATCTGTTTTATAAATTCTCATGTATACCCCCCTTTGTCTCACCCACCATTTTCTTCTTTGTCTGTTTTTTGGAATTACATGCATGTGGAGAATGGGAAAGGGGGGAACAAAGTCAGCTCACCAGTCTCTGGATAATCCTCTGTTGGTCCATGCACGGAGCCACCTTGATTAGGGGGCATTCTCTGTAGCAAATGCAGGAAAAAAAATCTCCAGCGTGAAACTCCATTTCAGAAAAAAATCCAATATTTTATTGATAACATACTTAATAATCCAGCATCAAAAATGGAAAGACATGATGACAAATGGGGTCCCTGGTGGTCTGAAACCGACGCGTTTCGACCATTCAGGTCGTACTCATGGCATAAAAGAGACCTAGAATGTAAACCTTATATCCAAAAAGAGACATACAATACACTGGTGCACTAATTAAAAACGTGGAAAAAGCAAGGAAAGGAGACTCCCTCATCATTTAACTCTTTTGCAGACATGCATAGTGATGAAACCATTGTACAGATTAATGCGGTCAAAAAAACACAAATAAAAAAAAAACATGCAATCATCATAACATGTGAAGTGCCGATAATAAGGAATTTCCCAGTATAATAAAAAATAAATAAATAAAAAAAAAATAAAGCAATACTAGAGTCTGCAAGGCTGATACAATGATCATACCATTGAACACACTAGCGCGATCATAAAAAAACAATACAAAAACACAAATATTGTAATAGGTAACATGGTAACTGTGGTAAATTTTCTCATATGACAAGGACAATCTATGAAAAAATCAAGAATTAAATAATACTAACAAAAAAATATAAAAAACTAATTCTTACAAAGGTACAATAACCGCATAAATTAATTAAATTGCAAGTCTAAGTCCAACCGCTTATTCAGACTTGATGGTACACGTGTGTTTAGTTTGAAAATCCATAAGGACTCTCTATTCAGGATTTTCCTTTTAACTCTTTCATAGGCATACATAGTAATAGAACCATTATACAGATTAATGCGGTCAAAAAAACACAATATAAAAAACGCAATCACCATAGTATGTAATATATTGATAATAATGAGTTTCCTAGTATAATAAATAAAAAAAAAATTAAACAATGCTAGTATCTGCAAGGTTGATGCAATGATTATACCATTGAACACACTGACGCACCCAAAGAAAAACATAATACAAAAACACAAATATTGTAATGAATAACATAATGACTGTAGTAAATTTTCCCGTATGATAACCCATGAGGAAATCTGGAATTAAATAATACTAGTGAAAAAAAAAATATATATATATATTTATATTTACAAAGATACAAACACAGCATAAATTTGTTTAATTGCAGGACTAAGTCTAACCGCTTATTCAAGCCTAAAGGTACACGTGTATTTAGTTTGAAAATCCAAAAGGACTCTCTATTCAGGATTTTTCTTCTGAAATCCCCTCCCCTAGAGGGTTTAAAAACTTTCTCAATTGCAGTAACTTTAAGAGTATTTGTATTGCCTGCATGGTTAATTTTGCAGTGATGCGACACTGCTGAGATATTATGACTAGTGATGAGCGAGTATACTCGTTGCTCAGGTGATCTCCGAGTATTTTGGCGTGCTCGGGGATTTCGTTTTCGTGGCCTCAGCTGCATGATTTGCGACTGCTTGAATACATGTGTGGAATGCCTGTTTGCTAGGGAATTCCCACATGTATTTAGCCTGTCTACAAGTCGCAAATCATGCAGCTGAGACCACGAAAACTAAATCTCCGAGCTCGCCAAAATACTTGGAGATCACACCAGCATGCACGTGGAGACCCGAGCAACAATGCTTCTCGCTCATCACTAATTATGACTAGTCGCACTAGAGGCTAACGATAACTGTTTTCTAATCCTCTTTTTCAGGGGACCAGTAGTGCAACCCACATATTGTAGTTTGCAAGAAACGCCTTCAACCAAATAAATGACCCCTTCTGAATTACAATTCATATAGGTCTGGATAGGATAAGAAATGCCTGTGACTCTAGAAACAAACATATCGGTTTTATGAACAAAATTGCACACCTTGCAGGGATGATGTCCACATTTAAAAACACCCGTATATTTCAACCAGCTTCTATTATCCGCAGTGTGAACATTGCTGCAAAAAGACTGGGTGACAGAATATCACTTATAGAAGGAGCTTTTCGAGCTATGTAACGAATATGAGAGTTTAGAGTCGTTATAAAGAATAGGAACATATTTTTTCACAATATTAACAATCTTATTGTACTGTGGGCTATATTCAGGAGAGAAATTAACCAAAAAACAAACATTATTTCTATTCTGTGGTTTTCTTTTTATATTGTTTTTGCTGGGAACCGCCTGTAAAGAAGATACTGAGTCTGTATAAGAATCTTCAAGAAGACTATCTCTGTTAATATTATCCACAATATTTTTCGCTTTCATCAATGTCCAATTTGGATAACCCCTCTCTTTAAGTCTCAATAAGGTTGCCTCTGCTTCCACATAATAAGTTGAAATAGAACTGCAATTTTTCTCTAGTCTGATTAATTCCCCCAATGGAATATTATTAATGACATGTTTGGGATGACACGAATGTGCTTCTAGAATGGTGTTCTATCCGTGGGCTTTTTTTTTTTTGCGGTTCCGCTTTTTTCCCATTGACTTGCATTAGTGATGGATTTTGACAGATGGTCGTCCGTTAGGTCCGTTTTTGACGGATCCGCCAAAAATTTGGCGTCCGTCGTTCCAGAAAAACGTCCAATGCAACGTTTTTTTCGGTCAGCCAAAATGGCGGACTATGGCGGATCCGCCGCATCCGCCATTTTGTGTAATGGCCGCCTATGGGCGGCGGATCCGCTGCCATCCGTCTTTGACGGAATCCGCCAGCAGATCCGTCGCTTCCATAGAAAACCATTGAAAATAAAATTTATTTTTCCGGGTTGAAAAGTTCATGGCAGATCCGTCAGAAAAGTGATCCGCTTGCATCCGTTTTTTTACTTTCCTGGCGGATCCGCCATTTTCACTTTTTGGCGGACGTCGCACGACTGAAGTGTGAAAGAGGCCTTAGCTATACAGTATATTCAGGTTATTCTCTTCTCTTTATACCTATACAAGTCTCACATCAACTTACCTTTATTTTTTGTTATTTCACTTTTTATTTTGCTGTGTATATCATGAATCTATACATTGATTATATTGTACATAATTATCAATTCTTCATGCTTCGTTATGTATGTCGATCTAGCAGTATTATGCATACTTATTACTTTTTTAAATTATGTTTTATAATTTATTTATGTATCATTTATTTATCTTTTGTTAATCCTGTGGTACATTTCCAGACACCATCATCTACTAATTATACTGTTTTTATCATGTATTCTAGATTTTGAGTAAATAAAGGATACTGATTTAAATATAATTGTGATCATATTTGTAGGGTTTCCAAATTTATTCTGCATCAGGACAATGACCCCAAACATACAAAAAGTGTTATTAAAAATTATCTTCAGCATAACAAAGAACAAGGAGTCCTGGAAGTGATGATATTGACCCAACAGAGCCCTGATCTCAACATCATCAAGTCTGTCTCCGATTACATGAAGAAACATAACGATTTGCACAAACTACATCCACAGAAGATCTGTGGTTAGTTCTCCAAGATATTTGGAAACATTTCACTACAGGCTACTCAAAAACTGTGTTCAAGTGAGAAGAATTGATGCTGTTTTGAAGCCAAAGGATAGTCACACCAAATACTAGTTTGATTTTGATTTCTCTTAATAGTTAATATAACTTTCATTGCAAAATCTTCAATTTTACTTAAATTAGTTAATTAAAAAATGAACACACCCCACATCAAAATTACCTCCATATTTTTAATGCCAACCCCCCAGCCTTATAAGCATGTAATGAACAATTTGGTGACATATTGAAATATACATCTTTTTCCATTCTTCAAGAATAAACTCTTTCAAAACTTGGATGCTGGATGGAGAGCGATGCTCTTCAGAATTACTCATAAGTGTTCAGTTGGGTTCAGATCAGGATACATACTTGGCTACTGATTCACTTTTACCCTGTTCTTCTTCAGATATGCAATGGATGTATGTTTTCTATCATTGTTATGTTAGAAAAGTGCACATCTACCAAGGGCATGGAGTGATGGTAGCTTCTTCCCTTTCAATATAGAGCAGTACATCTGTGTATTCATGACACCATCAATGAAATGTAGCTCCCCGTCGCAAACAGCAATCATGCTGCCCCACATAAGTACACTGCCCCACCATGTTTCACTGTAGGCATAATGCAGCAACCACAGACCACTGTCATGGCCAATGTAATAGGATGTGTATATCAATTTGTACCAATTATAAAGTTAAGTAAAAATATACAGTGTAAGAAAAAAATTAAGTGAACCTTTCAATTTAACATCCTTCTTCAGCAGCAGTCATATCCACCAAATGTTTCCAACAGCTGCAAATAAGATTTGCCCACTGTTGAGTAGTAATCTTGGACCATTCCTCCAGGCAAAGGTGTCAGTTAATCAATATTTTGAGGTCTTATGCCATGTATGTACAATGTTCTTCAGGTCATGTCATTTCGATGTATGCTTTGGCTCCTTATATTTGTAATTTTCCAGTAAAATGTTGTAATATACCTTGAAGCTCGTGGTTCCCTCAATAATCAGAAAGGGTCTAGGTCCCAAAACAGCAAAGCAGACCTAAATTATTATGATGAACTTTTCCTTATATTTATAGTAATAGCAAAATGATATGATAGTATCAAGTAGAAAGTCAAATGACATTGGCAGTCTTTCAAAAAAATATAGAGTGAAACAATGATATTATAAAATACAGAGTAAATATGTCTAATGTTTATTAAATAAAGATTTTTCTTTATTTAGGCAATAGATATTCGTTTTTAGAATCTGACAAAACATTAGCCATGTAATCATGTCCTGTCCTGTTGAAAATTTCATTACTACCCTAAGTCACAGAAGAGCGGAACAAAGAGTCACTAATCCAATACTAACTGTTCAATATTTTCTTGATGAATTCTTACTTTCTTTATGCATAAAATCAAAACCAAGCTCTCAGACAATTGATTTTGTGCAAAGAAATATGCTTTAAGCACTGAAGCTAATTACAATTTTTGATTAAAACATAAACACAACAGAGCGATCTTGGAAGCAAAGTCATAAACACAAATTCACAAATTCTGGCAAATTAAAATCTACTTACGCAAGATTACGTGCCATTTTCTGATATTCAGAGAAGGATTTCTAGATGTAGTCTCTGTTTTTACAATATATCCCCAGAAAAGCTATGTCACACCATTATAGAGTAAAATATAAGATTTTTTATTAAAAAATATTAAAAAGCATACATGATAATATCACACATTTTTTAAAAAACAGCCAAACAAGGAAATGCAAAGCAAAAAAAAGTGGAGCTGCGTAGGTATAGAGAGAAATATTAAATTGTAGACATATGGATCACAGTTTAATATTTAGTTCCATACTTATGCATATCTGCTTATTTTGTTTTATATTTCTTTGATTTTGCGATTTTTAAAAAATGTACTATATCATCATGTATGCGTTTTTAATATTTCTTAAGAAAAATTCTTATTCTTATATTTTACTCTCTAATGGTGTGACATACGGTAGCTTTTGTAGGGATATGTGTATATATTGGTATGAGCACACCTGCTCACTTAAATTGTGCATGTTTTCTGTTTTTTACAATATGATATATAGATACATGTATAGATATACAGATCCAAAATAGAAAAAATATCAAAAATTGTCAGCGGTACAATTAGTTTTATAAGCGAAATATCTTAGTTTCCTCTCAATAAAAACACTTAGGTAAATATTTCAGTTTACAAGTTCTACAAGCTGAAATAACATTTTTGAATATTTTACAATATTTTGAATCTTATTTAAATCCGGAATAAAAACGATGATGCTTTTTGTTATAATAATGTAATATTACAAGGACTTTTCTTACCTTTAAAATGAAGGTCTACTTGAAAGTCACCTGGGCGGCTGCAAAGTGTTACCTTTAGTTCCCTGCTCTACCTTTGAAATAAGCTTAGTTTGTGGGACGTATTAGAATTATATACCGAGATATCAATGGCAGCACTTGGAATCGCAGAGCAAATACCTGAATGATCTCTTTATTCCATGTCCGTTAGGGTTACTTGACTATCCTATTCCAAACACTTTTGTGTTTTCCATAAAGCATGCACAGTGTAAACATAGATGAGATAAATTTAACAGCACTTAGGATAAGCCCAGAAGTCCTTTTAAAAACATGGCAATGTTTTTTTTTTTTACTCCATTTTGTACAGGGCATGACATTTTTTTGCAATGTGATCCCTCAATGAGAGGAAAGCCTGGAATGCAGCCAGATCACAGTAGTTGGCTATTGTGTTACACGTGACATCAGAAAATACGTTGTTCTTTAGAACCGTTAATCAGAGATGCATTCTTCATTATCACACAACAAACCATCTCGTCCGCAGGAAACAGCGATGTTAATGACCTGTGTCAAAATATATTTGCTTGAGTGAGATTGACAATGACTAAATTAAAAGAAGTGTTATAGTGTGAATGTTTAATAAGCTTAAAAGGTTAGATGGCCAACGTTAGCAAAAAGAAGAATTTTGGTTCTCACTTTCTATCAATTATATAGTAAACAGACTCGTCGGAGAGGGTCATTAGTTTTGTTCTTTTGATAGAAAACAATTTTCAAGTCTTCAAAAGAACATTATTTTTTTCAGTTTTGACTGCAAATAATTATAACGCTTCAATTAATCAGACAGATGAACAGTGGAATTTTCTGGATATACAGGGATTCAATTTCTTTGACAAAAGATGATAAATATTAATTTAGCAGAAGTTCTGGGTAATTAAGAAAATTATGTTCATTCGGGTGCTATGTTTAAATTCTGCATCTTCCTAAAATATGTCATATCTAATTGAAACATATTTACACAAAAACACAATCTATTTAATGATTCCATTTTTAAATGCACGTGTGCTAAATTGCAAAATGTTGGAAAAGCATCACCCCCCCTCCACTGGCACCTCAAAATTAACATAGAAAAGTATACATGCAATCAAATACAGGAACACAAACTTCAGAGCAGAAAATATCTTCTTAATCCATCTCACCCTAAAGCAAGTGGTGAGGGGGGCTACAATAGCTCAGAACACTCTTAAAATGTAATGCCGTAGGAGAGAAGAGAAAGAGCACAAAAGTCCCAGATAAAAAAATCATATAATCGTTTATTCAATAAAACATAAAACACAACAAAATAATATTAGTAATTAATTGTAGTACAAAGCTGCAAAGTTGATAATAAAGGTGTACCACACAGGGTCCACCCGAATTATAGTGGACTGGGGAGCAAAATGAGACAGAAATTGAAGAAAAAGTGCCCGTGCAATAAATAAGTAAAAAGTCACACACAGAGATAAAGCTGATGGAAAGAAAAACTGCTCAGAGTCTAATGCTCAATTACATCAGGTATATGAGGAACAAATAAGTATAGTATGTAAGAAATGTCAGGCAATAAAGACAGGGAGCAGTGTAGTCAAACTCAGCCAGTCACTACAGATAGATAGAAAATATAGTGCATCTCACTTTAAGAGAGCGATAATACCACTAAAAGTGCCAGATATTGCACTTACCCATAGTCTCCACTGCAGTACCCTGTGTGCGCAGCCCCAATGCGCGTTTCATGTGGGCTTCCACGGGGGGGCTGTTCTCTCTCTTAGCAGGCTCAGGGGGGAGTGTGTTGACATAAAATTCCACTCTCTACTTACCCCTGGTACCCTTCTTCTAGGAATGGGTCATCTTGGCCCCCTTCTTATGGGAGGGAATCACGGTCTATGGCTCAGTTCTCTTGCTTGGGTGGAAGTAAGATTCAGTCTCCTTTGGCATCAGTTAAAAGAGGATATTTGTCCCTGTCCCTCACTGTGGCCTTCTTGCTCGTAGGGAGGGGAATGGTGTGGTGAGGGGAATGGTATGGGGACCCTTCTACTTTTGGATAGGGTTACAAGAGTCCAACATCTTGGTGAACGTTTTTGTGGCACTTTTTTATGCACATTCTAGAATAGACCACAAATTTGGACTTTTAGGAAAAAAAACCTGATCCGCTCCACCGCCCATCACTAAGTCCAAAGTCACAAAGTCATTTGGAGAACTCAGATTGGGGCTGTCGGGTCACCTGGCCACTTACCTCACTGTGCTCAATCAGCTTCCTAAGCTTACTGTTATCTCTTCTCTGTGGGTGAACACCTAAAGCATAGTACTACTGGTTGGGGTAGTTGTCCCTGGATACCCTGAAGTAACAGAGATTCTAATCATGGTGAGCTGGCAGAAGGGTGAGACTTTGTTATTTGCACCATCTTGTGTACTTCCTGGGATAGTACTTTATGTGATTGTCTGTTGGTGATCGCACTATGTTGTCTAATTTGTGTTTTGCCCATGGGGAATGAGTACAAGTGTTGAAGGAGTATGGATGTTCAATGTGAAGAGCCATGGTCCGTGCAGTCTCTCTAAAGACATCTAGGCTAGCAGACAAACGCATCTACTGACCCTCCAGTCTCCACAGATGACTTCAGTGCATAACACATTAAACGTAGTTTAGAATGAAATCAGCAAATATTGTTTGTGCAGTTTTAAAGGAAATCTGTCAGCAGGAGGTCACAGTCCAAACTATTTATATGTATTTATATGTATGCATCTCTTTCAAAGTTTACTAAAGCATTTTTATGGACAGTCTGATCCTTAATGAGAAATCAACATTTGAATTGATATGAATTGATATGCAAATGAGACTGAAGAGCTATTTCTAGATCTCAATACTGTGTCACTGCAACACTTTTATCCAACCAGTGCTGCCTCCTTCTGCTTGACTGACATCTCCTTTGCTTGAAGACAAGCAGAGAGGCTGTCAATCAAGCAGGGTAAGGCAGTGTTGGCTGAGGAATAGAGCTGGAGTGACAGAAGCTTTAGATCTACAGCCTCATTTGCATATATTTGGCCTAATTTGCATATCAATTCAAAAGCTGATTTTTCAGTTATGGAGGAGTGTACTGGTCATGCAACGGTATTGCTACATGCAAATAGAAATAAACATACATATTTGTATATTAGCACTCTGACTGAGCACTCCACCCTCCAGCCTGTGGCAGTTTTAATTGCAGTAGAATCCTACCTACCGGTACTCATAAATTTAGGCTTTAGCTTTAGAGAGATGTTCACTAGTGTTGAGCGATACAATACCGCAAGTATCGGGTATCGGCCGATATTAGCTCTATCGGACTTTCGATACTTAGTTCCGATATTTTCGTCTTATCGGATACCGGAATCGGATTTGTCACTGTCACTGTCAGTGTCCGTCGGTCGGGTCTGTCAGGAGTCAGCGGCACTTACCTGGCAGAAGATCTCCGGCGGTCACGGGCTGGACTGCTTGATGGCCGCCATCATCTTTCCCCGGCGGTCACATGCAGTTTCTCGCGATAACTGCAGTGACTGCTGGGTAATCCCGGCCGTAAAGCAGTCAGTCCGATGACGTCACCGCCGGGGAAGCAGGTAATCAGCTGTGCTGCGTCGAGATGACAGGCTCTGCCTGTCATTGCGATGTAGCAGAGCAGGATCGTCGTGGGACTGTCGTTACTATGGACTGCGTCGGACAGGTGGTATACTGTTGGTTTTTTTTTTCTTTTTTTACAGGAGATCGATGGCGTCGCAGGAATGAGTGTATAATAAAATTAATGAAAACTGTGTTGTCTCTTTTATTTCATTAAAATACTTTTTTCTTGCTGTGTCTTTTTTTTTATACATTTAAAAACTTTGGGATTAATAATGGATCGGTGTCTTATTGACACCTCTCCATTATTAACCGGGCTTATTGTCACCGTGCAATCAACGGTGACATTAACCCCTTATTACCCCACTTGCCACCGCTACAGGGCAGTGGGAAGAGCCGGGTAAAGTGCCACAATTGGCACATCTTTTGATGCGCCAAATGTGGGGCTGCTGTAGCCTGGTATTATCAGGCTGTTGAGGGCCAAAATCCATGGGCCTTGACAGTCTTTTAATACCAGGCCTCAGCAGTCTGCATTTTACTTGGCTGGTTAACAAAAATAGGGGGACCCCTATGCCGTTTTTTTTTTCGAGGGGATCCCCTATTTTTGTTAACCAGCCAAGCTAAGCAGACTGCTGTGGCCTTGTATTATCAGGCTGGCAAGGTCCATGGATATTGGATCCTTACCAGCCTGAAAAACCAGGCCTCAGCAGTCTGCTTCATCTGGCTGGTTAACAAAAATAGGGGGGACCCCACGCCAAATTTTTTTCGAGGGGATCCCCTATTTTTGTTAACCAGCCAAGATATGCAGACTGCTGTGGCCTGGTATTATCAGGCTGGCAAGCAGGGTCGGACTGAGGCACCGGGACACCGGAGAAACCTACGGTGGGCCCCAGCTCCTGCGTGGTGGGCCCTGATTTGAAAGGATAGGTCGCGGGGCAGAGGGGGCGGTGGCCCCGGGGCCCGCGCTCTGAGGGGGCCCACCCGGAGCTACGATACAGTTACATTCTGCGGCAGAGCAGGGAGAATCGCTCTCCCTGCTCTGCCGCCCGGAAGCTATGGGGCCTGAACAGGCGTTGGGGGGGCCCGGTGCCAGCAGTGGGCCCCCCACCCGTCATCGGAGGGTCAGCTGTATCGGCATCCAGCCGATAAAGCTGACCGCATGGAGAGAGAAGGAGCGAGTGCTCCTTCTCTCCCATAATCCCCCTCTCAGCGTATGACAGCGGGCGCAATAACATCACCTGCCGGCGCCCGCTGTCAGACGCTGAGAGGGAGAACAGTGAGCAGCACAGGAGCCGGGAGGTGAGTTTTTTTTTGATTTTTTTTTTAATGGGGGTGCAGTCAAGTCCTGGCTGGAGAAGTCGTCATGTCGGTGTGGGCCAGATGGAAAAGACATGAAAAGTGAACAATTCCATTAGAAAGAACATCAGCGGTAAGTCATTATCTGTACCTGTGCTGTAATCTATTATATGTTCTGTAGGACTGGTATTATTTAACACAGACCATATGGCGGTAATATCAATATTGGTCTTTTTATATATAGTGTAACATTTCCAGAGGTATTAGCTCTAGGATCGCTGTCTGGGTAGACAGAATGGCACGGAAACAGTTCATTCAGACAGCAGTTTGGTGAAAACTGGCCGCAACCAGTTTTATTAAAGTCCACAGCACACAGATAAAAACAAAGCATAAACAAAAGACCTAGGCTTGTCTAGCCACTAATTACACTTAGCTAGATGGCCCTCTCTATCCGGGACCCAGACTCTACCAGTCTGTGCCCAAAACAACACATATGATATATGTTACCAGTATGGAGTTTCACAGACACTCCTCTTTATGTCTGAAGGCAACTCCAACGTCCAGACTTGAGAGAGGTCACCTCCTATTCAGTAGTCACCAGCATGGAGTGTCGCAGAGTCTCCTCTTTGTGTCCGGGGTACCTCGAGCACCCAGACAGAGAGAGCCCACCTCCCGGAGTCTCCTTCCGTGCCTGGACTCCTGTCCAGACTGAATGAGCTCCCTGACTGTGCTCCCAAGCACCTACTTCTGGCTTCCTAATCAACACCTGAGTGGATTCAGGTCTGAGCTGCAAGCGTGTACTGAATGGCAGGTGTAGTGACCTTTCTTTACCACCAGGTTTACAAAGCCACACATTTCGCTCATACCAGTCAGCAAGGTACTTAGGTGAAATATACACCTCATTCACCACATATTCCTTCACTGTCTCACATATCCCCCCCCTCTTCTCCAGACCGGAGGGCTGGTCATCCAGACCGGAGGGCTGGTCAACAATCCTAAAGAGACAGTGAACTCCGGACCAGTTATGTCCAACACCAAGTTCATCTTCACCATTGTCATCTGTATCTTCACTTAAAGCAACCGCACTACGCTGTACCGTCCCAGGCCTATGCTCTCTGCGGGCCTCGGGTGTCCTGCACGGTTTCAGCTTGACTTTAGTGCCAGCCTCAGTCTCGGTATAGTGGCTCACCAGATAAGTACGACCAGGCACGTCAGAACAGCTCTGCTGATTCTTCCTCAGAAACTTTCGTACCTCCTGTTTTTGGGGCACTGACCCTGTGTCACCAACTGTCACAGGAGGTATAGGGGTTTTCTCTAATTCCCCCTGAACTTTCTTTAGCACATCTACTTTCTTAAATATCAGCTGATTCATAAATTCTATCTCACAGAACCCAAGCGCCTCTGTCATGGTCTCTGACCATTCCGAGCCACACTGTTCAAACGATTGGCACTGTAGAGGGAGCTGATCGTTTTTCTTGGTCGGTACACATAATTTATCCTCTTCTGGTACAGGCTCACTTTGCATAAGACTCAGAGCTCTTACTTCTTTCTCCAGGAGATCCTCATGGCTACGCATCTTCTCCTGTAGTTGTTGGACGTCCTTTACGTCTTCGGCCCCTTCTTCAGGCTCTTCTGGTAGGACATGCTCAGGAGCCCTACCATCAGTCTTCTTTTCCACCACGTTCTGCATCCCATCTGAGCTCCCGTGTATCGGCAGCGGCAACGGAGCGACACATCGCCCCTCCCACTCACTGGGACGTGGTTCAAGTGTAGACTCCATGAAAATGCGCCTGAGCTCACCAAGGCCAACCCGAGGTCTCAAAATCTCATCTTGGGATTTATCCAGATCCTTTGGGTCGCTCGGGAACTCCGATGGCGCACCGGGCGCCGAACTTCCGGCCCGAGCTTCGCGAGTCGCAGCCACGGATCCGGACAGTACACCGTCCACGCCGCTGTCTCCGGCAGAAACATATTCCGGGGCAGAGTCATTCCCCACATCTTCAGTCTTGTTCCTCACAGCTTCACTTGAGACATCAGCCTCTGGTGAGGCACCTGGCCTGGTGTCCACCACTTCCATGGCTTTCTCCACCTCTGCAGCATCACCTTCAGAGTCCTTGGCCTGATGCAGATCCACACCATACATTGATAACTTCTCATTTTCAACAGCATCCACTTGTGCTGTGTTCAGTTTCAGAGTCCTGTCTTTCACCTTAGTCTTCGCCAGGGAACCGGCCAACTGTACAACATCTTCAGATGCCATCCTCCGTCCGACTGCAAGGTCAGCCTCAGCCTTCCTCTCAGGACTCTCAATCTCCTCTGCTACCATGCCTTCCTCACTTGCACTGGTTGCTTTACTGTCATCAGATGACTCACTATCACCACCACTATCCCTGTCTGACCCCCTTTTCTCAGCCACATCTGGCTCACTTCCAGGGTTAGACACTTCATTTTCATTCACATCCGGCTCACTGTCAGGGTTATACAATTCATTCTCATTCACATCTTGATCTGGAACCTTAGTTAACATGTCATCCACAACATTAACTTCACCATCTGGTCCCTGGTTTCCCTCAGGTGGTCCCTCAAGTATGTGACTATGTGACAACCCCAGCACTATACTTCCATATAGCTCAGGTACCAGGAGCTGACTCACGACCTCTCCCTGGACTTCAGTGTCCCTATACAATAGGTTATTGTTCATGGCAGCATGAGGAAACCTCTCCTTAGAGCCAGGCTCTTGGGGAACCTCATTCAGAACAATTACATTTTCCTGTGCCGTTTTAAGAGTGGGGTCTCGCACCGGCTCACTCCCAAAATTGTCACAGGAGCCAGGCAGGTCAGGGACACTCGGTTCCCGAGAACCAACATCCTCGTCTCCCAGCATCACCTGCAAAGAAATTTCATCTTTATCACGGTCATCATCAGTATCATCACTATTATGATTAGCATTATCATCATTATCAATATCAGCATCATCATCATGGTCATCATCATTATCATGATCATCATTATCATTATCAATATTATCATGGTCATCATCATTATCACATAAGTTTAACGGCCCACTGGCATTGTGTTCCGCCCCTCGGGACTGCGCACCCTCAGTAGGAGCTTCATCACACTGTCCATCAGAAACATTTTTCCCCCAGAGATCCTTAGACCGGGAAAGTCATTACCCAATATGACAGGGTGCACCAGGTTTTTCACTACCCCCACTTCATATGAAACCTCCCCGAGTTTAGGGACCAAGTCCACGGCAGTCTCTGGGTAGACTTTGGTGTCTCCATGGATGCACACCATACTCAGGTGCTTATCAGGGATGAAGTCCCTATCAATCAGGCTGTCACATACGGAAGTCACTGGACTCTCTGAGTCCAAGAGGGCCTGCGCTGAGCAACCATTTGTAACCACCGGGGACACCTGTGGTCCAGTCTCTTCGGCTGAGGTGGACACACACACAGGTTCTGCGCAGAGAGAGGGGGATCTGCCAACACCACAACACATAGGCTCCCCCTCTATTGGACAGCCGGCTGCAATTTCACAACATCTCCAACCCTGTCCATCACACTTTTCCACCCACATGTCCCCTCGGGCCTGAACCCGCTTATCAGCATACCCCATGTCCCCAACAGCTGGAACGCTCTTACCGGGAGAGTTCGACGTCCGGGAACTCTGAAGTGACGTCCGCTCAGACGGCTGGTCACGGAGGCAGTCTTTGGGGACAAAGTACCTTTCTCTCTGTACCTCAGGAGGAAGTACTCGGGTGTAGCGGTCCACTGTCACCTTTTCGACCCTTTGGGCAGGGTTGCTGACGGCAGACTCCCAACTGTATCTCCAGTCATGGACTCTCCTGGCACGGGCTGCAACCGTAACACCCAGCCGGGTAAGAATCGCCGCTTTCAACTTGGCATAGTCTTCGCTGTCCTGCTTGCTCAGGTCAGCCCAGACTTTTTGGGGTTCCCCAATCAGATAGGGTACGACCGCCATGGCCCATTCAGATAGTGGCAGATTCTCCTTCTCTGCCAGTCTCTCAAACCTAGTAAGATATACCTCCACATCATCACGAGGTGTCATTTTTCTCAAGGACCGTCTTACCGCCTTCTTTATAGCGGACAACGCCGGTGCCTTCACAACATTACTTCGGGACGCGGCACCGAAATCCTTTTTTGGTGCTGTCATCTGCTCAACAAATAACCGGTTATTCTCCTGCTGCTGCAGGAATTGCTGCTGGGCCTGCTGCATGCGCTGCTGGTGCTGCAGGCGCTGCTGCTCCATGCTCTGCTGCATGCTTCGCTGGGCCTGCACCAGGTACTCAATGAGCTCCTCCATACTGCCGGACTCATCTGTCTCAATCACAGCAGTCTTATGTTGCACATTAACTTGCGCCATTTGTTCAAACAGCGCCTCCATGCTGTCATCCATGCTGTCAGACTTCTCTGTCTTCACAACTGTAGTCTTCACTCAAGACATACACACTACACAGCTTTTTTTTTTTTTTTTCCACAGAAAAATTCAGCCTTGCTGTGCAAACACTTTTTTTCTTTTTTTTTTTTTTCCTTTGCAAAGTCTATTAAGGCTACTGTCTCTTTAAGACTGCTCCACAAACTTTTCTTTTGCTGCTGCACATTCCACAGTCATTTTCACAACAAGTTCAGCTTTGCTGTGCATACATTTTCTCTCTGCAGACCCTATCAGGGCCACTGTCTCTCCAAGACTGCTCCAAACAGACGTTTCTGCTGACACACTTTTTTTTTTTTTTTTTTTTTTCTGCTGCTATTTCAATAGACTTCACCTTTAATGCTGTCTCTCGCCACTGTGCTGCATACACACTCCAGCACTAACTGTATCAGGCCCTGCGCTGCCCCAGCATTCTCCACTAGTGTTGAGCATTCCGATACCGCAAGTATCGGGTATCGGCCGATATTCGCGTTATCGGAATTCCGATACTTAATTCCGATACTTTTTCAATATCGTATACCGGAATCGGAAGTTCCCATAATTCTTTGAGAGGCAATGTGATTTTAGTCAGCCAATGAGGAATCCTACGAAGTGTGGGCACATCCTGTAATGCTGCGGTCATCTTAACTAATGGCATGGCTGTGATTGGCTGCTGAAATGATGTCAGAATGCACTATAAAAGGCGCCGCCGCCATTTTAGCGTCACTGTGCTGTGAACTCAGTAAGGGACAGAACGCTACTCTGCTCACTCTGAGGGACAGTTAGATATTGCGATTTTGTGTACTACTGTGCTTGAGGCAGGCTAGTTTACCAACCGCTGTGTAAAGCTTCATTTTGCCAGTGTTGTTTTAACAGCTCTGTGCAAGGTGTGTGTGTGACAGTGCAGGTGACGCTGCAGTTTGCTCTGCATCCACCGCTGTTTGTAGGCATCTGCACGTGTCACTGACTCTTTTTTTTTTTATTTTATTTCGTGGAATTGGTGCAGCTCCATTATATTAGAAAAAAATCTAATCTATTAGTGTGACGCGCTTCCATCCGTATACAATACATTGGTTGCAAACACTATAGAAGTATACAAAGGAGCTTTTCACAGATAGTGAATAGTTGTGTTTCAGTGTTCACTGTAGTCTGTGAGCTTTTCATTTTGTGAGTGCAGATTACGCTCCAGTTTGTACTTCAACCACTGCCGGTTGTAGTCTGCTGAGCGTGTGTCACTGCCTCATCCTTCACATTTTTCTCTAATTGGTGCTGCTCCATTTTAGTGGAAAAAAATCTAATCTATTAGTGTGACGCGCTTCCATCCGTATACAATACATTGGTTGCAAACACTATAGAAGTACACAAAGGAGCTTTTCACAGATAGTGAATAGTTGTGTTTCAGTGTTCACTGTAGTCTGTGAGCTTTTCATTTTGTGAGTGCAGATTACGCTCCAGTTTGTACTTCAACCACTGCCGGTTGTAGTCTGCTGAGCGTGTGTCACTGCCTCATCCTTCACATTTTTCTCTAATTGGTGCTGCTCCATTTTAGTGGAAAAAAATCTAATCTATTAGTGTGACGCGCTTCCATCCGTATACAATACATTGGTTGCAAACACTATAGAAGTACACAAAGGAGCTTTTCACAGATAGTGAATAGTTGTGTTTCAGTGTTCACTGTAGTCTGTGAGCTTTTCATTTTGTGAGTGCAGATTACGCTCCAGTTTGTACTTCAACCACTCCCGGTTGTAGTCTGCTGAGCGTGTGTCACTGCCTCATCCTTCACATTTTTCTCTAATTGGTGCTGCTCCATTTTAGTGGAAAAAAATCTAATCTATTAGTGTGACGCGCTTCCATCCGTATACAATACATTGGTTGCAAACACTATAGAAGTACACAAAGGAGCTTTTCACAGATAGTGAATAGTTGTGTTTCAGTGTTCACTGTAGTCTGTGAGCTTTTCATTTTGTGAGTGCAGATTACGCTCCAGTTTGTACTTCAACCACTGCCGGTTGTAGTCTGCTGAGCGTGTGTCACTGCCTCATCCTTCACATTTTTCTCTAATTGGTGCTGCTCCATTTTAGTGGAAAAAAATCTAATCTATTAGTGTGACCGCTTCCATCCGTATACAATACATTGGTTGCAAACACTATAGAAGTACACAAAGGAGCTTTTCACAGATAGTGAATAGTTGTGTTTCAGTGTTCACTGCAGTCTGTGAGGTTTTCATTTTGTGAGTGCAGATTACGCTCCAGTTTGTACTTCAACCACTGCCGGTTGTAGTCTGCTGAGCGTGTGTCACTGCCTCATCCTTCACATTTTTCTCTAATTGGTGCTGCTCCATTTTAGTGGAAAAAAATCAATCTATTAGTGTGACGCGCTTCCATCCGTATACAATACATTGGTTGCAAACACTATAGAAGTACACAAAGGGGCCTTTCACAGATACTGAACAGTTGTCTGCAGGGTTCACTGTAGTCTGTGAGGAATAACCACACTTAGGCCTTAACTTTTCTGACTTTCTTTATCAATCTACCAAGATGAAGAAGTCAGTGAGTAAGGCACGTGGTCGTGGTCGAGGCCGTGGATTTGCAGCAGGGAGAGGACGTGGGGATTCTGTGGCTGCTGCCGCACCCAGTGACACAGCATCCACCAGTTTTCCCCGTGAGCGTTCCTTTATGCGCACTTTTGTAGGAGCTCAGCGTACCCCCCTGCTGCGTGAAGAACAAATTGAAGCCGTTGTTGGTTGGATGGCAGCCAATGCATCGACTTCAATAGCTTCCACCTCCTCTCAGGACCACAGCACTGTTGAACAACCATCAGTCTCTTCACCGCCTGCCAAATTGCCCAGGCAGTCAGAGAGCTCTGTACAGGAGCCAGCTGAGTCTCTGCTTCTGTTCTCAGAATCTGTTGGCTTGGAAACAGGGGCCCAGCCAAGCAGCATTCTGGAATGTGAAGAAGAGGCAGTATGCAGTGATGCGCAACAGCTGTGTCTCTCTGAATCTGAAGAGGCGGGTGAGCCAGTGCCGATGGTCAGCACACCGCAGAACGCATCTGATGATGATGAGACTCAGTTGCCAGTTTCTGTTGAGCATGGTGCTGGCCAGACCACCCAACAACAGCAGGTGTTGGAAGAGGGTAGTGGTGGAGATGATGAGGTCCAAGACCCAACATGGCGTGAGGAACAGGAAGGTGGTGGGAGCAGCTCTGAGGAAGAGATTGCACCAACGGTCCAAACAGTAGGGAGAGGTAGGCTGCAGACTCGCTTGCCTGTAGCCTCCAGTTTGGCACCCGTTCGGAGCAGTTCTCTTACAACAGCCAAACCGGGCGCTCCCAGGACTTGCTCTGCGTGGTCCTTTTTTGATACAGTTGCAGATGATATTTGCTATGTCAAATGCAAGCTGTGTAATCAAAAAATTAAAAGAGGTAAAAGTGTCAGTAACCTTAATACAACAAATATGTGGAAACATGTGCGGTCAAAGCACTTTGTTGAGTTACAAAGACACACTGGAGATGTAGGCCAACCTACAGCAGCACCTACATCTTCAGCTCCTGTTGGAGCCTCTTCCTCCAGTTCACACACAGCTGGTTCGGCTTCCTCAAAGGATCGCCATGGAAGAACCTCTGTCACTGTTGTCCAGAGACACAGTGTTATTCCACCCACAGCTGCAAGTTCCCTGTCAACCTCACACACCCAGGCCACAAAACAGCCATCGGTAGCACAGGCATGGGATAAAAGACGGCCATACTCGGCAAACCATCCACGAGCACAGGCTCTGAATGCTGGCATTGCAAAACTCCTGTCCCTTGAAATGCTGTCATTCAGGCTGGTGGAGACTGACAGTTTCCGTGAATTAATGGCATTGGCAGTCCCACAATACAATGTGCCCAGCCGATTTTATTTCAGCAGGCAAGCCGTCCCTGGTCTGCAAAAGCATGTTGAGGCAAAAATTAAACATGCGCTACTAAACGCCGTCAGTAGCAAGGTCCACCTGACCACCGATGCGTGGACCAGTACCCATGGCCAGGGACGATACCTTTCACTCACTGCCCATTGGGTGAATGTTGTGGAGCCGGGTACAGATCTTGCGAGTGGCGCTGTACGTGTTCTGCCAACTCCAAGGATTGCCGGAATCAAGTCTGTCCACATTGACTCCTCCTCCTACTCCAGTTCCTCAGAATCATCGCTGCAGGAGCCGTCACGGTCTACCTCCACATGGATCCGTGGACGCTTACCTGATGCGACCGATATGAGCACAGCCGTGGCCAAACGGCAACAGGCCGTTCTGAAATTAATTCCCATGGGGAATCGAAGCCACACAGCGCAGGAGGTCTGGAATGCCATCAAGCAGGAGAGCGACGTGTGGTTTTTGCCAGCGAATCTCCAGCCAGGCTTGGTAGTGTGTGACAATGGCCGAAATCTGGTGGCAGCTCTGGGCCTTGGCAACCTCACTCACATACCATGTCTGGCACATGTGCTCAACTTGGTCGTGCAGAGTTTTTTGAGGGACTATCCGGATCTTGATGCACTGCTGCACAAGGTCCGCCTAGAGTGCGCTCACTTGCGACGTTCCAGCATGGCCAGATCGCGCATTGCAGCTCTGCAACGCAGATTGCGCCTTCCTGAACATCGCATCATATGTGACGTATCCACCAGGTGGAATTCAACGTTACATATGTTGGAGCGGTTGTGTGAGCAGCAGCCAGCAGTTATGGAGTATCAGCTGCATCAGGCGCAATCAACACGCAATTTGCGCCGTCCACACTTCACCATTAATGAGTGGGCCACTATGAAGGACATGTGCCACGTTTTGCGTGCGTTTGATGAGTCAACGCGGATGGCGAGTGCAGATGATGCACTAGTCAGCCTGACTGTCCCCCTTATCTGCCTGCTTCAAAAAACACTGCAAGCAATAAGGGATGAGGTTTTGGAAGAGGTGGAGGATGAGGAGTCACAAATTCCATCACCTTCTGGAAAGTCAGCGCAACGTGGTTCCTCACAAAGGGCTGGGCAGGGCTCACTTTGTGAGGAGGATGAGGAGGAGGAGTCAATGGAGGAGGAAGACATCGCTCCAGAGGGAGGTACACAACGCTCTAGTCAGTATGTAGAGCGAGGGTGGGGTGATGCAGAGCAGGCAGAGATAACGCCTCTTGCAGAGGACAGCGTTTCTTTGCCAGTTGGGAGTCTGCAGCACATGGTTGATTTCATGCTGCAGTGCCTAAGAAACGACCGCCGCATCGCCCACATTCTCACGACGTCTGATTATTGGGTGTACACCCTCCTAGACCCTCGCTACCGGGACAACGTCAAAAGCCTCATCACACCGTTGAACCGGGAGCGTAAAATGCGGGAGTACCAAGACACACTGGTGCAATCCCTAATGTTCTACCTTACTGCCGAGAGCACTGCTGCTGCTACTGCTTTACAAAGCAGCTCTGTGCGTCGAGGCAGTGTAGAGAGCTCTGCAACAAGAGGGAGCACACGCAGTGCCTCTGCACAGGGAAAGACCAGTATGTTAAAAATGTGGCAAAGTTTTGTGGCAGCGCCACAAATGTCTACACCATCCGAGAGGGCTCCAGTCAGCGGGAGGCAACGTATCCGTCAGATGGTGACAGACTACTTGGCTTTGCCTCTCAGTGTACTCCCAGATGGCTCTTCCCATTCAAGTTTTGGGTCTCTAAGCTGGATACATGGCCAGAGCTTAGCCAGTATGCATTGGAGGTGCTGGCTTGCCCTGCTGCCAGTGTATTATCGGAGCGCGTCTTTAGTGCTGCAGGTGGTGTACTAACAGACCGTCGCATGCGACTATCCTCCGATAATGTAGACCGGCTTACTTTTCTGAAAATGAACAAGGCATGGATCTCGCCAGAATTTGTCTGTCCGTTTTCAGATTAAATAACTGGTTCGCAACGTTATCCATGTCTCCTGTTATGTTCATCTTTCTACCACCTGAACTCTACTCCCTGGGCTCCAACACTGCCAGTTGCTGCTCAGAAGTGTCGTGTCCACAGAACAAAACACAAGCTCTACTGTTAGTGGGGTTCAGTAACGCCAGCTGTTCCCTGCTGTGTCAACGGCAAGAAGTCTCCTGTTCCCGACACATGGACAGAAAAACACATGACCAACATGCTCCAAATAGGGAAGAGCCGTCACCCTGCTTGTTATGCTGAAAACATGAAATTGTGAAGTTTTGCAGGCCTAGAATGATAAATTTTTATGACAAATATGGACAAATAATAATTTGTCATCACAGCGCATATCTGCACATGTCTATTAGAAATGGTAACAAAAAATAAAACATAGTCTACTCTTCACATTTTGAAATTAATGCATAAAAGTACATTTCAGACTTATGAATTAATGCTTTTTAAGGAACTTTATCTGTACCTGTAAGATAATGCAGTCAATGGATGTACGAATCATTAAATCCTCATCATCATCATCACGAGTTTTATTTATGACAGACATTATAAAATACACATACTGATGCCAACTGTAACTTCAAACACCATATATGAAATGGCCAGCATGTAAACATGGTAATAATGTCCAATAATAAATTATTACATCTAGAAAGTGCATCATGCATACTGACAATAGGTAGTTATACCTGCAAGTGCTGTTGAAACAACCACAAGAGATATAAATTAATACTGGTATATAGGTATCACAGTGCATAGTTACTCATGGACAATGTTGATGTAATACTGTATCTCAATTAAGTCAGCGTCAACCATTAGGCTTGTTAGTCTTGTACATTGTTAAAGAGGGAACGTAATTTTTTTGTTTGTCATAGGTGGAGTATTACACATTAAATTATTACTGCTGTATTTTTTTTGCGTCCCTAGTGCGCAATAACGCAGCCTAACCTCACATTTGATAGTCAGCTAATTGCCACACGCTACCCTACCCTACGCGTGACAGTAGGAAGGTAGTGTTGACGGATAAAGCTTTGCGCAACCAGACATTCTTTTACCCTCTTCAACACTCTACAAGCAAAAAATGCATGATTTCAGCCGCAGACTTTATTGACGTACAGTATAACATCGGCATTACCCATCAGAGGCTGTCCACTGTCTGATACAGACATAGAATATACCTTTGCTATCCGTAGCCTTTGTTTCACCTACACTTGCAGGCACACACTTAAATTGTGACAAACAATGCCTAATGTTTTTTTAAATGGTTATTTTTTATTGTACATTATTGTGTCATCAATCACATTGATGAGTCCATGCTGGACATGTCATACATGCTATAGAAAGTTACGATTTTATGAACTTAAATAATTGAAATGTCTGTGACTGTCACATAAAATTTGCGATGATTATGATGAGTGACTATTACAAAATCCATTGTCTTCACTATGTTATGGTTTAACATAGCGTTCCTTAAGCATTATTCATAAAAAAAAAAATGTACTTTTATTCTTAAATTTACAACACTATATTTTGTTACCAATTTTTTGGGTGTTGTGTTGTTCCATTTATTTTTGGCATGTGCATATATGCGTTTATATTTGTATTTTCTTTATTTTTCCTTCTTGAAATTAGAAAACATGTGTATCTTTGTACCGTGTTAGCCAGTAGATAGAAAAATATTTAGACTTCAGAGTCAGCAGTGGTTGATACCTTTTAATGGATAACTGAAAAGATGGAAACAAATTGCAAGCTTTCAAGGCTACTCACGTCTCTTCATCAGGGAAAGACTAACTAAAAAAATTAAGCATCACATATTTCTATACACAACAGGACACAGGAATAGTGCAATAGGTAAGACAAGTAAGTGACGTGTATCAGAACTGTCATTATCTCACAGGGATGAACATAAATATTGGAACAGTTCCTAGATAAGGATAGAAAGTTTGATTGCCCTCTCATTGGCGTATTTTTTTGGGTTTTCATGACCCTGGAAGGGCATAGACGCAGATTCCTTAATTGATATAGAATGACATAAATCCATGTGATCTATTCATTCCATCACTAACAGTGTCAAAGGTCATGATGAGCTTATATTCTGAAACCTTTGTACGTTTCTCATATTTGAAGTTATATTTTAATACCAGTAATTCCATATCCATGATGCTATGACCGGGCAAACAAAAGTCTTTTGCCACAGGTAAATTCATTAATTTATCTGTGATTGTGTGGCGCTGATAATTCATCCTTGTTCTCCTTTTTGTTGCCGGTCTCCCCTCACTTGTCCCTCCCTCACTTGTCTTAGCTATTCCTGTGTCCTGTTGTGTGTAGAAATATGTGATTGTTCATTTTTGGCTTTACTCTTAGCCTGATGAAGACACCTGAGTAGTCTCGAAAGCTTTGAATTTGTTACCATATTTTCAGTTAGCCATTAAACGTTATCAACCACAGAGGACTGTCAAGTATAAATATTTTTCTATTCTTGTAATTGAAATTTATCATTTTATTGTTGTAGTAAAAGTTCATTTATTCTTGTTTGAAGTACATACATTTGCAATGGCCACGTAACAAGGCAATAACTCAATATTTTGTGCCTACACCCTCCTTGACCCTGGGCTTCAACAGCGCCAGTTGCTGCTCAGAAGTGTTAGATGCACAGATGAAAACAATCGCTGATGTGTTTGTGGGGTTCAGTAACGCCTGCTGTTCCCCTGCTGTGTGTCTGGCAAAAATTACTGCTGCTAACTACAACTTCAACTTCAAACGTCTCATACTAGGCCTCTGCCTACACCCTCCTTGACCCTGGGCTTCAACAGCGCTAGTTGCTGCTCAGAAGTGTTAGATGCACAGATGAAAACAATCGCTGATGTGTTTGTGGGGTTCAGTAACGCCTGCTGTTCCCCTGCTGTGTGTCTGGCAAAAATTACTGCTGCTAACTACAACTTCAACTTCAAACGTCTCATACTAGGCCTCTGCCTACACCCTCCTTGACCCTGGGCTTCAACAGCGCTAGTTGCTGCTCAGAAGTGTTAGATGCACAGATGAAAACAATCGCTGATGTGTTTGTGGGGTTCAGTAACGCCTGCTGTTCCCCTGCTGTGTGTCTGGCAAAAATTACTGCTGCTAACTACAACTTCAACTTCAAACGTCTCATACTAGGCCTCTGCCTACACCCTCCTTGACCCTGGGCTTCAACAGCGCTAGTTGCTGCTCAGAAGTGTTAGATGCACAGATGAAAACAATCGCTGATGTGTTTGTGGGGTTCAGTAACGCCTGCTGTTCCCCTGCTGTGTGTCCGGCAAAAATTACTGCTAGCTACCTAATCATGGTGAAAAAAACATGACATCTCAAAGTGTGTAGTGCTACACATAGATATGAGGCTACACCATGATTTCTAAGCTGTAAACATTTGAAACGTCAACTTTCAAACCATAAAATGATTTGTCTTTGTCACAAATCTGTAACAAAATAATTGTGACATATTATTACAGATATACACATGTCGAAAACAAATGCAAACACAAAAGCCTACTTATGCTATAGGATACTGATGGTCAACCTTGTCACTCCATAGCTTAGACAAATCCAACTCACATCATGATGACTCAAATACTGCAATGTTGGAAGTGCATAATGTGGGTTGAACTTTGACAACTGCTGCAGTGCGAAGGTTATACTTCAGTGTTCTTGCCTTTAAAATAAAAGCATACAAGTAAATATAATATCCAATGTTGATTAAGGGACGTGATGTACACCTGTAATATTGTGCAAACAATGCATGTAGGAATAGTCCTCTTCAACATTACTTATATTTGTGTCATTTTAAAAAATACATATTTGATTAGAAAGTTAACAGCCCATATCATAAAGGTCCTTCATGTAAACATGATAATCGCTAACAAAAATCATGCATTACCTTGGTAAAGTCAATAGTGCATAGTCACAATAGCAAAATATATACCTGTAAGTGGTGCTGAAAGAACGACAACTGATAGAATAGGTGAATGATATCTATTTATCAGACTGAATAGCGACACCTGTACAATGTCGATATAATACTGTACCTTAACAAAACAGCTGTGTCACACCTCACACGCATTTTTCTTGTATCTTGTTATGTAATAGGGCACATGCGTGTATGTTTCATCATAGGTGCATGTTTACTGAGTAAAGCAGTCATGACAACGCCTTTGTGTTGTCGGTACGCTTGCGATGATGAACGATGCGCACCGTGAATGTTAGTCTGCGTCATAAGACGCACAGACGCTCCAATACCCAACGCGTCACAGCAGGAAGCCAGTCTGTGCGTCCAAACAAAGGCGCAAGCATACATGCACGTACCCTTTTATAAAGCTATATAAAAAAAAGGATGTAGTAGTAACGCACACTTTATTGAGGTACAGTATTACATCGCCATTCACCATCTGTGGCTATGCAGTGTCATCTATATATACCTTATCTATCCGTTGTCATGCTTGCAAGTCCACAGTCAGGCATAAATAGCTGTTTTCACTATGCACTTTTTAAAGGTTTTTTTTGTTAATATAAATGATTGCCACATATTATCAGTATTACATGATGGAAATTTTAGATATTTTTAAAAACTTTTTAGTGATATTATTCAGCAAATGAAAATGGTGTACATACTGTTACTTATCCATCATTTATGGATTCTGATATGTACTTGTATGCTTTTATTTAAAACCGTATAGCAGATTATTTAACCGATTTTTATTGTGGTTTGCATTGCTTTTCAACATGTTAATGTATGCGTTTATGTTTGTCAATTATTAATTTACATATATTTTTTAAAGTAAAATCATCATCTTATGGTACTAAAGGTTATATTTCTCTTGTTTGGAGTATAGACATTTTTAATTGACACGTAACAAGGAAAATACTTGATCTAGTATTTAAACATCCTCCTTGACCCTGGGCTCCAACACCGCCAGTTGTTGCTTGGAAGTGCTGTTAGCACAGTCTACACTTGCTCCTGTGTTACTGGGGTTCAGTAATGTCAGCTGTTCCCCTGCTGTGTGTACGGCAAAAAGTCCTGCTGCCTCCACCATGTTCTCTTCTCATCCCTGGGTTACAACACCGCCAGTTGTTTCTCGGAAGTGCTGTTAGCACAGTCTACACTTGCTCCTGTGTTACTGGGGTTCAGTAATGTCAGCTGTTCCCCTGCTGTGTGAACGGCAAACAATCCTGCTGCCTCCACCATGTTCTCTTCTCATCCCTGTTCTCTTCTCATCCCTGGGTTACAACACCGCCAGTTGTTTCTCGGAAGTGCTGTTAGCACAGTCTACACTTGCTCCTGTGTTACTGGGGTTCAGTAATGTCAGCTGTTCCCCTGCTGTGTGAACGGCAAACAGTCCTGCTGCCTCAACTTTAATTTCCATGGGTACCTTCTGCTACCCATCCGGGTTCCAGTACCGTCAGCTGGTTCTCCGCAGTGCCTTTGGCCTAGGTGCCTCCATGTCGGTATCCGAGTTCCAGCAACGTCTGCTGGTCCTTGGTAGTGCTTTGGAGCACAGGTACCTCCTGCTTAGTAACCCTGTCCCAGTAACGTCAGCTGGTCCTCGGTTGTGCCATTGGCTCTTTTCCTTCTGCTGACCCTCCGGGTTCCAGCACAGTCAGCTGGTCCTCGTTACTTTCATTGGCTCTTGTACCTTCTGCTACCCATCCGGGTTCCAGTACCGTCAGCTGGTTCTCCGCAGTGCCTTTGGCCTAGGTGCCTCCATGTCGGTATCCGAGTTCCAGCAACGTCTGCTGGTCCTTGGTAGTGCTTTGGAGCACAGGTACCTCCTGCTTAGTAACCCTGTCCCAGTAACGTCAGCTGGTCCTCGGTTGTGCCATTGGCTCTTTTCCTTCTGCTGACCCTCCGGGTTCCAGCACAGTCAGCTGGTCCTCGTTACTTCCATTGGCTTTTGTAACATCACCAACAGGACAAAGAAGGTTAAGACAAACTACAAGATACAGAACAAGAGACAGAAGAACAATAAGCAGAAGATCAAAAAGCAGAAGAACATTAAGTATAAGACCAAAATGAAGAGCAAAATATATGCTCTAAATTCTAAGCAGAAGAAGACTAAGCAGTGTATGGGGGTGAGTCCGTTCCTCCTCGTGGTGCCCCTGGAAAATGCCTGATGCTGCTGCAGGCTAAACTGAACGCGGACAAATACTGTTGTAATTAAAATCTTTCGTGACAGCAAGAACGGAAGGATGAAAATTCAGAGTTTTACAGATTACAAGTACAGGAATGTCTGTCACAAATAAGAATATGATGAAAAGGATGAATAGGAAGAAGATGAAGAAGTAGAATATGAAGAATAATAACTGTTTAATAAGAACAATATAAGTAATGTTAACAAAAAGATGAATAGCAAGAAGTTTTAGAAGATTAAGAAGGTGAAGATGAAGAATAATTTGATGAGAAAGATGATGCTGCTGAAAATTATGAAGGAGAAAGTGTGTGAAAAGTTAAAAAGGTGAAGACCATGGAAGTTGTGAAACAGACATATTTGACAAAATAGAAAAAAGGTTAACAACATTGTCAATTTGTTCGTCAATCCGAACGTATTTCCTAAAAAAAAAAAATTAATGCTATTCCATTGGATTGGGTCAAACATCTATGCCTTTAATGTCTCCTCAACCTCCCCCAATACATTCTACATTACTCTTTCTTGTTTTCCTTCATGTACAATTAACCAACAAGGCAAGAATGGGTTTTTTTTAATTTCGATATTTTGTTCCCATAGACTTACATGGGACTTCCGGTATCGGTATCGGGTATCGCCGATATTTTAGTGATATCGGCGATACCATTCCGATTCCGATACTTTAGGATATCGGAAAGTATCGCTCAACTCTATTCTCCACCAATTGTAACATTTCCAGGGGTATTAGCTCTAGGATCGCTGTCTGGGTAGACAGAATGGCACGGAAACAGTTCATTCAGACAGCAGTTTGGTGAAAACTGGCCGCAACCAGTTTTATTAAAGTCCACAGCACACAGATAAAATCAAAGCATAAACAAAAGACCTAGGCTTGTCTAGCCACTAATTACACTTAGCTAGATGGCCCTCTCTATCCGGGACCCAGACTCTACCAGTCTGTGCCCAAAACAACACATATGATATATGTTACCAGTATGGAGTTTCACAGACACTCCTCTTTATGTCTGAAGGCAACTCCAACGTCCAGACTTGAGAGAGGTCACCTCCTATTCAGTAGTCACCAGCATGGAGTGTCGCAGAGTCTCCTCTTTGTGTCCGGGGTACCTCGAGCACCCAGACAGAGAGAGCCCACCTCCCGGAGTCTCCTTCCGTGCCTGGACTCCAGTCCAGACTGAATGAGCTCCCTGACTGTGCTCCCAAGCACCTACTTCTGGCTTCCTAATCAACACCTGAGTGGATTCAGGTCTGAGCTGCAAGCGTGTACTGAATGGCAGGTGTAGTGACCTTTCTTTACCACCAGGTTTACAAAGCCACACATTTCGCTCATACCAGTCAGCAAGGTACTTAGGTGAAATATACACCTCATTCACCACATATTCCTTCACTGTCTCACAATAGATTATTTTGGCCAACAGCGCGGTCATTTGCTGAGGTTCTCTGATGATGGGCCCACTCAGAAGTTTTTCCCCCACTAAACCAAAACCCTAGCTACGCCTATGGCTCTCTCTCTAGTCTTTCTTTCTCGCTCTCTGTTCTTTCCTTCTCGCTCTCTGTTCTTTTTTCTCTCTGTTCTTACTTTCTCTCTTTTCTTTCTTTCCTCTCTTTCTTTCTCTGTTTGTTCTTTCTCTCTCGCTGCTCTTTCTTTCTTTTCCTCAGTACCAGCCACTGTGCCCTCATTACCAGTCAGTGTGATCAGCAGTGCTAAATGGTTACGCTTGGGGCGAGGATATGGGTGAGATTAGCTGTGAAATGGTTGTTGTCGGGGCGTGGCCTAAAATTTTCAGCGGCGAGCAACACGCGCCGCAGCCTTTAATCCTCTTTCCTGTCTTCCAAATTTGGGAGGTATGCTGTATGACCTCCCTACAACTTCTGGCCATGCTCCTGATGAGCACGACGGATGGTCTCGTGAGGGATCTCCTCCCACACCTGGACTAAAGCATCCACCAACTCCTGGACAGTCTGTGGTGCAACGTGGCATGGCCTAAAATTTTCTGCAGCATGCACAGCGTGCCACAGCCTTTGTCCCTCTTTCCCTTATTCAAAGGTTGGGAAGTATGATGTTGGGCCGCAAGAATATATTTTCTCTGGTGGGCTCAAGGTACTCCAGTCCGACGCTGCTGGCAAGGTCCATGTATGTTGGCTCCTTAACAGCCTTAAATACCATGCCTCAGCAGCAGGGCGTACATATAAATCATGGGGCCCCATAGCAAAAGTCTGAATGTTCCCCACCCCCCCAAAAAAAAAACCCAGAGGCATTGTAAATGTAAAGTGCCAGCACAGTGAGGGAAGTTGAGTCGCACAGAGACAGGGGTTTTGGGGGTACTCGGCACCGATCACGTCGACTTCTATGGGGGATGTCACGAGTAGCACAGCTCGGTCCGTGACCTGGGCGATCACTGGAATGTGGGATATTTCCAGGGGATGATAGAATGTTTGTGTAGTTTGTCGTGACGCCACCTGTAGTACCTGGTCAGGGTGTCCAGCGCTGCGGTGCAGGTCCTCTGGAAGGGATGGTGTAGTGCAGGTAGGTGAAAAGTCTTCTACAGGTAACACGCTATCCTTCCAGGGCAGATAGATGTGAGATAGAGCAATGGTGCAAAGTGATGTAGCAGAGTGGACTATGCGACGTAGTAAGAAAGCAGGAAACACTTCAAGTTAAACGTTGCATAATAAAATTTTTAATAATAACATTACAAAAGTGCAAATGGCTTATATTATGTGACATGTTTTGTTACTGTTCATACCCTTGATATGTGTTATACATGTGTGTTAATAAATACATATTCAACAAAAGTGCAAATAGCATTAGTGCCGAAGTTCGTGGAGACTTCTTAGGACTACCCCCACCGGGGTAACTTCACAGTGTCCTTTACTTGTGCTTGTGGAGGACCCGCTCCAAACCTCCAACTGTGGTCTTGGGTGGGCTGCAAGACTTTTCTTGAGCAGACCTCACTTTCGGCCACACCAAACGGGTTTTTAGTTTCTGAGGTAGTTGAAAATAGTGCACAGTAAAGTTTTTTGTAAAACCAAGATGGAGCACCGAAGTGCCAACTATTTACAGAAAAGTTTGTGAGCCAGTACAGTTCATGGCTTCAAAGTTCAACATTTTCATTACAGTGAAACACCATTACCCAACCTGGGTATATTAAGGCAACAATAAACTTGTTCTTCTGAACATTCACCCGTCCGGGTACATCAAACCATTACCCAACCTGGGTATATTAAGGCAACAATAAACTTCTTTTTATGAACATTCACCCGTCCGGGTACATCAATAATTTAACTATTTACATACAGAGACCCTGTCCGGGTTATTTAGAGTTCTTTGGCTGGCCTCTTACAGGTACTACCTGGTACTGTTCTGGAGCTTGCCAAACATCCGTGACAGGAGGGTCCACCCAGACCTGATGACGTCGTGTGGCCTGTACAGTGACGTCGTGACCCGCTATCTGGGTCTGTGTGGCCACCTCTTTCATCTCCCTCCGGGTCTGGACCCCTATGTCCCGGACTGAACGAACCCCAGGGGGCCTAACAGGCGCCGGGTACGGGCCAGCTATCATTATCATGTCCATAGCTGGGGCTGCTGAGGAGACCACTGAGGGAGGCTGGGGAGATTTACGGCGTGGGGTGGGCACTTGTGCAGAGGCCTGGTTGGGGGAGGCTGAAGGCTCGTAGGGTCTGTCAGTTTCCTGACACTCTGGGGAGTAGGGGTCGCACCTGGTAACATTTAGGGCGTACCATCCATTGTAACCCCAGTGTCGGGTGTAAGTCACCAAGTCTCCTGGCAACAGGTCCCTCCCCGGATGTCCTTCTGGGAGGTGAGCCTCCACGTCCCGCCGGGTTACAAAAACTTCTAAATAAAGTCCAGGCTCCTGGATGAAGCCCCAACCACCTTTTAACTTAAAGTTCCGTACTGCACCCTTACGCCGCGGCTCCCTCACCGTACTTTTATCCTTTCTCATACGTGCCTTCTCTGCCAGGTCCTTCTCCAGGTGACGTTGCCGAAGCTTTTGGGATTCTCGCTGCTCCCTTTGTCGCTCTGCTTCCCGCTCCCGACGTCTCCACTCTTCCTCCTGACGCCGGTTGTAATTCTCCTCCACCAGCATCTCCATGTCTCCACCATCAAACGCCAGCTTACGATGTACGGTTTGCGGCAGCTCTCCTGGCGCCCGCCAGTCCTGGCGGCGCTCACCTGTGGCGGAAGCAGCCGGCTCTGGAACAGATGACGGTCGGGGCTCCGGTACAGGCAGGTAGAGCTCTGGTGCCTGCGTGGCCTCCTCCATGAGGACGGGTGTTGCTTCTTCTGCCTCAGCGACGGGGGCAGACAGCGGGATCTGGGGTGCTGGTGCGGCGTTTTCTGCAGGAACGGGTGCCTCCACTGTGATACTGGCAACCGGTTCAGATTGCAAGGGCTGGGATGCCCGCACGGCCTCCTCTACTGGAACGGGTGCCTCCACTGAGATACTGGCAACCGGTTCAGATTGCAAGGGCTAGGATGCCCGCATGGCCTCCTGTACTGGAACGGGTGCCTCCACTGAGATACTGGCAACCGGTTCAGATTGCAAGGGCTGGGATGCCCGCACGGCCTCCTCTACTGGAACGGGTGCCTCACCTTCCGGTACAGACACTTCAGGGGGTAAGAGGGATTGGCGCCGCTCCAATTGTAGTTTTAGGGCCCGCCAGCTCGCTTCCATCCTGGCGACCTCCTCCCGGTGCCGGGCCAGGTCTCTCAGGGTATCCTCCGCTTCTTCCAGCGTAGGAGGGTTTCCAGGCTGGGTGCCAAACGGTGGCTCCGTGGCGATCGGGTCGCTTCCGTGGGGGGAGAGCTCTGACTCCTCCATCCCTTCCCACTTCTGCTCACGTCCATTCGCCATCTCTGCCAAGTCACATGTGTCATTAGCATCAGGAGAGGCGCCATCTTTTGTAGGGAGGCGGGACCTTCGCGTTCGTTTCCGCCCACTGAGGAGGATGAGGAGGCGGAACTCCAGAGCTGTGGGGCACGATCTTACATTGCAGTAACATTTAGAGTGTGCGGACATCGTTTTCGCGCCACGGAGTGAGTGTACGCCCACGAGAGCACGCTCTTATTCTTCACCTGTGCCTCGTGGCGCAGATATGACGGAAAAATGGCAAATACAGTCTATGATGATTTTTGCAATTCTCAAGCAAAAAAAACAGTTCAATTAAGGCACACAGGACTCGCTTATAGCGAGCTTCTGAATCCTGTTCGTGACGCCAAAGTTGAGTCGCACAGAGCCACAGGTTTTGGGGGTACTCGGCACCAAGCCCGTCGACTTCTATGGGGGATGTGACGGGTAGCACAGCTATGTCCGTGCCCTGGTCGCTCACTGGAATGTGAGATATTTCCAGGGGATGATAGAATGTTTGTGTAGTTTGTCGTGACGCCACCTGTAGTACCTGGTCAGGGTGACCAGCGCTGCTGTGCAGGTCCTCTGGCAGGGATGGTGTAGTGCAGCTAGGTGATAAGTCTTCTACAGGTAAGACGGTATCCTTCCAGGGCAGATAGATGTGAGATAGAGCAATGGTGCAGAGTGATCTAGCAGAGTGGAGTATGCGACGTAGTAAGAAAGCAGGAAAGGAAACAATTCTTACTACAAAGACATGCAGCATAAGGCTGCCTCAACCCCTCCCATCCAACTAGCTACACCCTGTTCTAACCAGCCTGAGCTAGACCATCCCATTGGGTCCGCCTACACTCAGCTGGCATAGTGTACTGTTGAATACAGTGGTTGGAGTCAATGGGGTGTTTCCTCCTTACCTGAGAGTACGTTGTCACACCGCTGGGTGCGATGCAACATCTCTGTGGCGACTGGACCCTCGGGTGCTTCTGTCTTTTCACAAATGCCGGCTTTACCCGGCAATTGAATCAGAGGCTATTTTACTATGTAGAAGTGAATAAACTATAAATATATGTATATATATGTCACAATGACATGTGTATATATTATATATATATATATGTATTCTAAGTGTGTATATTTTGTGTTTACAAGGAAAGAAAGTGTTTTTTTAGTTGCGATATTTTGTTCCCATAGACTTACATGGGACTTCCGGTATCGGAATCGGATATCGCCGATATTTAGTGATATCGGCGATACCATTCCGATCCGATATTTTTAGATATCGAGCAGTATCGCTCAACACTAATGTTCACACTAGATAGGTTTCCAGCAAAACTGGAAATTGCCTTGTCGTTGGCTGCTGGGCATGCATGAAGTAACCAAATGATGTGCTAAGTATCTTCATTTTTCTTATTATCTAGAGCAGCAATACTATTCATATTGCATATCTTTCATATTTACATGCTTTAGAACTAAATAGTGCAACTTTATTTGCTTGATATGTATAGAGATGGCTATTTTTACTTTGCATCTGTTCACACCAGTTTCTTGATTTGGAAGTTCCAGTCAGTCTTTTGTTATTAGTCAAGCAAGGTAAGCTGTTGCTGGGTGGGGAGTAGAGCTGGAGTGACAGAGGCTTTAGATCTACAATAGTTCTTCAGCCTCATTTGCATATCAATTCAAAGCTCATTTTTTAGTAGCGGAGGAGTGTACTCGTCATGTAAAGGTATTGCTACATGCATTTATAAATAAATATACCTACACAAATATTCAGTATATTCATATACATACATATATTTTTTTTGAGGGGTGGGGGTAAAATCTTACTGACAGATTCCCTTTAAGGTTTTACAACCAAAATTAAAAACACATGTAGTTTTGTCCTTTAACTTTGAGTCTTAATCACAAAATAAAACTATAGTCACATTGGAAACCTGGAAAATCTATTTGCTTTGAAAGATAAAAATATAAAAACTCGTGACCAATATTGTCGTTTATAAATCCCTTGTAAGACCACATCTTAAATATGAAATTCAATTTTGGACTTTAAAAAAATGATATAGGCAAGCTGTAGAAACTTTAAATGCTGGTAAAATGGATTAATACAGTAAATGGGATGGAAGCTCTGTCAACTAGATGTTTAAATTAGGCTGTGGTTCCACGGTCCGGAACCACAGCGCTTTGGACGGAGCGGAAATTCGTCTAAGCCCCGCCCCCTTTCTGACGCGCGCTTTTTCCGGAGGTGTTCAGGACACCTCCGGAACACCTCCGGAAAGAACGCAGGGCTACATAGCCCTGTGTGAAATTCTGTTGCGGCGACGCACCGTCGCCGCAACACGCGAGGACATGCTGCGGTCTGAAAAGACGCGCCGCATGTCCGTTTACGCAGGTCTGCCACCTGTGTGTTGTTACGCATAGTGGAGACGGGATTTCTTGAAATCCCCTCCACTATGCTGTAACATCTGGACGCTGCGTGTTTGGCGCTGCGCCAGCGCACAGCGCCAAACACGCAGCGTTTACTGATCGTGGAAACTCACCCTAATAGGGCTTGTTCAGTTTGGAGGAAAAGCTTTTAGTGAGAGCTACCCCCTCTGTCACCACATTATGGATGCCGCAGTCTCTTTTGACTGCAGAATCAAAGGAGTTTTAATGGGATTTGATTAGATCATTGTCGTTGCAGAGTAACTGAGAAGGTGCGATCACAGCTCTTATGCAGCAGCATCCCATGACTGTCATGTATTCTATTTAGTGATGAGCGAGCATGCTCGGATATCGTGTTATATGAGCGTGCTCGGGTGTTATCCGAGTATCTTGAGTGCGCTCAAGTAATATGTTCGAGTCCTCGCAGCTGCATGATTCGCAGCTGTTAGACCGCCGCAACACATACAGGGATTGCTTGCTTGTTAGGCGATTCCCGCATGTGTTGCAGCTGTCTAACATCCACGACTGATACCGCCGCGGGGACTTGAACATATTATTGAAGCACGCCCGAAATACTCGGATAACACCCAAGCACTCTCATATAACACGATATCCGAGCATGCTCGCTTATCGCTAATTCTATTCTATTTGACATTATTTTACATAGAAATTCCATGTCGTGCATGTAATGTATACACTAAAAAGTATTATTTATGCGTTACTTCATGTTAGTCTAGTTTATTGTGCACCCTTTTACTTCTCTTCAAATTAAAATTGCGCTAACATCAAATGAAGCAAAATGGGATTATTAAGGTTCTTGCCACGGATCAGATCACTTACTAAATAACCCGTTTTTTTTATCCATGGATGCTAGAGTAACATGAAGTATTTTGGACACCAAGTTGCACAGTTTAGATTTCACTAAGTTCATGTTGCTGATCTGTAATAAACAGGAGACTCTTATTATGCTACTGTATTTAATTGAAAAAAGTCCAGGTTTTCTTTTGCCAGTCCATTTTAGTAATAGTGCTCTATGGTTTTTATTACAAGGTTTGATATTTTAGTCGTCACCTTATTTTGTCCACGTTTTTGGAAGAAAAGAAAACCTTTTGTTCTGACTACAAATATGGCATGAGAATAAAAACAATAAGGATATTCTGTAAGACATTAAAAGTCTTTTCAAAAGCTTTTGAAAAATTCTCCTATTAGGACATAGAGTCATCTTTACTATTAAAAGTCACCCATTCACTTGAATGGATGATATGGTTTACCTTTAGAGATGAGCAACATTCTTCTATTCAAAAATTAATGGAGAATTTTTGGTAAGTCAACTAAGCTGGTAAACTCAAACAATCTGAAATTCACTTTGTGCAAATTAAAATAATATGCCAGCTGCCATTTTAAATATTGCAGAAGATCATTGCATCGGCCAGAAAAGAATCAGATGAACCTGAGTATGGCCTGTACAGTTTCCCCATAACACTTTGCTGCTATCTCATTAAGTGATATATCACAGACAATCAGAAGGCATAGCCTGCATAAAAGTAGAAGCAGGAAATGCAGCAGCTATTTCATGGTGAACCTGGTTAGTGAAAAATATCACAGCTCACAGAGTAGCCATAGAAATGGGGAGAAAAAGCCATAAACACTGAAGAAACAGTACAGTATATGACTGCACTGCAGTGAAGATTAGTATGGGTCAGTAAAAGAGAATAATAATACAGATTGAAATAATAGGGAAGCAAGTTCAGAGAGGGATAGATAGCTGGCAAATTCTACTTTATCAGTATGATTATAGTGTTGCTACAAATCAGTCATATGTGTGTTTTGCAGTTTTGCAGAAGCAAGCTGACTATATTATTGAAATAAAAAAAGCATTTAATTCTGTGTTTGCATCATAAAGTTTGCTTGTCACACACAGCACTGATTTTTTTACACACCTATCTTCTTAAGAACAGAATATCCGACAGTACAGTGTGTTATTAAACAGGTTGTTTCTTTTTTTCTCAATGGTTACCATCTGTCTATCCATAAACATATACAGACGTGGGCAAAATTGTTGGTGCCGTTTAGTAAAATAAATACAACCCACAATGGTCATTGAAATAACGTAAAATGACAAAATGCATTTTTTATTTACATTTAATAGACATCAGCTAATGAAAATCAGACATTGGTTTTGTTCTTAAAGGAACTTAATTTCCCACTTCAGCGTTCGTAGTTTAGCCATGAGGGCAGTGCCGGCGCCGGTTCAGTTACCGCTCTGTGTATAGAGAGTGGTGGCTCTATCCATGTCCCTGGTACTGACTGACAGCAGCTCAGCATGAGACTTGGCTGTCAGTCAGTGCTGGGGCCCATGATTACAGAAGCCACTCTCTACACACATAGTGGTGAATGAACCCGTGCCACCCATGTGACTGAAAACCAGCAGCAGGGCCCTAAGTGCAGGCTCTGGGCAGATTCAGAACACTATTGCCCTGTAGATTAAGGCCGTATCTGCATGTTAATAGCAATTTTCACATGACAGGTTATCATTAAGTAAAGTGTGGTGGTGCCCTCTGTGTTGATGCATGCTGTAGATGCATTGAGAATATTAAACACAAATTATTGATGAGTAAATGCAAAATATCATTGATTATATTATCTAAAATTATTTGTTAAGTAATGCATGTTTAATAGGTTGTGTTGTATAGTTTTCCAGGCCTACAGTACACTGTGTTCCAAATTATTATGCAAAAATTGTTTAGGAGTGATAAGGAAAGAATTTTTTTGTTTGTCAGTTAAACTCATTGATGGTGATGTGTGTCAGGGCTCTTTATATCACTGTAAGCAATTGCAGACACCTGTGCTAATTAGTTTGGCAGGTGTGTCCAATGAAAGGCAAGACTACTTAAGAAGGCTGTCCCACATTATTAAGCAGCCTACATTTTCTGCCAAAATGGGAAAGAAAAAGGATGTGTCGGCTGCTGAAAAGCAACAAATTGTGGAGTGTTTAGGTCAAGGCATGACTACAATCAACATTGCCAAGACACTTCATCGTGATCATCGCACAATCAAGAAGTATGTAGCTGATTCCCAGTACACACGTGTGCGTGCTGATAAGGGAAAATTGAGGACTCTTTCCTACAGGCAATTACGTCAGGTTAAAAGAGCAGCGGCAAAAAAGCCTTGTCATAGCAGCAGACAAGTTTTTGAAGCTGCTGGTGCCTCCAACATCCCCCGAACAACAAGATGCAGGGTCCTTCAGAGGTTTGCAGCTGTGCGTAAGCCATCAAGTCGACCTCCTCTATCCACTGCACACAAGCAGAAACGGCTCCAGTGGGCCAAACAATACATGAAGACTGACTTCAAAACTGTTTTGTTCACCGATGAGTGCCGTGCAACGCTCGATGGTCCAGATGGATAGAGTGGAGGATGGCTGGTTGATGGACACCCCATGCAAACACGGCTACGGCGCCAACAAGGAGGAGGTGGAGTAATGTTTTGGGCTGGAATCATGGGAGAGAGATTGTCGGCCCCTTTAGGATCCCTGAAGGGGTAAAGATGAACTTCATAGAGTATGTTGAGTTTCTCAAACAGCACTTCCTGCCATGGTTCAAGAAGAAGAACCGTGCATTCCGCAGCAAGATCATTTTCATGCATGATAATGCACCGTCTCATGTTGCAAATAACACATCTGCATCTCTGGCTGCTATGGGCATAAAAGGGGACAAACTTATGGTGTGGCCCCCATGCTCCCCTGACCTCAACCCCATTGAGAACCTCTGGAGCATCATCAAAAGGAGTGTCTATGATGGCGGGAGGCAGTTCACATCTAAGCAACAGCTCTGGGAGGGTATTCTGTCCTCATGCAAAACAATTGAAGCAGAAACCATCCAAACCTGACAAATTCAATGGACGAGAGAGTTCAGAAGCTCTTTTGAACAAGGGGTCCTATGTGCAAATGTAACATCGCCTAGAATAAAGTTTTCAGTTGAAAACTGTTTGATTTCAGTTTGTAAGAACCTGCTAATGATTATAATTTCAAAAATGACCATTTTTTTGTTCTTTATTAAAATGAAAAGGTAGAAAACTCTGCTGTGCATAATAATTTGGAACATGCATTTTGAGTGCAGTTTGAGTGTTTTATTTTTTTTTAAAATATACTGTTATCATAGGCAGTTTGTACAAAAACCTTTCAATTGTACTCTAATAGTTATTTGACTGGAAAATTACAATGACTGAAATTCATATAGGTAATTTGGGAAAATCTGAGAAAATAATATTTGCATAATAATTTGAAACACAGTGTATATTATGTTATTATAAGGAGTTGGTCATCCCCAAACCGCAAATTAAATTTCTTAAATATTTATATAGGTGGCTTAGCTTTCATAAAATCATATCCAGCATACATATTTTAATGGTTATTTTCAGATCAGTCTACATCTATTTGATGTGCAAATGAAGGCATGCTTAGTGTGGCCTGGGTCTTGGTGCACTGTTAAGCCCTCCAACTTGCATATTACAGCCAGTACCATGTCTTGACTGACAGTGCTTGTTTGTTAAGAGTCAATCTCCATTTTGCACTTGTCAGTGCAAATGCGCACACAATGATTGCTGCCGATGCGCTCTGATACCAGGCACTTGTCTGCTTGAAGCTACTGCTCAATCAAAAGTGTAGTGAGCAATCGTCTTCACAGAGGAGTAGAGGTTTTGAAAGCCAAGTGACATGCAGCCACTGACAGGGAGCCACATTGTGTGCACGATCACACTGACATTGTAGGGCCACTATGCTCCTAATTAGTTTTAGGCAGTGCTCACTTTTACACGAGTGCTGTCAATCAAGACAAGGTATTGGCCATAATATGTAAATCGGAGGGCATAACAGTGCACCCAGTCATAGGTCATGCCAAAATAGGGTGCACAGAAGTACACTGATTTGCAAATTAAATAAAAGTTTAATTTTTCTGCATATATAACTTTAAAATGTATAAGCATGGTGTGATTTTTCTATGGGCCAAGTCACCTTTATGAATGTTTAAATAAGTTTTTCCAGGCCTTTGCATATTTTTCCCTATGGGGTTAAGAGGTTGCAGGCATGTAGTTGCTTACTACATTTTGTTCTACCGGAAGCCTTTATCTCTCAGCTCAGAGGAGTCACACACTGCTCCAGCCAGGGATTCTCTGGATTCTGGTGATGTCCGATCAACAGAGCAGCCTCTCATCCTCTCAGCTTTGTCAGCAGAGAATCGTTGCTGTTCTTATTCTGATTCATAACCAGCTCCCCACAGCTTAAATACGGGGAGCCGGATGTCAATCAACATGAGGTCAGCAGTGACGCCTTATAGACAGAGCAGCCCGGAAGAGGAAGAACTGCTCTGTTGAGCCGAAAGGAGTGTCCGTGACCGGTCTGAGCAGGCAGAGATCTGCACCACACAAGTATTTAGCAACTACCTGCCTGTAAGTTCTTTGCCCTATATGAGAAATAAGCAAAGCCTTGGATAGCACTTTTAAACTGTTTAATTAGCACTTTTTAAAGATCTACACATATAAACAAATAGATAGAAATGGATTAATGTAGGTAGCAACATAAAAAAAGAATACAAAAATTAGAATACCTTCTTTTTCATATTATGATCCTAGCAAACTTTCATAAATACTAAAGATCCATATAAAGTTTGTTGGACCCTCAAAATCACATTAAAAAATTAATATAACAGCATAAATATAGCTGCAATAGAACAGTGCATTTTTAGCAGGCGAAAAAAACAATGATGTACATTTTCAAGACTTCTTTCACACGTCCATATTAAACATGTGCAGGACAAAATGCTACTTGTGTCACCAGTGTTTTGTATCAGTGTGAGTAGTATAGGAGTTCCACCTTTCGTCAAACTCAAATCTGACAGGTCGACACGCCCCCTATCATTTAATCCGTCTCCCTGGGATTTGATGTGCCTGGGAAATCAGGACTGCTGAATCTGTGAATTTCAATCAAAGTGAATTGTAAGAAGGTTGCTGGTATTTAGCTCTGTTAAAGATAGGTTACGTATTAGCAAGGGGGTGTAGCAGTTGTGTGGCATGACCTGTAACTAAAATTGTGAGAAGGTCGTAGCTTAACAGTCTATTGAATTTATTTGTCTCTATTTACCAGTAAATGTGTGTAAAGGTGTTTTATCTGTGTGTCTGATACTGAGCTCTTTTAAGTCAACCAGTAAATGTATCTTTTAGTAGGTCTGACACAGGGGCCATCTCAGCTATATTGTGTATAGCCCTGGCATGTTGGGGCATGTTTAAAACTGCCGAGACTTATAACCGCCGTCTCATTGTACGGGCATATTATGTATATGGCCGTGTTACAATATTACATACGTGAATACTTTATTCGTATTTTAAAAAAGCAATGACACGGTATTGTAAAACATGATTACAAGATTTTATTGTAATAAATAAATACAGCTCAAAGACATTTCAAGCATTTAAAAGTACATACAGAATGCTATAAAAAGTGTCACATGCACAATTAACAAATAGCATCACACACACGATAAAATAGATAATTAACAAGTACACAGGCTACATCGTGAGCCACATGGCTGGCAGCATCGGTAGAGACCTTTTTTTAGGTAGTAGAGTTCCCTTTGTGGTGCCTAATGATGGCGAGTGCAGGGAATGAATTGTACGGGGTGCGAGGTCTAACCTCATCGATGTAGATACACCAGCGCTGGAGGTCATTTTTAATTCGTCTAAATGTTGTCTAGTAGTGTGATTACCCACAACAGTAGAGGGTATATTCAGCTCGGCCATAGCCCGCATAAACGATTCCCAACTAGTGTTGAGCGATACTGCTCGATATCTAAAAGTATCGGATCGGAATGGTATCGCCGATATCACTAAATATCGGCGATATCCGATTCCGTTACCGGAAGTCCCATGTAAGTCTATGGGAACAAAATATCGCAACTAAAAAAAACCTTTATTTCCTTGTAAACACTAAATATACACACATAGAATACATATATATATATATACATGTCATTGTGACATAATATATACATATATGTATAGTTTATACACTTCTACATAGTAAAATATCCTCTGATTCAATTGCCGGGTAAAGCCGGCTTCTGTGAAAAGACAGAAGCACCCGACATGAAATGACACTTGGTGTACATAGGGTTAACCATGTCTTTTCATGTCGTTTGCAATCTGATTTGCACAAACAATTACATCAGTCTATGTGTGCAAAATTTCACACCTGTAGGGGTTAATTAAAGGTGTAAATTCGTAGCAAAAAAGTCTGTTTTTTTTACAACGAATTTACACCTTTAATTAACCCCTACAGGTGTGAAATTTTGCACACATAGACTGATGTAATTGTTTGTGCAAATCAGATAGCAAAGGACATGAAAAGACATGGTTAACCCTATGTACACCAAGTGTCATTTCATGTCAGGTTCTGCATTTTCACAAAAGCCGTCAATTGAATTAGCGGCTATTATACTATGTAGAAGTGTATGAACTATAAATATAAATATATATATATGTGTCACAAATTCAATGACATGTATAATATATATATATATGAGGTGTAAAATTGTTTAAAAAAAATGCGTGGGCTCCCGCCCTATTTTCGCAACCAGACAGACAAAGCCAGCGAATGGGGGCAGATAATAATAGCCCAGAGAGGGACCATTATTTTTGGCCCGCCCTGGCTACTAACATCTGCCCCCAGACACCCCAGAAAAGACAAATCTATAATTAGATTCGCCCTTTCTGGCACTTTGCCCGTCTATTCCCATTGCCCTGTAGCGGTGGCGAATGGGTTAATATGGGGTTAAAGCCACATTGCAATTGAAAGGTGACCTTAAGCCAGGTTAATAATTGAGAGCTGTCAATTAGACAACTATCAATTATTAATCCTATTGCATGAAATAAAAATAAAACACACCCACTTTAATTAAAAATCATTTTAATGAAATAAAGACACATGTTTTTGACCATCTTTTATTTGACTGCAAAAACCATTTCCTGTAATAAAAATAAAATAAAAAAGCAAAATTATTCTTACCTATCCCATGCACAGTCAGGTCCCACGGTGTAATCCTTCAGAAAGGGTTAATGTTTACTGCAGGGACCGCAGCTAATGCTGCAGCCTCACAGTAAACCCCCAAATGAATGAGTTCCTCTCCTGGCTGACAGGAGAGGAAGTGGAAAGCTTAATTGATTGCTTTCCACTTTCACTTCAGGTCAGCCAGGGACACAATCAGTGACGTCAGAGGGAACTGATTAACAAAAATAGGGGTTCCCTTCGAATAAAAAATGGCGTCGGGTCCCCCCTATTTTTGTTAACCAGCCAGATGAAGCAGACCGCTGAGGCCTGGATTTTCAGGCTGTTAAGGAGCCAAGATCCATGGACCTTGCCAGCCTGATAATACCAGGCCACAGCAGTCTGCATATCTTGGCTGATTAACAAAAATAGGGGATCCCCTCGAAAAAAATTGGCGTGGGGTCCCCCCTATTTTTGTTAACCAGCCAGATGAAGCAGACCGCTGAGGCCTGGATTTTCAGGCTGTTAAGGAGCCAAGATCCATGGACCTTGCCAGCCTGATAATACCAGGCCACAGCAGTCTGCATATCTTGGCTGATTAACAAAAATAGGGATCCCCTCGAAAAAAAATTGGCGTGGGGTCCCCCCTATTTTTGTTAACCAGCCAGATGAAGCAGACCGCTGAGGCCTGGTTTTTCAGGCTGGTAAGGATCCAATATCCATGAACCTTGCAAGCCTGATAATACCAGGCCACAGCAGTCTGCTTAGCTTGGCTGGTTAACAAAAATAGGGGATCCCCTCAAAAAAAAAACGGCGTAGGGGTCCCCCTATTTTTGTTAACCAGCCAAGTAAAATGCAGACTGCTGCGGCCTGGTATTAAAAGACTGTCAAGGCCCATGGATTTTGGCCCTCAACAGCCTGATAATACCAGGCTACAGCAGCCCCACATTTGGCGCATCAAAAGATGTGCCAATTGTGGCACTTTACCCGGCTCTTCCCACTGCCCTGTAGCGGTGGCAAGTGGGGTAATAAGGGGTTAATGTCACCGTTGATTGCACGGTGACAATAAGCCCGGTTAATAATGGAGAGGTGTCAATAAGACACCGATCCATTATTAATCCCAAAGTTATTAAATGTATAAAAAAAAGACAAAGCAAGAAAAAAGTATTTTAATGAAATAAAAGAGACAACACAGTTTTCATTAATTTTATTATACACTCATTCCTGCGACGCCATCGATCTCCTGTAAAAAAAGAAAAAAAACAAACCAACAGTATACCACCTGTCCGACGCAGTCCATAGTAACGATAGTCCCACGACGATCCAGCTCTGCTACATCGCAATGACAGGCAGAGCCTGTCATCGCAACGCAGCACAGCTGATTACCTGCTTCCCCGGCGGTGACGTCATCGGACTGACTGCTTTACGGCCGGGATTACCCAGCAGTCACTGCAGTTATCGCGAGAAACTGCATGTGACCGCCAGGGAGAAGATAATGGCGGCCATCAAGCAGTCCAGCCCGTGACCGCCGGAGATCTTCTGCCAGGTAAGTGCCGCTGACTCCTGACAGACCCGACCGACGGACACTGACAGTGACAGTGACAATCCCTATTCCGGTATCCGACGAAAATATCGGAACTAAGTATCGAAAGGCCGATAGAGCTAATATCGGCCGATACCCGATACTTGCGGTATCGTATCGCTCAACACTATTCCCAACCCCTAGGTAAATTCCTGACGGACAGAGCGTGACTCTGCGTTGTACTACGTACTAAATCCACTAAGTTAGACCCGGGTATTACAGAGCCTTTGAAAATAAATTCGTCTTTATCATTCCAGTCTGTCACACTCTTATTCTGGAGTAACCTGTTTAGTAAAAACTCAGCATTCTTTTATATCTTTGGTTTATATGACCTACAATTACAGTGATCTCGTGATTTTTTTTATCGGTGTCTGTATTTGGCGGCTGTTGATGCTCAGGACCCTGAGGGCTAACGAGATTTAAAGTTGTTAATTCTTTCGAACTGCGCTTCGTATGTACCAAGTAGCGCTCCAGCACGGTGCTATACATTTTAATTTTCACATCGTCGGGGATGTCGCGTCGCTGTAAAACGGCGTTAATTTCATCATCGAGGCGGCGAATAGCAGTTTCGCGTATGCTCTCGGGTATTGGTGTCCTTAGCTTATGTAGCTCCTGTTTGGGGACTAGATACATTTTCTCAGCATGCTCCATTATTTGCCCGCGAGCAGACTCGTTATTATGGGTATTGCAAAGCCTAAAAGAGGACCGATAAATCCACCGGTCTGATTCAGTACCCGTTTCTTTTTCTTTATGGACTGCGCTCTATCGCTAATGGTACTTATAGCTTTACGCCACTTCTTCAGTATGCCTTTTTGTCGCTCTTTCAACGGGATTCTGCCTTTTAAGATGTTTAAAGCAATCTCACCTATAGCGGTGATTAAATCCACGCTCGCATTGCGCAAAATAGATTTCCGGACGGATGGGGTTGCCTTCACCAGGGTTTTTAAGAGAGCCCAGTTACGCCGGAGTCTCTCGGACATCTTTACAGCACAGCGCATACAGCGTGGAATGTGCGAACCCGCATAAAATTCACTTTTCAGAAGCAGTTTTCTTCTGCACATAGACAGCTGGTAACGCCGGTGGAAACAACCCCGTCCTTAAGCGGTGATCCTCCGGTGTATTAGCTCTCAAATTGATCAGCAAATACCCATAAGGCTCCCGCGTAGCATCCTCAAATGTTTCTAGGAAAAAACGTGTTTTTCCGGGGTACATCTGACGAGCTAGTGTTAAAATTTGTAATTTATCTCGAGGGTTGTTAAAAAGAACCATGTACTTTGTGTTTAAATTTATGGTGCGGCTTTTCTTACCCTGACAAAATATGTTTTGTACCAGGTAGAAAATACTGAGATTTCTGTGGTGCACATACTTGGTGAACGCTTTTTCTATCTCACAATTTTCGCTAGCACTATCCATGAGATCATCAACAATCGCCAAATTCACCATGTCCGGTGGGAATAATTCATCATCTACGAATGTATTCGGCAGACCCTCCACAAATCTGGTGTTGGGAAAAGAGAGAGAGATTTCATCATATAGTTTCTGCCAGCATGAATAAAACCAAACAATATTATCCGGCTTGTGAGAAAAACTACTTTCAATATTATACAGCAATTGTTTTACAAAATAACTCTTTCCAGAATTAGACGGCCCCGCTAGAATACTGTGCTAATAGCCGTACGGCAGGGTGGTGAATTTGTCTAGTAGTCGGCGCTTTGTGTAGACACACTTCTGGGTCTTTTTTAGGACACGGGATTCAATATTCCAATATTTCTTATCTCTCACAATGCCCTGCTGCTGTACGACGATGCGCTTCTGAGTTTCTGCGTCTGAATTACGGGGTAGTCCAGAACTAGATCTTTCAGACTGGTAAAATTGATAGATTGAGAGTTACCAACATTTAGCGTTATTCCCTTCACTTTTAAGACAGTCTTCCCTGTGTTGAGCTTGTACCCGTAAGTTTTGGGCCCTGCAGAAACAAACTCTGTGATGTATGTGCCCTCGGGTATCTCACTCGTCAATTCCCCCAGGTAATCTCCTAGAGGCGGCTGCCACTCACCTTCCCTGTGCACAAAAATAACTGAATCTGTGTCGTGATAAAGGCACCTCTCCTGCAGCCGGTCCAGCAGAGAATAGAGCTCTAGCCGCGCATACGCTGTGGTAAAGCAGGCTATAAAGATGTTTGTGTTTCTGTTGACTGTGTGGTGCCCATCCGCATATTTCCAGTTAACGGTTGCGGTTTCATCATCGATAAAATCCAGCGTAGAAATGTCATAGTAGGGCAGGAAGAGATACCTAAAAAGCTCATCAGGATCCCTAACAATCTTGGTGCTTGGTAGATTGGCCCGCTGAGCAAACTTCCCCCATAAAGAATTTAAGAAAAGTTTGGAGATTTGCCTTTTAGCGGGGTTGACGGCTATATTTTCAGGTCGTAACCGCACACCCTCTTTTTCAAGAAAATTGTCAATGTACTGCTTTTTCTTGGCATCATCAGTGCACCAGTTAGGATAACCTGACGCCTCCTGCTTATCCCTAAGGTGTAATTTAATGTAGGGGGCAAACAGATCATCGCTGGTGTTTGGGAAATGCCATATTTCATAGATGCGGGCGATCCGGTAGCCTTTATCTATCGCCAGCTCGAGCTCTATGGTGCACCAGGTGCCGGTCAGGGAGCGTTCTTCATCACTATGGCTGCACTCCTCTGCCTGGGAATTTACAGCGCATGTATAGCAAAGGGGGAACATCAATTTTTTGTTGAGTTTTACCGGTAGAACGGGAAAAAATAAATCTCTCGGGGGATAGACCTTGACTCTAGCTAAGCCAAAGTATTTTTTAATTAAACCAAAGTTGTCATAGATGATGTCGGGGTGTCCTACAGGGTATGTTTTAGTTTTGTTTACAAAGGGGTACAGGCTGGTGAAGTCGTAGTAATGTAAAGTCTCATCAGCTTCCACCTGGTGATAGAGCTTAATGGCGTTAGTGCGACCCCCATTAAGCGCATCGCGGGGGTCTAAGGGAGCGGGGAAATCCATTTGCTGGAGAAATGCCTGGAGGTTAGAATCGTTTTTAACCATTTCACGCCACTCGTGCTCCCATATCGCTCTTATGGTGTACCCGCGCAGCTGCAGGTAGCGCTTTTTAGCTAAAAAGGCATGATATAATTGACCGTAGGTGGTGTTTGTAACTTTATTTGTATCATTCTCATTATAGCACGACGGGCAGCCGTGGAAAAAACAGCCCTGAAATTCAAAAGCTATGTGCTGTCCGTTAACATAGGCATGGCCATCTAGAAAATATTGCCCGAGTTGTTTCTCACCCCCTCTTAAGGCATGCTGAATGTCAATGTTCTCGGTATGCGCTACATACATGAGCCACTGTATAGCGGCGGATGAGTAGCGCTTTTTCGCCTTGTGATAATTATCACCCGGTAAAATGGCGATCGTTTTTTCTGGTAGAAATTTAAAACGGTACATTGACATACATACAGAGGCCAGGGTGATGAATTGAAAAGGATCAATACAGCTGCTCTCCACAACCATTTCTTTTTGAATGTCACAGTATTTTTTAACACTTTTCAGCGTCATTTCCATAATGCGCTCTCTATAGATCTCACAGGCTCGTCTCAAAATTTCAACATCCTGTTTGCAGTATGATTTTAGTTCACTCTTGAAGTCAAAAACTGTGTGTTTCTGACCCTCATGCCACGCCAGGAATTTTACCTTCTCATCCGGTGCCATGTACTCCAACCCATAATATTTCACATCTGGTATGGGAACTGCATAGTTTTGTTTTTCTCGGGTGTTAAAAAAGTGTGGAAAATGACCTTTCAGGTAATTTACTGAGCTTCATGGGGATAAAATTTAGCGAGTCTATGAACCTTATAGACAAATCGGGCACCGTCACACACAAGAGCGGCCACCTTGGGCTATCAGCTTTACCTGTAGTTTTTCAAAAATCAGTTCCTTAACAATAAAGTAAGAATCGTAGCGCCCTGCATTGTGCGCTATAAATGTATACCCTGAAAATTTCCCGCTGGTAAAGAACAGTAAAAAGTCATGCGTGCAACTATCGCCTTCAAACTCCCAGAACTGCGCACCACTCAGTGTTGTGGCATAAATGTAATTTGGGATGTGTGTGCCTGTCTCCTGCATACATTCAAAATCGTAAAAGATATAACAATCTGTCTCGTCCTCTGGTACATAGCGTCTCATGTAACAGAGATGGGCGTCAAATTTATTTACACGAGCACGACATACGGGGCATCGTAAGCCGGCACATTCATGCATGCCCTCGCTATTCCTGAACACAAAGCGATGGCACTCATCACAAAATATTTTAAGCCTGCAGAATGGCGGATCATCCAGAGCTAATTGTTTGTGATGATCTAAATAGTCACTAGAGCGACAATGAACCCGACATACGGGGCAACGCGGTGTTTGTTGTACACCTACACCATCCACACAATCCAGTCTTTGGCACGCTTAACAAAAATATTGACATGAATGGGTGTTCTTGTTAGTGTACAATGAATTGCAGAGCTCGCAAAAGTGCTTAGCGCCAATAAAACCTTTTATATTCTTGATACCGTAGTAGTGGTTATCATGGAACAGTATGAATACGGTCTTACCACTAGTTGCATTGTCGGTCTGAAAGTAGCGCCAATCACCCTGTCTGTAGTACAGTACTTTAATGGTGACCCACAAATATTTCTCAAATGCTGGAATGTCGCTAAAACTCACTAATCGCTCATCAGGGATCCCCAGCGCCGAGTGTATGTTTTTAGAGCGATTCAGTAAAACCGCATCACCGACAGCCACGTCCTCTATCAGGGCGCACACACTAGCGGCCAAACACAGATTTGTACTGTAATTGTTAAAATCATACAGCCACTGCCGCTTTTGTTTAATGATTCATGCAAAGTGAATAATCATGTGCACAGCCGTATAGGAGTATCTGAGTAGGTTCCCACACCATATAAATATAGCAAATAAACTCAGAACTCAACTTCAGTAGAGTGATGATTTTTAATCGTGTCCACAGTAATAACAGAAACGTTTCGGTCCTGAACTTGGACCTTCATCAGTCACATAGACTACTGTGAGTAGGTGGACCCAGCAAAAAGAGGGGCTATGCCCGGAATATCAGGTTTAAATTCTGTTCGATATAGGTGATCAAATATGGCAGCGGTTACCTGGGGGGTCCCGGTGGAGCAAAAATGTGCCTGCGGTGGACGCGGTATCCGCCGCTAGTCCCCCAGGTAACCGCTGCCATATTTGATCACCTATATCGAACAGAATTTAAACCTGATATTCCGGGCATAGCCCCTCTTTTTGCTGGGTCCACCTACTCACAGTAGTCTATGTGACTGATGAAGGTCCAAGTTCAGGACCGAAACGTTTCTGTTATTACTGTGGACACGATTAAAAATCATCACTCTACTGAAGTTGAGTTCTGAGTTTATTTGCTTTGTTTAATGATTCGACTGCTCGCTATAGATTTCAAGCGTCTTTTTACACCGCCTCGGCGTTTTTTAACGGTAGTGATGACTAGTTTTAGGGTATTGCTTGCCAAGCATTCAGCATTACTTTGAAGTGTGCGAGCAACAGCATTTAAAAAAGATTCAGAATTAAAATCCTCGCGGCTCTGCTTTGTAGTGAAAATGGGTCTAAAGCATCGCCACCTTCAAGCCTTAACTGCACAAAGTCACCGGGTTCAATGTCCCTAATGACTCTATCCAGTAATGACTGAATACTGTCGTGAACAATGTTCACAGCCTCGACAAACGATCGTACACGCTCCAAATTTACAAACCTAAAATGATCGGTTTGTATGCGCGCACTGAAATTACGGTTGTCCCTCTGGTGATGATGGAAGTGTTGTAAAAATACTGTATGGGATGATCCCATCACATCAACAGCAGAGTCAGACGCCGCATCAGAGGCTTGTGAGCTTTGTGCACCTGCATGGTCGGCATTTTCAGGGACATCATGGCTATGTGAGACAGGAGCATCTGTGTGTGGTGGTTCCTGGGTTGTCTGTGGTGGTATACCAGGACAGATACCGCCGCCCCGCCGCCTAGCGCATATTGCGCGTCGGGCACTGACCAGTAGTTTTAGAGCTCGTTTTATAACTCTGGCCCTATTATATCGCGCTGTTTTAGTTGCTTTATGCAGCCCCGAACCGATCATATTTAGTCATAACGGGTTAGCAACATCTGGTATCTCGGTGTCTACTTGCAGCCGGCGAAGCGCGTATAGCTCGGCCTTACAGGCATCTGTTGTGACTACTTCAGACAGCAATCTTTCAAAAGTATTACAGAAAAACACTATTTTGGGTAGCCAGATTTTGTAACGTAAGTAACGCTCTAACTGATCCTTAAACACTGTGGCTTCGGCGGGGGCCCACCCAATGGCGTCATACATCGGCGCTGTAGCGATCGCAGATACAGAATCCCCACTGTTAACAGCTAGAGGGGCTGCAGAACCTGCAATGCTAACAGGTACAGAGCCCGCAGAGTCCGCAATGCTAACAGGTACAGAGACCGCAGAATCCGCGCTGCTAACAGGTACAGAGACCGCAGAATCCGCAATGCTAACAGGTACAGAGACCACAGAATCCGCACTGCTAACAGGTACAGAGACCGCGGAAACCGCACTGCTAACAGGTACAGAGACCGCAGAATACCCACTGCTAACAGGTACAGAGACCGCAGAATCCGCACTACTAGCAGGTACAGAGACAGCAGAATCCGCACTGCTAACACGCACAGAGGCTGTAGAACCCGTATTGCTAACAGCTACAGACACATCTGTATGAAGCCTCGGCTTTTTACACACTTTATGCTTAGTCGTTAACAGTCTCTTTAACCCCATCACAACATTAACTGGATTAGATACATCAGCGTGAGACGTGGTGGGTAAATTAATGGTATCCGTCAGTTCAACACCTGTGGAATTAGCAGACACGGTTACAGATGGCTGTAACGGCTGCATAGTATGAGTGGTCCGTATAATGATCGGTTCTACTGTGCGCTTCTTACCATCAGCGAGCTGGTCAATCTCACGATCAAGCGCCTCACGACTCTGTCGGGATGTGGGATTCATGGTGGAAAACGTGACGGGTGATGTTTCTGAAGTACGCTTAGTTATCTGCGGGTGTTTACGTGGCCGCTCCAGTACTTCAGAGTATAGTTCAGCGTCATTCACAGCCCCGCTGGATGGTTGCGCGCCGCTTGAATGGGACAACGCGCCAGGCATCAGATAGAACGGCTGTTGCGGCTGTGGTCCAGCAGGGCCCATAGGTGTCTGTATCGGCGTCAAGAATGGCGCTGCGTGGTTCTCATTGAGACGTAGTGTTTGCAGAGGGGTCGTGGTTGTTTTTCTCTTGCCTTTAGTTTTATCTGTGGATGAGATTGTATATGTGTCAATCTGCCTTTACAACTATCTTTAAGGAAAGATTCTACATGTAGCGGATACGTGCGGTACATCGCGATCCTAGGTGTGACAAGAGTGACATACGTTGTATTAAGACTAGTCTGATATATCAAAATATACACTTACCAGTTAACGATGATGACTGCACGTTTGTAGCAGTGGTTTCTGGGACGTCTGAGGCGTTCTCCACTAGCAGGTGTATATTCTCTTTTGTAAATATCATCCTCCTAGGTTTCACTTTACGCGCTATAAATAATAATAATCATTAGAAGGGGCATCAACAATTTTCTTCAACCGTTTGGGCAAAACACCTTTTCACGCTGCACGTACCTTTATCTTTCTTGACCGTCGCCAGGCTCCGCTTTTTAGGAGCTTTAGAAAATGCGGCGTCTTCTTGGGCTCTGTTAGTGCCAGGGTTCATAGGCATTTCGGGTGAATCCAGCTCCGCTATCATCGCGACATCTGTAAGGAGTTAATATTCAGTTACACACTTAAATTCACATAGTTAAGTGTTACATATAGTTGTGTATATATATATATATATATATATATATATATATATATATATACAGACACACAGAAACACAGCGTACCCTCGATGCCCGGCGCTGAAAGCCCGTCCCAGGGCCTGGCGGCGCCAGAATTGCTACAAACGGCATCGGTTAAAATACAGGCCTCGGGATCCGAATAGTTCAATGTGGCAAATACCTCATCAGGCAGGTCGCAGCTCATTATACTCGGTTCTTAAAGAATAAAGGAAAAATAATATGCAAAACAACTCTATATATCTATATATATATATATATATGTATATATATATATACACACACACACACACACACACACACAACCGCACATCCACACAACGTACCGCGCTGGGTAGTGCCGCCTGACCGCTCACGTTCCACCCATCGTAGCGTTACTACACGCGGTCTCGGGTAAAATGGTGTGGCCGGGTTCAGAATAGTTCATGGTTGGTGAAATCTCAGCAGTTAGGTACTCGTTCATTACACCCGGCTCTTAAATGTGATAGAATAAAGCGGTATAAAAATAATGTGCAAAACAACTCTTAACTAGAATAGCCTGCTGTGTCTATATAAGGCGTAAAGCATACCCTGTTGCAAAGCCAGTAAGACTCCTGAAAGACTGTTAGAAAAAATATGCTCCGCCATCTAAAAATAAAATTAACTGTATGAATTTTAGCGTCAATCTATAGTAATTATTAATATTAATAGTAAGCGAGCTAAATTTACCACTACATCGTAAATATTCAGCTATTAATCAACACAGGCGCGGTATATTATTAAAACAAATAAAGTACAACTATGAAAACACGGATAAGTTATTCATGCAAATACTACACAAACTTAAATATAATTGAAACGAAATCCGTAAAAATACTCACTTTAGGGCTCTAAAGATCTGGCGTGTGTTCTGTGAGTTGTGAAGCCTTACAGGTGAGCTGTGTATCGCTTGGGAGCTGGGCTGTATTTATTAGGGGCTAACAGAAAGAACACGCCCTCTGTCAATGAGGGGTAGAAAAAAATCTATTAATGTTTTACAGGGCCATCATGCCTGCTGACCGCATTGCTACAATATTAAAGAAGCAATATTTCACGCCCGAAGCCCCGGCATCATTCAGTGGCATTACAAATCTATACAGATCGGTTAGAACGCGTGGTATAAAACAACATGAGGTGATGGAATGGCTGAATAAACAAGATACTTACACCCTCCATAAGCCTGTAAGGACAAGATTCTCCACCAATAAAATTTTTGTCGCGGACGTTGATTCGCAGTGGCAGGCTGATTTGGTTAAATTAATTGAATATTCTAGGGAAAATGACGCCGTGAAATATATATTGACCGTGATAGACGTACTATCCAAATACGCCTGGGTTGCCGCCTTGCCCAACAAAACCAGTGCGGCTGTAGCTCGGGCGTTCGAGTTAATATTTGAAAGCGACCGACGTACGCCACAGAAACTACAGACGGATCGTGGCAAAGAATTTATGAATTCACACATGAAGCGTGTTTGTAAAATGCATAAAATTCACCATTTTTTCACCAACAATACCGTAAAGGCCGCTATAGTTGAGCGATTTAATCGAACATTAAAAACGCGTATGTGGCGCTATCTGACGAAACATAATACCTTTAGGTATATCGACATTTTACCAGGTTTGGTGCACAGTTACAACCACACCTTCCACACCACGATACAGACAAGGCCGTGCGATGTGATGAAACAGAACTCGTTACAAATATGGAAAAATATTTATAGCGGTAGCATGACTAAAAAGCGTATTAAGCCATCTTTAAAAATTGGAGATCATGTCAGAATATCTCGTTTTAAGAACCCTTTTACGAAGGGTTATGAGCAGACATTCAGCGAGGAGATATTTTTAATTAGCGCCATTTCCAATAAATTTCATAAGCCTCTCTATAAAATTAACGATTTAGGGGGCGACGCTATCGAGGGATCATTTTATAAGGAGGAGCTGCAAAAAATACATTTCAATGAAAACCGCGTCTACCGCGTTGAGGCGATTTTGAGAAAAAAACGTGTCATGGGGGCGATTCATTGCTATATTAAATGGCGAGGTTATCCTGATAAATTTAATTCGTGGGTACCAGCGTCGGCGCTGACGGACATATAACCATGGAATCCGAATCCTTCTTTATCACCCTGCCCTCCAACGCTTCTGGCGATATATATCCGGAAAACACAATCGCCGAGTACACCACAAAATTATCTAAACCCGTTCAGCTTTCAGGACAATACGAAGTTGCTCTAACTGAGATTCAATACCCCCATACATGGTACACGTTTGAGCGGGGTGAAGGGAATTTCTATATAGGCAAGCGGGGGGATGTGTTGCAGGAATATTATGTGAAGCCAAGTTTTTATAACACATGCGCCGACCTCATACGTGCTATTAATGAGAGAATTGATATTTTGAAGATTGCCAGCGATGGATTTAAGCTGCGCTATGACGAAGTGCGGAGGAGTGTTACCCTACCGGATTCCCCCACGATACAGTTTGCCCCGGGTCAGAAATTGGGACATATTTTAGGCCTCCAGCCATACATCGAAGCGTATGATAATAACCAGACTGAGCGGAAGAAGATTTATGCCGATATAAAAGCTGGTTTTTATACATTATTTATTTACAGCGACATCATCCAGCATCAGCTTGTGGGCGGCAGCTACGTACAACTTCTGAGAACGGCGCAAATAAGCGGGAAGAGCGGTGAAATTACCACGCTTCAATACACACGACCCGATTACGTGCCCTTATGCAAGCATCATTTTGATTCTGTAACAATCTCCATCTTATCGGACCAGGGCACTCCCGTTAAATTCAAGTACGGAAAGTGTATTGTGAGACTACATTTCCGGAAGAGATGCGATTAGCACGCTAGAAAATGGTAGCTCAGAGGTCGTACGGGGACCCAGCTGTTTATGCCCGCTACTATATTGCACAGTCGGGGCAAGGATTAGAGGGGTTCAGCGGGAGCGAGTACATGTACGGATCGGGTCTGGCGGGGATATTTAAAGGCTTATTTCGGCGTGCTGTACCGCTTTTCAGAAGAGGCTTAGAATTGGTAAAACCACACGTGAAGACGGCTGTCAAAAACATTGCTAAAGACGCCGTCACATCTGTCTCGTCAGCGCTTATGAATCGTATAAATACACAGCCCGACCAAGGTGGCGCGGGTCTTGTTTATGTCGCTAAAAAAACACATAAAAGAAAGCGTCGCTCATGCCCCGATTTACCACCGATCCTCATGAACAAAAAAAAACAAACAAGCGTCGACCCCGTCAGAAACGAGTGAGACGTACTGCTCAGGACATCTTCTGATCAGCATGGCTTTCCTGCACGATGCTTCTGTAGAGTGCGCTAAATCTGAACTGGATATTTTTGACATACCGCCGACACAGACGAGTATAGAGAAATCCCTATTTGTAGAAGTTCAGCCGGTTGCCGCTCTGACGGATAATGCTCCACTGGAATTTTTCATATCGGGTAGCGGGGATTATTATTACGACCTGAATAACACCCTGCTGTACATAAATTGTCGCATCGTCAAGCAGGATAATTCGAATATCGCCGATGACGCCCGTGTAGCTCTAATTAACTATCCTCTTGCTACTCTCTTTAATCAGGTCGATATTACTCTGGGCGACCGAGTTATCTCACAATCGGACAATCTCTACAGCTATAGAGCGTACATAGAGACTCTCTTAAATTACAGTTCACAGACGCTGTCCTCGCAATTTACTGCCGGATTGTTCTATAAAGACACAGCTGGTCACCATAATGACCGAAGCTTGGATGGCCCAAATGCTGGATTTATTAAAAGAGCCGCTGCAACCCACCGCTCCAAACCCCTGGACCTCATTGGTCCAATTTTTGGTGATATATTTAATCAGCCAAAGCTAATATTGAACGGACTCGATCTTAAGGTTAAGCTAACGAGAAATAAGGACGCTTTCTGCCTCATGTCGGCTGAGGCCGATCCGCTGAAAGTGCAAATCATGCAGGCCGCTCTCTTTGTAAAGAGAGTACAAGTGTCCCCCGCGGTCCGAATAGGCCACAGCAAAGCCCTCTTGACAGCGACAGCCAAGTACGCTATTGACCGGACATGCATGAAAGTGTACAGTATAGCCGCTGGAACACGGATCACGAACCACGAGAATCTCTTCCTAGGCCAGATACCGAAAACTGTTATATTGGGTTTTATAGATAATGAAGCATTTAGCGGGTCTTACGCCAGAAATCCTCTGTTCTTCCATCACTACAATGTCAACCACGCAGCCCTCTACCTGGACAGGCAACAGATCCCTGCGAGGCCTTATAACCCTAACTTTAATGACTACTTAGCCGTCAGAGAGTATATGGCTCTCGCCCATATATCCGGCAAGCAGTAAGCTGATTGTGCCATGGCCGTGGATCGTGAAGAGTTTATGTCCGGATTCACTCTGTTCGCGTATGATTTATCAGCTGATCAGGAACCCGGCGGCCATTTCTCCCTCATTAAAACAGGTAACCTACGTGCTGAAGTCCGGTTTTCTCTAGCGACACCCCATACGATAAACATGCTTGTTTTTGCAATCAACCCGGCCATTCTGGAAATTAATAATAGAAGAGAGATCTTGTACGATTTTAATTAGTGATGGATAGCCTACAACTCACGACCATACTGAAGGGGGATAGCTTTACAGAGCGAGTGTTTGGCGGTGTGTTTCCGTGTGATTTGCTTCCACCACACCGGGTAAATCAACGGCCTGTCGGATTCATCGTAAATACAGACCCCGCACACCAACCAGGCCGCCACTGGATATTAATCGTCCTCTGTGACGATAAGAACGCCATATTTTTTGATAGCTACGGATTATGTGCTGACAACGCTATCTTTCCGAGCGAGTTTGTGACTTTCCTGAACAAGAATTGTGAGACTTATTATTATCAAGGCAGCCAAATCCAAGACGCGTATAGTACTGTCTGTGGTCACTACTGCGTGTACTTTTTACATTTTTTAGCTCGGAACATGCCGTTCAGTAAGATATTGACACACTTTTCTGCTGATAAACCACGTAATGATACAATTGTGAGAAATTTTATTGCTGAGAGAAAATCAAATTTAAAAACACCGCACTATATCTGCTGGAATATTCACCAAACCTGTGCATGTCTAGAGAGAACATCATAACCGGGGTGTATCGCCATTTGTAGAGTCGTTTTGGTTTCACAATTAGTTCATTGCTTGAAATGTCTTTGAGCTGTATTTATTACAATAAAATCTTGTAACCTTGTTTTTACAATACCGTGTCATTGCTTTTTAAAAATACGAATAAAGCATTCTGTAATATTGTAACATTGGCATATACATAATATGACCTTTTCATAACTATGACCTTCTCACAGCTGTGCTTGGCCAACTATACACAATACAAGGTTAATTACTATATGTAGTTTCTAGCAACTGAGTTACAGCAGCTAAATACCAGCGACCTTCTCACAGGTCATGTCACACCACTGCTACACCCCCCTTGCTAATACGTAACCTATCTTTAACAGAGCTAAATACCAACGACCTTCTCACAATTTTAGTTACAGGTCATGCCACACAACTGCTACACCCCCCTTGCTAATACATAACCTATCTTTAACAGAGCTAAATACCAACGACCTTCTCACAATTCACTTTGATTGAAATTCACAGATTCAGCAGTCCTGATTTCCCAGGCACATCAAATCCCAGGGAGACGGATTAAATGGCTGGAATATTCACCAAACCTGTGCATGTCTAGAGAGAACATCATAACCGGGGTGTATTGCCATTTGTAGAGTCGTTTTGGTTTCACAATTAGTTCATTGCTTGAAATGTCTTTGAGCTGTATTTATTACAATAAAATCTTGTAACCTTGTTTTTACAATACCGTGTCATTGCTTTTTAAAAATATGAATAAAGCATTCTGTAATATTGTAACATTGGCATATACATAATATGACCTTTTCATAACTATGACCTTCTCACAGCTGTGCTTGGCCAACTATACACAATACAAGGTTAATTACTATATGTAGTTTCTAGCAACTGAGTTACAGCAGCTAAATACCAGCGACCTTCTCACAGGTCATGTCACACCACTGCTACATCCCCCTTGCTAATACGTAACCTATCTTTAACAGAGCTAAATACCAATGACCTTCTCACAATTTTAGTTACAGGTCATGCCACACAACTGCTACACCCCCCTTGCTAATACGTAACCTATCTTTAACAGAGCTAAATACCAACGACCTTCTCACAATTCACTTTGATTGAAATTCACAGATTCAGCAGTCCTGATTTCCCAGGCACATCAAATCCCAGGGAGACGGATTAAATGGCTGGAATATTCACCAAACCTGTGCATGTCTAGAGAGAACATCATAACCGGGGTGTATCGCCATTTGTAGAGTCGTTTTGGTTTCACAATTAGTTCATTGCTTGAAATGTCTTTGAGCTGTATTTATTACAATAAAATCTTGTAACCTTGTTTTTACAATACCGTGTCATTGCTTTTTAAAAATACGAATAAAGCATTCTGTAATATTGTAACATTGACATATACATAATATGACCTTTTCATAACTATGACCTTCTCACAGCTGTGCTTGGCCAACTATACACAATACAAGGTTAATTACTATATGTAGTTTCTAGCAACTGAGTTACAGCAGCTAAATACCAGCGACCTTCTCACAGGTCATGTCACACCACTGCTACACCCCCCTTGCTAATACGTAACCTATCTTTAACAGAGCTAAATACCAACGACCTTCTCACAATACACTTTGATTGAAATTCACAGATTCAGCAGTCCTGATTTCCCAGGCACATCAAATCCCAGGGAGACGGATTAAATGATAGGGGGCGTGTCGACCTGTCAGATTTGAGTTTGACGAAAGGTGGAACTCCTATACTACTAGTGTGCCATCAGTGAGAAACCCCTGTTTTTCTGGTATGGTAAAAGAAAGAACGAAATTACAAGGCGTTTCCTATACTTTGCAATGTTAAACACTTAGAGCACATGAAAGGCACATGGATGGCATCCGTGGGCTGTATGTGTTTTTCGCGAACCCATAGACTTGTGTTGGCCCTTGTACACGGAAAAAACGGTTAAATGAATAATCAAGGAGTATATATGCTTAAAATATTTTTATAAGACTTGTTAAAATAGAGCATAAAATACAAATAAAGAAACTACTGGACAGTCAATAGTGGGGACGCTATACACTACACATAAAGCATAGTAAAGTGCTTATCATATCATATACATAAACATAGGCAATGGTGCTAGGGTTAAAACATCCTCCACAGTTTAAGCCAAGTACATTTAAAGCATGAAAGCATTACTTGCTTAGAGATTTTACTTGTTTAAGCGTCCTCACCACCCCAACGCACGTTTCGTCTCTTAGTACTCTATCAGGAGGTGTGTATTGGGGAAGGGGTAGTAGCTATGTTTAAAGAACAGTAAGCCAATCACATTACCAGGTTCGGGGGTGTGTGCATCTGACATAATGTCTTGCCCTTGTCATGTGTTTCCAATAACAGTAACCGACATGTGCACAGCAGCATAGGTTATAATTGGTACTTCAAGCATCTGTAAAAAACACGGGTACCACACTGTTATGAATGTGCTAGACATGGTTTCTGAGCAGAGGCTCCCTCTGGTGGTTACAGACAGTACTGAACCTTTCAGCGAGGAGTGGAAATCTGGAATCATGGACTGGTCTGATATAAGGGAGGTTCCCTCCCATGATGATTGCCGGTGATCAATTGTTCTTGTCTCAATTGTGGTTCCTGGTTCATTTGAAGTTTGCTGGAGTCCTGTCTGCATCTCCTGCTTTCAGATTAGATATTTTTTGCTTTTCTTTTTGTGCTTGCTTTTTGCATTGTTTTCTGCACTTTTGTGGAGGTCAGCCAGGTCCCCTCCTGGGGCCTGAGCTCCTCACAGTTTTTCTGCAGCCACTGTTATTTGCTAATTTGCGGCTTGGTTTTTGTTCACACTGAGATTTGATTTAGCGGGTGGCGAGATCGTGTGATCTCAGTATTTTTGTAATCAGAATTGTTGGATTTTTGTAGGGTTTTCTGGGTTGCAGAAAGTAATCTCTCCTGTCCTATCCTATTTAGTCAGCTTGTGGCCCCAGTGTTTGCTCAGTCTATTTTCTGCCTTTGTTTGTATTTTCATCTTGTCTAACCGCCATTATATGTTTGGGGGCTTCCTATTTTCTTTGGGGATCTGCTCCAGGGCAGATAGCTTTCATCTTTCTGCCTTTAGGTGTAGTTATCTCTCAGGCTGTGACGATGCGTCAAGGATCAACGTAGGAACGCTCCACGGCTACCTCTAGTTGTGTCGTTAGTTTAGGAATCTGCAACCTATCAGTTACCAACATCTCAGGTGTTCGGCTGCCCTGCTGTTGTTCCTGTCCTCCACAGCTACCGAAACATAACACCACACGTACTGGAAACTTGGACATGCGAAGGAGGCCTAATGCAGAGTGCATGACAATAAAAGAAAGTCAAAGTTTTATGTCAAAAGTTTTGATCGGTAATGGTTTAGCCCCAAGACCCAATGAATTACTGTGGGAATGAAGGGCTCTCCCCAGCGAGGAGAGATAGCAGTGTACAGATATACACTTTCTATGAGCTTTGCACCATTGTGGTCTCAATAGAATTGTAAAAATCTGATTAGTGCCAAAAAGGCACAGAACGTTACAGAACTCAACCGATTGCTCATGACTCCATGGGTGTCTCAGCAACTGGACCTTACTGATCAAAATGTCTGATGCCACTTTTGTATGTCCTTTTAACATTGAACTAGCTATAGCAGAAGAAAACATTTTAAATCCTATCAAAAACTCTATACGAATAGTCTGATAGTTACATTGCTTGACTTTCCGCTATTTTATGGTGAGTTTTGTTTTCCCAATACAGAAGAGTAAATTACAATAAGTACACTGGTAACACACACACATTTTGCTGACATGAACTATAATGATTCTGAAAAACATTACTTTGGAATTGTAGCCAAGAATATAACAAAAACTCTTAGCGTTGAGCACATCGAGAGATTTTTCTCTCAAGGCAGCCTATCACTGCTTTTTAACAACCAGCAAGAGGGCAGCCAGCAGATATAAACTGGTAAACATACAGTCTGGGTAACATATACATTAATTTCCTTAAAGCTATATACATTTCAGTGGATAAGCTGTACACTTTTTACATGTTTTTCCTTTTGTGTTTAAAAATTTTCAGACCTTTACCTGTAAAAGGAAACCTATTAGGGCTGATTACGCTCCTAAACATTTTATAAATGTGTCCTACATCTTAAGACATGTACTTTACCACTAAAGAGTTATGGAGGTGCTTCTACTCATTTAAGGAGTCATATTAACTAATCCCTAAATATGATTTTTCTAACTAGAAATCCAAAAGAGTTAAATGCTGTATGTTAATCAAAGCCAGCATTTGATTAAGGAAGGTAAGAAAAATTATAAAACAATCCACAGGGAGGAGATTGGAACTAAACAAAATCCTCTAAACTGCATGCTCACAAACGCCAGAAGCCTGACAAACAAGATGGAAGAACTAGAAGCAGAAATATCTACAGGTAACTATGACATAATGGGAATAACCGAGACATGGTTAGATGAAAGCTATGACTGGGCAGTTAACTTACAGGGTTACAGTCTGTTTAAAAAGGATCGTAAAAATCGGAGAGGAGGAGGGGTTTGTCTTTATGTAAAGTCTTGTCTAAAGTCCACTTTAAAGGAGGATATTAGCGAAGGGAATGAGGATGTCGAGTCCATATGGGTAGAAATACATGTAGGGAAAAATAGTAGCATAATTCTCATTGGGGTCTGTTAGAAACTCCCAAATATAACAGAAATCATGGAAAGTCTACTACTAAGGCAGATAGATGATGCTGCAACCCATAATGAGTTCCTTGTTATGGGGGACTTTAACTACCCAGATATTAACTGGGAAACAGGGACCATAAAGGCAACAGGTTTCTGCTAATAACCAAGAAAAATTACCTTTCACAATTGGTGCAGAATCCAACCAGAGGAGCAGCACTTTTAGACCTAATACTATCTAATAGACCTGACAAAATAACAAATCTGCAGGTCGTCGGGCATCTAGGAAATAGCAACCACAATATTGTTTAGTTTCACTTGTCTTTCGCTAGGGGGACTTGTCAGGGAGTCACAAAAACACTGAACTTTAGGAAGGCAAGTTTGACCAGCTTAGAGATGACCTTAATCTGGTTGACTGGGACAATGTCCTCAGAAATAAGAATACAGATAATAAATGGGAAATGTTTAAGAACATCCGAAATAGGCACTGTAAGCGGTTTATACCTTGTGGGATTAAAAGGACAAGAAATAGGAAAAACCCAATGTGGCTAAAGAAAGAAGTAAGAGAGGCAATTAACAGTAAAAAGAAAGCATTTAAACTACTAAAGCAGGATGGCACCGTTAAAGCGCTAAAAAACTATAGTGAGAAAAATACTTTATCTAAAAAGCTAATTAAAGCTGCCAAAAAAAGAGGAAACAGAGAAGCATATTGCTAAGGAGAGTAAAACTAATCCCAAACTGTTCTTCAACTATATCAATAGTAAAAGAATCAAAAGTGCAAGTGTAAGCCCCTTAAAAATTGTGAGGTAAGAATGGTTGTAGATGACGAGGAAAAAGCTAATATATTAACCCCTTCACCCCCAAGGGTGGTTTGCACGTTAATGACCGGGACAATTTTTACAATTCTGACCACTGTCTCTTTATGAGGTTATAACTCCGGAACGCTTCAACGGATCTTCGCGTTTCTGAGATTGTTTTCTCGTGACATATTGTACTTCATGTTAGTGGTAAAATTTCTTCCATATAACTTGCGTTTATTTTTGAAAAATACGCAAATATGGCGAAAATTTTGAAAATTTAGCAATTTTCAAACTTTGAATTTTTATTCCCTTAAAACAGAGAAATATGTAACACAAAATAGTTAAGAAATAACATTTCCCACATGTCTACTTTACATCAGCACAATTTTGGAATCAAAATTTTTTTTTGTTAGGAAGTTATAAGGGTTAAAAGTTGACCAGCGATTTCTCATTTTTACAACAAAATTTACAAAGCCATTTTTTTTAGGGACCACCTCACATTTGAAGTCACTTTGAGGGGTCTACATGACAGAAAATACCCAAAAGTGACACCATTCTAAAAACTGCACCCCTCAAGGTACTCAAAACCACATTCAAGAAGTTTATTAACCCTTCAGGTGCTTCACAGGAACTAAAGCAACGTGGAAGGAAAAAATGAATATTTAACTTTTTAGCCACAAAAATGATCTTTTACAAACTTTTTTTTTATTTTCACAAGGGTAAAAGGAGAAAATGGACAGATAAGGTTGTTATGCAATTTCTCCTGAGTACGCCAATACCCCATATGTGGGGGAAAACCACTGTTTGGGCACACGGCAGAGCTCGTAAGGGAAGGAGCGCCGTTTGACTTTTTCAAACTAAAATTGGCTGGAGTTGAGATTGGACGCCATGTCGCGCTTGGAGAACCTCTGATGCGCCTAAACAGTGGAAACCCCCCACAAGTGACACCATTTTGGAAACTAGACCCCCTAAGGTACTTATCTAGATCTGTTGTGAGCACTTTGAACCCCCAAGTGTTTCACAAAAGTTTATAATGCCTGGGTGTGAAAAAAAAAAAAAAAAATTCCACAAAAATGATTTTTTAGTCCTAAATTTTTGAATTTTCCCAAGGAAATTGGACGCCAAAAGTTGTTGTCCAATTTGTCCTGAGTACGCTGATACCCCATATGTGGGGGTGGAAAACTGTTTGGGCGCACGGCAGGGCTTGGAAAGGAAGTAGTAACGTTTTGGAATGCAGACGTTGATGGGGGTCATGTTCCGTTTGCAGTGCCCCAGATGAGCCTAAACAGTGGAAATCCCCCACAAGTGACCCCATTTTGGAAACTAGACCCCCTAAGGAACTTATCTAGATCTTTGGTGAGCACTTTGAACCCCCAAGTGCTTCACACAAGTTTATAATGCCCGGGCATGAAAATAAAAAATCCTGTTTTTTTCCCACAAAAATTATCTTTTAGTCACTAATTTTTTATTTTCCCAAGGGTATCAGGAGAAATTGGACCACATAAGTTGTTGTCCAATTTGTCCTGAGTACGCTGATGCCCCATATGTGGGGGGGAACCACTGTTTGGGCGCACGGCAGAGCTCGGAAGGGAAGGAGCACCATTTGACTTTTTCCAACCAAAATTGGCTGGAATTGAGATTGGATGCCATGTTGCATTTGGAGAGCCCCTGATGTGCCTAAACAGTGGAAACCCCCCACAAATGACCCCATTTGGGAAACTAGACCCCCTAAGGAACTTATCTAGATCTTTGGTGAGCAATTTGAACCCTCAAGTGCTTCACACAAGTTTATAACGTAGAGCCGTAAAAATTTAAAAATCATATTTTTTCCACAAAAATGATCTTTTCACCCCAATTTTTATTTTTCCAAGGGTAACAAGACTCCAAAAGTTATTGTGCAATTTGTCCTGAGTACACTGATACCCCATATGTGGGGGTATAACCACTGTTTGGGTGCATGGCAGAGTTTGGAAGGGAAGGAGCGCCATCTCACTTTTTCAACGCAGAATTGGCTGGACGCCATGTCGTGTTTGGAGAGCTCCTGATCTGCCTAAACAGTGGAAACCCCCACAAATGACACCATTTTGGAAACTAGACCCCTCAAGGAACTTATCTAGATGTGTGGTGAGAACTTTGAACCCCCAGGTGTTTCACTAAAGTTTATAACGTACAGCCTTAAAATAAAAAATCCTTTTTTTTTTTTACAAAAATGATTTTTTCGCCCCCAATATTTTATTTTCACAAGGGTAACAGAAGAAATTGGAACCCAAAAGTTGTTGTCCAATTTGTCCTGAGTACGCTGATACCCAATATGTAGGAGAAAACTACTGTATGGGTGCACGTCAGGGCTCGGAAGGGAAGTAGTGACGTTTTGGATTGCAGACTTTGATGGAATGGTCTGGGGCGTCATGTCGCATTTGGAGAGCCCCTGATACGCCTAAACAGTGGAAACCCCCCACAAGTGACCCCATTTTGGAAAATAGACCCCACAAGGAACTTATCTAGATGTGTGGTGAGCACTTTGAACCCCGAAGTGCTTCACAGAAGTTTATAACGCACAGCCGTAAAAATAAAAAATCCTTTTTTTTTTTTACAAAAATGATTTTTTTCGCCCCCAATATTTTATTTTCACAAGGGTAACAGGAGAAATTGGACCCCAAAAGTTGTTGTCCAATTTGTCCTGAGTACGCTGATACCCAATATGTGGGAGAAAACTACTGTATGGGCGCATGTCAGGGCTCGGAAAGGGAAGTAGTGACGTTTTGGATTGCAGACTTTGATGGAATGGTCTGGGGGCGTCATGTCGCATTTAGAGAGCCCCTGATGCGCCTAAACAGTGGAAACCCCCCACAAGTGACCCCATTTTGGAAAATAGACCTCACAAGGAACTTACCTAGATGTGTGGTGAGCACTTTGAACCCCGAAGTGCTTCACAGAAGTTTATAACGCACAGCCGTAAAAATAAAAAATCCTTTTTTTTTTTACAAAAATGATTTTTTCGCCCCCAATATTTTATTTTCACAAGGGCAACAGGAGAAATTGGACCCCAAAAGTTGTTGTCCAATTTGTCCTGAGTACGCTGATACCCAATATGTGGGAGAAAACTACTGTATGGGCGCATGTCAGGGCTCGGAAAGGGAAGTAGTGACGTTTTGGATTGCAGACTTTGATGGAATGGTCTGGGGGCGTCATGTCGCATTTGGAGAGCCCCTGATGCGCCTAAACAGTGGAAATCCCCAACAAGTGACCCCATTTTGGAAAATAGACCCCACAAGGAACTTATTTAGATGTGTGGTGAGCGCTATGAAGCCCCAAGTGCTTCACAGAAGTTTATAATGTACAGCCGTAAAAAACAAAAAAATCTTATTTTTTTTACAAAAATAATATTTTCGCCCCCAGTTTTTTATTTTCCCAAGGGTAACAGAAGAAATAGGACAAATTTCACAATAACTCTTGGGTCCAGAGTACGCTGATACCCCATATGTGGGATAAACTACTGTTTGGACGCATGGCAGAGCTCAGAAGTGAAGGAACACCGTTTGACTTTTTCAACGCAGAATTGGCTGGAATGGAGATCAGACGCCATGTCACATTTGGAAGCCCCTGATGTGCCTAAACAGCGGAAACCCCCAATTCTAACTCCAACCCTAACCCCAACACACCCCTAACCCTAGTCCCAACCCTAATCCCAACCCTAACCCTAATCCTAACTCTAACCCTAACCCTAACTTTAGCCGAAACCCTAACCCTAACCCTAATGGGAAAATGGAAATAAATACATTTTTTTTATTTTATTATTTTTCCCTAACTAAGGGGGTGATAAAGGGGGGTTTGATTTACTATTTATAGCGGTTTTTATGATTGGCAGCTGTCACGCTAAAAGACGCTTTTTATTGCAAAAAGTAGTTTTTTGCATCGCCACATTTTGAGAGCTATAATTTTTGCATATTTTGGCCCACAATGTCATGTGAGGTCTTAATTTTTGCGGGACGAGGTGACGCTTTTATTGGTACCATTTTTGAGCAGGTGACATTTTTTGATCGCTTTTTATTTCGATTTTTGGGAGGTTAGAATGAACAAAAATCAGCAATTCATGAATTTCTTTTGGGTGAGGCGTTTTTATTGTTCCGCGTGTAGTAAAATCGATAAAGCAGTTTTATTCTTCGGGTCAGTACGATTATGGCGATACCTCATTTATATAATTTTTTTATGTTTTGGCGCTTTTATAGAATAAAAACAATTTTATATAAAAAATAATTATTTTTGCATCGCTTTATTCTGCGAGCTATAACTTTTTATTTTTTCGCTCATGATGCTGTGTGACGGCTCGTTTTTTGCGGGACAAGATGACGTTTTCAGCGGTACCATGTTTATTTATATCCGTCTTTTTGATCGCGTGTTATTCCACTTTTTGTTCAGCGGTATGATGATAAAGCACTGATTTTTTGCTTCGTTTTTATTTTTTATTTTTTAAGGGGTTCACAAAAGGTGTTAACTAGTGGGACAGTTTTATAGGGGGGGTCGTTACGGACGCGGCGATACCATATATGTGTACTTTTATTGTTTTATTTTTTTATTTACAATAAGTAATGAATTTATTGGGGAATATTTTTTTTTTTTTTTTTGGATTTTTTTTTTACACGTTTATTTTTACTTTTTTTTACTTTTTTACTTTGTCCCAGGGTGGGACATCACTGTATTTCATCAGATCGCTGGTGTGACAGTGTGCATAGCACTCTGTCACACCAGCGATGTGACAGGCAGTGCAGGACGCTTCCTCATGCCTGCTCTCGGCAGGCACTGAGGAAGCCGCCTCCCTCCAGGACCCCAGCGCCATCTTGGATCCGGGTCCTGGGAGGGAGGAAGCCCTCAGAGCAGCGCGATCACATCGCGCTGGTCTGAGGGTCTCAGGGGGGCGCGCAGGGAGCCCCCTGCCTGCGCGATCCTCCCCTGTGCCCCCAGTACACCGCGATCATGTTTGATCGCGGTGTGCAAGGGGTTAATGTGCTGGGAGCGGTCCGTGACCGCTCCTGACACACAGTCACGGGTGTCAGCTGTGATAATCAGCTGACACCCGGCGGCGATTAGCTGCGCTCCCGGAGGGAGCACAGCTAATCGCCTATGACGTACTATCCCGTCCATGGTCAGAATGGCACGGGTTTTATGGACGGGATAGTACGTCTAATGTCAGAGAGGGGTTAAACACCTTCTTCACCACAGTATTCATGGTGGAAAATAAAATGCTAGGTGAAATGCTGAGAGACAAAGAAAATCCTATATTAAGGGTCAGCAATCTAACCCAAGTAGAGGTGCGAAACCAGCTAAATAAGATTAAAATAGATAAATCTCCAGGTCCGGATGGCATACACCCACGAGTACTAAGAGAACTAAGTAATGTAATAGACAAACCATTATTTCTTATATTTAGGGACTTTATAGTGACGGGTTCTGTTCCACAGGACTGGCGCATAGCAAATGTGGTACCAATATTAAAAAATGGCTCTAAAAATGAACTTGAAAATTATAGGCCAGTAAGTCTAACCTCTATTGTTGGTAAAATATTTGAAGGGTTTCTGAGGGATGTAATTCTGGATTATCTCAATGAGAAAAACTGTTTAACTCCATATCAGCATAAGTTTATGACGAATTGCTCCTGTCAAACCAATCTAATCAGTTTTTATGAAGAGGTAAGCTATAGACTGTACCAAGGTGAGTCATTGGACCTGGTATATCTTGATTTTTCCGAAGCGTTTGATACCGTGCCACACAAGAGGTTGGTACACAAAATGAGAATGCTGGGTCTGGGGGAAAATGTGTGTAAATGGGTAAGTAACTAGCTTAGTGATTGAAAGCAGAGGGTGGTTATAAATGGTATATTCTCTAACTGGTTCGCTGTGACCAGTGGGGTACCGCAGGGGTCGGTGTTGGGACCTATTCTCTTCATCATATTTATTAACATTCTGGTAGAAGGTTTACACAGTAAAATATTGATATTTGCAGATGATACAAAACTATGTAAAGTAGTCAATACAAGAGAAGATAGTATTCTGCTACAGATGTATCTGGATAAGTTGGAAACTTGGGCTGAAAGGTGGCAGATGCAGTTTAACAATGATAAATGTAAGGTTATACACATGGGAAGAAGGAATCAATATCACAATTACACACTGAACGGGAAACCACTGGGTAAATCTGACATGGAGAAGGACTTGGGGATCCTAGTTAATGGTAAACTTACCTGGAGCAGCCAGTGCCAGGCAGCGGATGTCAAGGCAAATAGGATCATGGGGTGCATTAAAAAAGGTCTGGATACACATGATGAGAGCATTATACAGCCTCTGTATAAATCCCTGGTAAGACCGCACATGGAATACTGTGTACAGTTTTGGGCACCGATGCTCAGGAAGGATATAATGGAACTAGAGCGAGTACAAAGGAGAGCAACAAAATTAATAAAGGGATGGGGGAACTACAGTACCCAGAGAGATTAGCAAAATTAGGATTATTTAATTTAGAAAAAGACAACTGAGGGGTTGATGTAATAACCATGTATATAAGGGGACAATACAAATATCTCTCCAAGGATCTGTTTATACTAAGGAAGGTGACAGTTACAGGGGGCATTATCTGTGTCTGGAGGAGAGAAGGTTTTTCCACCAACAGAGAAGAGGATTCTTTACTGTTAGGACAGTGAGAATATGGAATTCCTTGCCTGAGGAGGTGGTAATGGCAAACTCAGTCGAGGGGTTCAAAAGAGGCCTGGATGTCTTCCTGGAGCGTAACAATATTGTATCTTACAGTTATCAGGTTCTTTAGAAGGACGTAGATCTATGGATTTATTCTGACAGAATATAGGCTGTACAAAGGTTTTTTTCGACCAGTCATGGTCAAAAGTTTTGAGAATGACACAAATATTATATTTTCACATGATCTGCTGCTCTCTGGTTTTTATGTGAGTTTGACAGATGTTTTTATCACAGACAGAAATATAATTGCAAACATATGAGTAACAAAAGCTTATATTGACAGTTAGAATGAGTTAATGCAGCAAGTCAATATTTGCAGTGTTGACCCTTCTTCAGGACCTCTGCAATTCTCCCTGGCATGCTCTCAATCAACTTCTGGACCAAATCCTGACTGATAGCAGTCCATTATTGCACAATCAATGCTTTCATTTTGTCAGAATTTTTACGTTTTTGTTTGTCCACCCGTCTCTTGATGATTGACCACAAGTTCTCAATGGGATTAAGATCTGGGGAGTTTCCAGGCCATGGACCCAAAATCTCTATGTTTTGTTCCCTGAGCCATTTAGTTATCACCTTTGCTTTATGGCAAGGTGCTCCATCATGCTGGAAAAGGCATTGTTGATCGCCAAACTGCTCTTGGAGGGTTGGGAGAAGTTGCTCTTGGAGGACATTCTGGTACCATTCTTTATTCATGGCTGTGTTTTTAGGCAAGACTGTGAGAGAGCCGATTCCCTTGGCTGAGAAGCAACCCCACACATGAATGGTTTCAGGATGCTTAACAGTTTGCATGAGACAAGACTGGTGGTAGCGCTCACCTTGTCTTCTCCGAATGAGGCATTTTCCTGATGTCCCAAACAATCGAAAAGGGGATTCATCAGAGAAAATAACTTTACCCCAGTCCTCAGCAGTCCACTGCCTGTACCTTTTGCAGAATATCAGTCTGTCCATGATGTTTTTTCTGGAGAGAAGTGGCTTCTTTGCTGCCCTCCTTGAGACCAGGCCTTGCTCCAAGAGTCTTCGCCTCACAGTGCTTGCAGATGCACTCACACCTGCCTGCTGCCATTCCTGAGCAAGCTCTGCACTGCTGGTAGCCCGATCCCACAGCTGAAACACTTTTAAGAGACGGTCCTGGCACTTGCTGGTCTTTCTTGGGCGCCCTGGAGCCTTTTTGGCAACAATGGAACCTCTCTCCTTGAAGTTCTTGATGATGCGATAGATTGTTGACTGAGGTGCAATCTTTCTAGCTGCGATACTCTTCCCTGTTAGGCCATTTTTGTGCATTGCAATGATGACTGCACGTGTTTCTTTAGAGATAACCATGGTTAACAGAAGAGAAACAACGATGCCAAGCACCAGCCTCCTTTTAAAGTGTCCAGTGGTCTCATTCTTACTTAATCATGACAGATTGATTTCCAGCCATGTCTTCATCAACACCCACACCTGTGTTAATGGAGCCATCACTGAAAAGAGGTTAGCTGGTCCTTTTAAGGCAGGGCTGCAATGATGTTAAATTGTGTTTTGTGGGATAAAGTTAATTTTCTAGCCAAATATTGACTTTGCAAGTAATTGCTGTTAAGCTGATCACTCTTTATAACATTCTGGAGTATATGCAAATTGTCATTAGAAAAAGTGAAGCAGTAGACTTTGTAAAAATTAATATTTGTGTCATTCTCAAAACTTTTGTCCATGACTGTATGTTACTATGTTACTATGTTATTAACAGCATCAAGTGCATGTGCAGTCCAGAGATGTATCCTGGCCTTAGCTTCATTTGTGGACTTTCACTGTAAGCCTTCATCAACATAATCTGCACATGCAGTGGATAATGACATTTGTGGATTAAGATGACCTGAGAAACATTGAAAAGGTTCACTGAGAATGTGATAAAAATGTCAGCTGTGAAATATTCCAAGCTGTAACCCATTTTAGTCATCAGGATGGGTTGCTGCCTGTATCAACATCACTGGAGACATGTGTCTCAACTGTCAGAGGAGCATTATCATGACATGAATTGCTAACTCTGACATGAAACAAGGCTGTAGTAAGAGAAAAAAAATGGTCCCAATTAGGTGAGCAGAACTGGGTATGATTTTTTTCCTACATGCACTGCTGTAAACTTGTCAGGCTAACTGAGAAGAATGGGTTTGCAAATGTATTTGGAAACTGACTGAGGACAGAGGAGGAAAATCGAAGCCCATTTTTCTTACAGTTTTTTTTTCTCTTGCTACAGCCCTGCCTAATGGTTGAATGATTAAATCATATCATTATGCTGCTTCTATACTGATTGAGACAATGTCTTAAGCTGAGTCCTGAAATGTGACCAGGACTGTTTGCAACTTGGAATATATCACAGCTGCCATTGTTATTAGAGATGGGTGAACCCGAACAGTAAAGTTCGGCGACCGTACAGAACACTTAGGCCGGGATCACACATGCAACGAAAACGTCCGTCGCTCGCATTTGAAATCCCAGCTCTGGCGCCGGCACTCGGGAGTGGAGAGAGCGGCTGCATAGAACTACATGCAGCCGCGCACTCCACTCCCAAGTGCCGGCGCCAGAGCTGGGATTTCACATGCGAGCGACGGACGTTTTAGTCTCATGTGTGATCCCGGCCTTACTGTTCAGGCACGGACACTGAACATGGACTTCACCAGGAAGTCCGTGTTACTGTTCGGGTCCAGCTTCCCAAACACCGGGTGTTTGTCACGCTGTCATGTGCATGACAGAGCGGCAAACACCGTTTCTGATCGGGGGTGAAATCATCCCCGCCGGTCAGAGAGCCACGGTTCCCACGGTTAGAGATACAGATCAGAGGACAATTAATGTGATCCAAGTGCAGCAGACATATCATTGCAGCTGCAGCGCTCAGATCACAGCAAATATCAGCGAACATTAGAAATGAGCGGTGTTCGACTACACTGTGTTTCAAATTATTATGCAAATATTATTTTCTCAGATTTTCCCAAATTACCTATATGAATTTCAGTCATTGTAATTTTCCAGTCAAATAACTATTAGAGTACAATTGAAAGGTTTTTGTACAAACTGTCTTTGATAACAGTATATTTAAAAAAAAAAAATAAAACACTCAAACTGCACTCAAAATGCATGTTCCAAATTATTATGCACAGCAGAGTTTTCAACCTTTTCATTTTAATAAAGAACAAAAAAATGGTCATTTTTGAAATTATAAGCATTAGCAGGTTATTACAAACTGAAATCAAACAGTTTTCAACTGAAAACTTTATTCTAGGTGATGTTACATTTGCACATAGGACCCCTTGTTCAAAAGAGCTTCTGAACTCTCTTGTCCATTGAATTTGTCAGGTTTTGGATGGTTTCTGCTTCAATTGTTTTCATGAGGACAGAATAACCTCCCAGAGCTGTTGCTTAGATGTGAACTGCCTCCCGCCATCATAGACACTCCTTTTGATGATGCTCCAGAGGTTCTCAATGGGGTTGAGGTCAGGGGAGCATGGAGGCCACACCATAAGTTTGTCCCCTTTCATGCCCATAGCAGCCAGAGATGCAGATGTGTTATTTGCAACATGAGACGGTGCATTATCATGCATGAAAATGATCTTGCTGCGGAATGCACGGTTCTTCTTCTTGAACCATGGCAGGAAGTGCTGTTTGAGAAACTCAACATACTCTATGAAGTTCATCTTTACCCCTTCAGGGATCCTAAAGGGGCCGACAATCTCTCTCCCCATGATTCCAGCCCAAAACATTACTCCACCTCCTCCTTTTTGGCGCCGTAGCCGTGTTTGCATGGGGTGTCCATCAACCAGCCATCCTCCACTCTATCCATCTGGACCATCGAGCGTTGCACGGCACTCATCGGTGAACAAAACAGTTTTGAAGTCAGTCTTCATGTATTGTTTGGCCCACTGGAGCTGTTTCTGCTTGTGTGCAGTGGATAGAGGAGGTCGACAGGATGGCTTACGCACAGCTGCAAACCTCTGAAGGACCCTGCATCTTGTTGTTCGGGGGATGTTGGAGGCACCAGCAGCTTCAAAAACTTGTCTGCTGCTATGACAAGGCTTTTTTGCCGCTGCTCTTTTAACCTGACGTAATTGCCTGTAGGAAAGAGTCCTCAATTTTCTCTTATCAGCACGCACACGTGTGTACTGTGAATCAGCTACATACTTCTTGATTGTGCGATGATCACGATGAAGTGTCTTGGCAATGTTGATTGTAGTCATGCCTTGACCTAAACACTCCACAATTTGTTGCTTTTCAGCAGCCGACACATCCTTTTTCTTTCCCATTTTGGCAGAAAATGTAGGCTGCTTAATAATGTGGGACAGCCTTCTTAAGTAGTCTTGCCTTTCATTGGACACACCTGCCAAACTAATTAGCACAGGTGTCTGCAATTGCTTACAGTGATATAAAGAGCCATGACGCACATCACCATCAATGAGTTTAACTGACAAACAAAAAAATTCTTTCCTTATCACTCTTAAACAATTTTTGCATAATAATTTGGAACACAGTGTAGAACTGTTCGCCAATCTCAAATTCGAGCTGTTTTGGGCGGTGTTCGAGGCGTTCAGCGAACCCGAACGATTTGGAAAAAATCCGGCTGTTCGAGGTTATGTTCGATAACTGTTCGTGCACCAGTATCATAACTGGATTTTTTCACAGTAATGCTGATAATCACTGTTAATACACAGTTTGAGTGTACAGCAGGGTGGGGGGAGGGGCATGGGATGGATCTCTGCAGAAATAATGAAGATCTCCATTTTTTTTTCTCTTTCCTGCATTTCCAGTGGGCGGTGCAGTCTGTGAGCCTATCAGCAGCGCACACACGGAGCGAAGTGCTTTTTTTTCAGACAAGCAAGGGCATGTGTCATTGGCTGTGTATGTCACATGTCCTTGCCCTATAAGACTCAGCCATTTTCCCCTTCGCCACCATTTTCTCATTGCTGCAGCTCAGCGTTAGACGGGACTGCTGCTGCTGTGAGCGCTATATTGTCACTGTGAAAATGCGAATTACAAACAAATTTTCTGGTAATTAGACAGGAAGGTTTAGGGAGTAGGGACTAGCTTGTAATTGCAGCCCTTTTGAGTGCTAGGTTACAGCAGTTCCTAGCACTTTTAGCAGGCAGGTCTGTGCTCTTAAATAGACAGCTAGGTCAACTTGGGACAGTGACTATTTGTGATTGCAGCCCTTTTGAGGGCTAGGTTACATCAGTTCCGATCACTTTTTGCCAGCTCCACCAGCGTTCAAATAACTACGAATTTATTGCTGCATCTTGCCTGGACAATAATTTTGGGCATAGTAGCAGTATGTGGTACTCATTTTATTAGGCCATCTATACAAAGCTCCACCAGCATTAAAAAAAAAAGAATTTTTAGCTGCATCTTGCCTGTAGAATAATTGTGAGCATAGTAGCACTGTGTGGTACTCATTCTATTAGGCCATCTATACAAAGCTCCACCAGCATTAAAAAAAAAAGAATTTTTAGCTGCATCTTGCCTGGACAATAATTTTGTGCATAGTAGCAGTGTGTGGTACTCATTCTATTAGGCCATCTATACCAAGCTCCACCAGCGTTCAAAAAAAAAAGAATTTTTAGCTGCATCTTGCCTGTAGAATAATTGTGGGCATAGTAGCAGTGTGTGGTACTCATTCTATTAGGCCATCTATACCAAGCTCCACCACCTGTGTATCTAATAAAATTGTTTTACTGCTTCTAACCCAGCCAATCCTTTTGGGCTAGTACCACAATTTGGCCACTCAGCTCTGCTCGGTTTCCATCCATCATTTTTTGTGCAAACAACTCCAGAGTTGTCAATTAGGAGGATGGGGGAGAGGGATTAACCAGGGCGCATGGTAGCAGCCAAACTTGTGAGGAAGTTGCAGGAACCCAGGAAGAAGTGGAGGACGAACTGGCGATGGGCATGGAAGACTCATCAGATGAGGGAGACCTTGATCACATTTCTGTTGTGTGAGGTTGGGGGGAGAGGGCAGAGGAAGGAAGCAGGATTCTTACCTCGCCACCAACACAACAGGGACTTGGTGCTCCTGGATGCGCAAGACTCATGAGTGCCTTCTTGCTGCACTACCTGCAACATGACCCTCGAATTGTCAGAATTCGAAATAATCCTGACTACTGGGTAGCCACACTGTTAGATCCCCGGTACAAAGTAAATTTGCCTAAATAATTCCTGCCATAGAAAGGGATTCACGCATGCAGGAGTATCAGCAGAGACTGTTGCATAATCTTACATGTGCTTTTCCACAAAACACCAATGGTGCACGTAGTGAATCTCACAGTTGTAATTTGCCAACCGTGGGACTGTCGAGTCTTCAGCACTCAAACCGTAACAGAAACACAGTATCTGCTGGTGTTAACATCAATTTTGCGGAATCCTTTCACCACTTTTTTAGCCCATCCTTTGCAAGGCCACAGGAGACAAGAAGTCAGACACATAGTCAATGCCTAGAGACGATGGTACACGAGTATCTCCAACTGAACAAGGAAGCCATGACTGTGTCACTGGACCCTTGCTCTTTTTGGGCTTCCAATCTGGATAAATGGCCGGAGCTCACCACTCACGCCTTGGAGATCTTGTCATGCCCCGCAGCCAGCGTTCTCTCTGAACGTGTGTTCAGCGCTGCTGGTGGTGTGCTGACAGATAAGCGCACGCAGCTGTCCACTGCCAATGTAGACAGACTCATAAAGATGAACAAATCATGGATCTGCAAGGACTTTTCTACCCCTGTGTCATCCTGGGGAGAGTAAAAGCTTGAGGATTTGTTAAAATCACCTCACCAAAAGTTTTAAGCAACTCTGGGGCAATTGATGCTAATTAAGTGGTGTCTGTGCCCCAAATTTTTGGAAAAAATGGAGACTCTTTTTGGAGTCCCCTTGCTGTGTTTTACGTGACGTTGGCATCGTCATTTACAGGTGGGTTGGGTCTTTCCCCCCTTTTAACTGTAAGAAACTACATACACTATGGCTTGGGGTAGCACAGATGGTTGAGTGTCAAGACTGAGCTGTTTACTCATACTATAGCCTGGGAATCAGAGGTCTGCTCCAAAGCTTCAGTGTCTGCTAGTCAGTGGAGTAGCCACCGACTGTAAATCTAATTAAAAAATTTTTTTGCAAATCCCTTTTTTTTTTTATTGTAGTGAAAAAGTACAAGAAAATACAATATACATAGTAAAAGGGGTAGTATAACTATAAATGTATGCATAACGACATTGGGGGGTACAGGGAGGGTTTTCCATCAATATCCAGATCAAGCATGTATTTTTCTTTTGCAATAATTTTATTCAAATTTTAAAGGACGGGAAGGGAAACAATAGGGAATAAGGAAGGGAAAGAGGGAGATAGAAGGAAAGGGAAAGGAAAAAGCAGGAAAGGCAGTGAAGGAGGAAACAATATGAAATTGTAACTATAGTACATTAGTGACAAAGTTTATTACATAAAATGAACTAATAAGAAAGAAAACAGACAAGTACATTTCGCATATTAGGGAAACAATTCCATCCATTTGGACCATTTTTTGAAGAATTTATCGCAGTGGTTATTAACCAATGCTAGTTTATATTCAAACGATTTATGAAGTGTGATTTTATCAACAATGTCTTGAAAAGAGGGTGACTCTTGATTTTTTCCAGTAGAGAGCAATGCTGTTTTTGGTTACCAGTAGGATGTGGACTATTAATAATCTCAAATGTGGGTCAATTTTTTAAGTATTTAGTGTGAGAAGGGCCAATTGAGGTGTTAGTAGAATTTGTTTAGAAGAGATGGCATTAATAAGATCCAAAACTTTCTTCCAGAGGGGACGGATTTTCGGGCATTGCCAGAAAATGTGGAGGAGATTACCATAACGACCACAGTTTCTCCAATCTCCAGCAGTTAGGTGAATGAATTTTGTTAATTTTAGATAATCTTGCAGGAGTAAAATACCTCCTTGTGAGGAGTTTGTGGTATGATTCTTGAAGGGCCATAGAGAGAAAAGATGCATAGGAAAGCGTACATGCATATTCCCATTCAGAGTGGTTAAACGTTAAATGAAGTTCCGACTCCAATTTAACCAAGTTTTGTGTTTTGACCAACTGCGTGCTGTGGTTAAACCATTGGTAAACGTAGTTAAGACTCTAAAAAATTTTATGATCTAAGTTGCAAAGTAAATTTAAAACCGGTTCAGAAATCCGAGGGCGCACTTGCAGGAAGACATAAATTTGTTCCTTGAGAATAATGTAGTGAAAAAATGATAGAGAGGATGAATGGAAATGTTCTTTAATAAAAGAATGATAGAATTTAGAACCATCGTAGATATCTCCCAGTTTCTTAATACCCAATTTTAGCCAGAGAGGGTCCAAGACCAATCCCCTAGATTCATGGATAAGAGATAATGGAATATTCTTGAGGATATGGATTTTATCACAACCCTTTTTTGGCTTAGCAAGCCTTTTCCAGGCCTCAATGGAGGGCTGGAGAATGGGGTGGGAACTATAAGGAATTTGCTTGTTTAAGAGAAAACCTAATACTAACAAATGAGAAGGTTTGTAGTTGTTTAAAAAGAGTTCTAAATCGTACCAGGCTGGAGGGTCTTTATGAGGCCACCAAAAACAGCTCTGTTTGATCAGATTAGCAGACTAATAAGCCGAATGTTCGGTAGTCCAGCTCCACCATAAATTTTTTGATTATAAAGAACATTTTGAGCCAATCTGGCTTTCTTCCTACCCCAAATAAAATGATTAAGTGAGCTTTTCAAACTGGTAAGGAATGAGGGGAGATTTTCAAGCATGTATTTTTCTATATGAAAGATAGAGAGAGAGGGAGCGGACCACGGCAGACCACCAATTTATAGAGTGCAATTATGATCATTGTTGTGCCGACATCATGGATAACTTTAGTTGGGGCCTTGATGGTAGGCGTCCAAGTTTTTTAAATCAATCCAATTCCTCCAAATCACACAGTATCTATCAACATCAGTCGGTGAGATGGCAATCATATGCTCCATCCTATTAAGGAGGGAGATCTGCGCAAACCATTCCTCCATAGTGGGTGGGTCTCTGCTTTTCCAGTGTCGTGGAATGACATTCTTAGCCACCTGTATTAGGTAGCCTATTAATGAGCTTTTATAACTACATTTACTTATTGGTAACATTGATAAAAGGAGGGCTTCGGGCGTATTAGGGATAGTCCAACCAGTTATTTTCTCAATCATGGGAACCACCTTTGCCCAAAATGCATTTATTATAGAGCATGCCCACCATATGTGTGACATTGTCCCTTCCCCCTCCCCACATCTCCAACATCTATCTGAGACCACTGGATACCATCTATGAAGGACTGCTGGTACCCGGTACCATCTAGAGATAATTTTGAAGGAGGTTTCCTGAGCTTTGGACCCTATTGAGGTTTTATGTGTTAGGAAGAAACATTTATCCCATTGTGAGTCACAGAAGGACTTCCCCAGTTCCCTTTCCCATGCACTGCAGAATTCTGGCCTATTGTCAGTTACCTGGGCAATGAAGAGATTATACAGTAGGGAGATGGAGTGTGTAGGGGTGACAATGATAGGCTCAATTTTTCAAAGTTTGTGAGATCTCTATGAAGATGTGTGCGCTTCTTCACAGTTGAATAGAAGTGTTGTAACTGGCTATATTCAAAATTTGCCTTCTGGGAAGTGGCTCTTCCCCGTAACAAGTCATTGAGGGGGAGCAACAAAGTATTGGAGATGACATGAGAAAATAATATCGGATGGGATTTATTTGAACGCAGAAATCTATTTGCAGATAGTCCTGGTGGAAATCTGGATTATCTGAAATCGGGAGCAAGGGGCCCTGGGGTCGATTGAGGATAAGACTTTTTGGGGGGATCTCAAAGCCAAAGCAGTGGCATAAGTACTATATGACATGAGACCAAGAGAGGGGACAATTAAATTTGCGCACCATGGGAGAGTGCTAAGAGCTTTAGGACAAATGGATTGAGCTATTTTGACCCACAATTTTCCCTCCGAATGATGGAAGAAGTCGAGGATTCTAGCGTGTACTGCTGCCATGTAATACCTTCTACTATCCGGAAGGCTAAGGCCCCCCTTTTGTTTGTGTCTGATCAGAACGTCCCCCCGAATGCGTGGACGCCCACTTGCCCATATAAATCTGCAAAAGCTAATGCGTAGTCTTTTCCAAAAATTTTAGGGAATTACGACAGGAATGGTTTGGAAGAGGTATAAGAGTTTAAGTAGGACGTTCATTTTTAGTATATTTATAATGCCGAACCTGGAAAAATCCTTCACCGTCCAAGATGTAAGATCTCTATGGAGTTGTTCAATAAAGGGCCCAAAATTAATTAAAAATAGATGGGAGAGGTCTCTATGAATACGAATTTCTAAGTATTTGATACCCTGTGAGGGCCAGGCAAAGGGAAAGTTGGACTGGATGGAATCCTGTGTGGATTTGGGGAGGGAAACATCGAGGGCCTCAGACTTCGCTGCATTGATTTTAAAATTTGACCATGTACCAAAGTGATCTATTTCAGCCATAACAGCAGTGATGGATATATATGGTTGAGTGATATATACTAGGACATCATTCATCAGCAAATGCAGAGCACTTGTACTTGGTGCCTCCCACCTCAATCCCCTAATATTGGGTTATCGTGAATTGATGAGAGCAGGTGCTCCATCACTAGGATGTATAAGAGAGGGACAGAGCACATCCCTACCTTGTCCCATTGGTGATTATGAAAGGTGATGATAATGTTCCATTTATCTTCAGCCTAGCTGACGGATTGCGATACAGAGCCATGATTTTGGCTATAAAAGGGTCCCCAACCCCAAGCTTTTTAAGAGAATAATATATGGAGTGCCAGGAGACTCAATGGAATGCTTTCTCAGCATCCAACGAGAGTATCTAATTACAAATTTTTAACTGCATCTAGCCCAGGCAATAATTTTGGGCCTAGTAGCAGTGTCTGCTAGTCAGCGGATTAACCCAGCTGTTAAGCAAGCTACACCACCTGTAGTTTGGACACTTAATTTTTTCAAAGGAAATGCTTATGACCCCCGGGACACTCAGTGAAGAACATCGGGGAGGCACCCCAAGGCACAGGGACTGTGACTGGCGGTAGGACGCCTTGCGGTGGACCGCCAAGTTCGATCCTTATGAAAGCTTTTTAACTGCAGCAGCTTTACTGGACGCTACTGGAGCTGAAATTACGGCGGCTGCTGGCATGAGACTTGCCCTCCAATAGATCATTGTAAAAGGATTTAAAGTGTACTCATTCAAATTAGAAAGACAATTTAAAATAGAAAGATTAGACCTGCCTCCACCGCAGGGGCTCGCTCGACAGGCACCAGTATTGGGAGAGGGGGGCTGGTCGTCAGGGTCCACTGCAGCTCTGGCACAAACCCGGCGACACGCAGGTCACACAGGCAGGAACGGACTGGCCGTGTCGGCTTCGCACTTTTTTGGTTTTAGAAGGGCATGACATGCCTATATCTGTGTCTCCCCCTCCTTTTACTCCTCCAACTCTTTTCTTTTTGCATGACTATATGTACTTGTCACTTTTCCATGTGTTAGTTGTGTCTTCTGAACAGTTTGTCAGCTTTTGGACTCCTTTGAGGTGTTTTCTATGTGTTTTCTATGTGTTTCTATGTGTTTTAGTTTGCCTGCTATTGGTTTTAACGGTGTTCGACGGTGTTCGACGAACAGTTTGACGAAAAGTTCGTCGAACACATGGGTGTTCGGCGAACCGAACCGAACTCGAACACTACAGGGTGGCTCCAGGGCAGGCTCCAGGTTTTTATGGGCCCCGGGCGAAAGAGCCTCAGTGGGCCCCTTTAACACAGACCACGATTCATGATGCACAGATACTGCAGAGAAATATAGGTATATTACAATGCCAAATACTTCACTTCTTCCATTACATGAGTGATATCTATTGTAAATTGTACAATAGCTCAAAAACCGCCAAATCCTCGCAGTGCACAGTACAGACTGGACAGTACAGTCCTCCATACAATATTATGGGTACCACATTGTCTCCCCCTCATCACCCATATAATACCCCATGCAGGATGTCACCCCCCAATCCCCCATATAATGCTCCATACAGGATACTGGTCCCCATATAATGCTCCATACAGGATACTGGCCCCCATATAATGCTCCATACAAAATATGGAGCTCTCCTCTGCACTGTGCTGCCTTCTTCACTGTTATGGCTCAGGAAAGGGCGCTGTGGAAAGACTCCCCATTATCATCATCATTGCCTCCCCATCATCATCATTCCTCCCCATCATCATCATCGCCTCACCATCATTATCATTGCCTCCCCATCATCATCAATGCCTGCCCATCATCATCATTGCCTCCTCATTATCATCATTGCCTCCCATCATCATCATTGCCTCCCCATTATCATCAATGCCTGCCCATCATCATCATTGCCTCCCCATCATCATCATTGCCTCCCCATTATCATCAATGCCTGCCCATCACCATCATCTCCTCCCCATCATCATCATTTCCTCCCCATCATCATCATTGCCTCCCCATTATCATCAATGCCTGCCCATCAACATCATTGCCTCCCCATTATCATCAATGTCTTCCCATCATCATCATTGCCTCCCCATCATCATCATTGCCTCCCCATTATCATCAATGCCTGCCCATCATCATCATCTCCTCCCCATCATCATCATTGCCTCCCCATCATCATCATTGCCTCCCCATTATCATAAATGCCTGCCCATCATCATCATTGCCTCCCCATCATCATCATCGCCTCCCCATCATCATCATTGCCTCCCCATTATCATCAATGCCTGCCCATCATCATCATCCCTTCCCCATCATCATCATTGCCTCCCCATTATCATCAATGCCTCCCCACCACCATCACACAGACAGCACGGCAGCACACGAGCACTCTCTCACATACACACACACAAAGCACCGCACTACATACACACACACTGATACACACAGACACACACACACACAGACACATACACATCACATCTCACCTGTCCGCACGCTCTCTGCCACAGCTGGCCGCTGAATGATGACGTCATTAAGCGGCGCTGCTGTGAGAGGAAGAGCAGGCGCCCCCTGGAGGCCGGAGCTGCGGCGGCGGTGGCACGGGGAGAGGTAAGTATTGTGCCAGCTGCTGCCGGGGCCCTGAGCAAGCGGGGGGGCCCAGTGGCAGCGCTGACACCGCTCTTCTCCGCTAACGGGCGCCGGGGTACCGGCACTTGCCTGGGTATGCCGGGTGCTGACGCCGGCCCTGGGTGGCTCAACACTAGTGAACATTTCTAGGCACCAGCCCTACATCGGTGATTTCATGACATGTACTCAGCACTGGATGAAGTCACCACCGCAGCCCTGGTGCACAGATCTGATGTTATCTTATAAGATATTATTGTGATCTGAGTAGCGCAGTGTCCTGAATGCTTGGCTCAGATCACAGTAATAACCGGTGGGTGATATGCAGTTTCCAGTGATTAATGCCCATCAGTGGATGAAATCACTGCAGCAGCGCTTGTGGCCAGATCTAGAGAGTGCTCACTGTTCATTACTGTGATCTGAGTGCCACAATGACATTACTGCTTTGCTCAGATCACAGCAATTTCAGGTGACAAGAAGCGCAGGTCTGCAATAAAATGGCACTTAGTTCCACATACAGCTGTGAAATGAGCAAGCATGACTGTGTGCACTGTCCAAAGCTGACTTAGCTACAGAATGGGAGAAATGGTGATGCCAACTGCATGTTGCTGCCATTTTTGTGATGTGTAAGCATTAGGGTTAGCTCACATAAGCGTATCACATGGCTGAGTGCTATACCATGTTTTATCGGATAGCACTTGGATTAGTGTTATTCTATGGGGCAGCTCAGAGCTGCGATTATTTTCTCATGCCGATTCAGCATGAGAGAACAACTGCAGCATGCTGTGAGTGCATCTGAGAATTGGATAGCACACACCCATTCAAGTCTATGGGTGCGTGTGATATATCGAACTGCCCTTGGATGTCATCCAAGGGAAGTTTGATAACTGTGGATGCCGGCAATGAAGGAGATAGAGAAGATACTTTCTCCATCTCCTCTGCACCTGTACTGCAATTCTCTCATGTGAGAGGATAGGAGCACAGTAGCATGAAACTTGGCTCACACTAGCAGCATAGTTTGAACTGAGTGTCATTTGCAAATTGGCCCCGATTCTCTTGCAAGAGAGAGCATACGCTTGTGTGACTCCGGCCTTAAGTTCTGATACTTATACATCAGTAAAAAAAAAAAAAAAAAAGATACACCGCAGCAGCTCAGCTAAAAAGTTAAAATATAAAAAAACAATTACACCATTTATTTACTGGCGTATACATTTATAAAGACATTTTTTAACATACAGTCCAATTAAAAAACATTGTCCATTTAAGAAAAAAAAATCATAACACATTGCCTTTAAAGATGTTTTCTACTATTAGGATATTGATGACCTCTCCTTAAAGTATGCTAGTTTATTGCATATGTCCAGAGGTCAGGCTTAGTCCCCTCTGTAAGGAGGATTTTTATGTAAGTAGCCATTTGAATGCATGATAAGCATCAGAAATAAAATAGAATACAACATTGATAAGCCACAAAAGAATTAGCACAAGTAATTAGATCTTGGGACAGCTAAATCTCTTATGATATTTACTTTGATACACAGACACGAGCTCACAGGACATTTGCAATCAATACAGGGACTTCATGTGCACACATAAACCAATGTATTGATTTCAAAACCCTTCTGTGTGTTGTGACTACATGAAAATGTGTCTGTTCATTTCTTTTTATGATAGTCTTACTGGTTCTGGTTAGTATGTGATGTTTTTTGCTTTCTTTTTTTGAAAAATTGCATGGGCCACAAATTAATGAAACAACATCATCTTATGCGCTAAATTAAGTGCACATTTAAAGGGTTGGTCTGGTACCTAAAATGTCCTTTTAAAATAGCTATCTTTACATCCTAAGAACTTTTTTTCATTAGCTTTATTATATAATACCCTACACTTCTCTCTATCTATCTAATCCCTGTGGTTTTGTTTACTTCATTTTTGTTTGAGAGGAGTCTCAACCAGGATGTCACATCTGCATTTATCATCCCCCCTGAAACAGAACATCATCAGGGGCAGCACCGCATGTACTTACTACAGTTTCTTGCATCACCGCCACCTGAAGATGCCCTGGATCCATGGTCATGGCGCTGCACTCTCATCTCTCACGGATTCTATTGCCATGACCACGGATCCAGGACATCGTCATAGGGAGCCGCTACGAGAAACTAATGGCACTGCGCCCCCTAATGATGTTCTGTTCCAGGATGGATGATAGACACTGTAGGGATGTGAATGCAGCACCAGCCTCCTGAGATGTCCTGTTTGAGAAATGAAGTAAATAAAACACATTTAGGAATTAGCAGGGCAGTGAGAAGTGTAGGATATTGTACAATAAAGCTAATTACAAAAGTGGTTAAGGTGTAAAACTAGAAAGGAGATTTAAAGGTAGGCACTGGACCCACCCTTTAAAAAGGAGATATCAACTAGATTTTTTACTAATTAGAAAAGATAGGAATGCATATTCTTTTTCTCTGGATTTATTTTGTGTTCATTATTATTTGGGTAGCCATCTTGTTTGAGCTGCAGATATCAGCTGTCACAACTCTGTTATTGGAATACCCAGGGCAGGGGCTCTTTCCCTATCCTTAATGCTTGGGGTGCCCTGGCTATCCCTGCTTCCTGGATTACTTCTGATTGTGAAGAAGCCGGGGCCACGTACCTTTCTGAATTACTGAAACAACCCTATAGCTGTCCCCTGTCATCTCCCAGGGAAGTGGGGATTAATAATGTATGTATATTAGGGATGAGCGAGTATACTTGTTAGGATTCGGTACTCAGCGAGTAATGGGGTACTTGCGGTACTCAAATCCTAAAGAGTAATTTTCACTACTCGCCTCACAATATTCGAATCTCCTGCCCAGCATGTGTTAGCCAATCACAGTAAAACCGCGGCCTTCTTTGTTATGGCATTACTGTGATTGACTGGCCGCGCAGCGTCAGTCATAGCATATGAGTCATAGGCTATGACTATGTGTGTGCGGAGAATGTGTGCGGGGGTCTGTGAAGGTGAATGTGTGTGTGGGGCTGTGCCGGGCTCTGCTGTGTCCATTGTGGGACACTCGTTTTTAAAGAAGGACTGCATCGGAAAGGTAAGTAAAGTTTGGTTTATTATTTTAATATTATTTGCAGGAGACGAGCGCTTTGGGGAATTAGGTGTGTGCGGTGAGTATGTACGCTATGTTATGTGTTGTATGTTATGTGTATGTACTGTAATATGTATGTTCTGTGTGTCTTTTTTTTTTTTTTTAACAATCACCACATTAGCCGGATGATGGGAATACTACTTTAACATCATCTGCTAATGCTGTCACTGTAGCAGGCATAGCTGGATGGGACAAGTTGTCCCATCGGACAATGCCCGCACAGGCAGCAGAGCCCGAGCCCGGCAGAGCACCGCACAGCCCCATCAGAGGCCGACACAGCCCCGCACAGCACCGGCAGAGCCCCACACAGCACCGGCAGAGCCCGGCACAGCCCGAGCCAACAGAGACTGGCACAGCCCCACGCACACACACAGCCCCACAGACCCCCCGCACACATTCTCCGCCCACACACATTCTCTGACCATTACTCGCATTTCCCATAGACTTACATTTGACTTGCTACTCGTTACGAAAACCCGAGTATTAGGAGCTACTCGTAATGAGTACAGCGAGTCCGAGTAGTTCACTACTCACTCTTCCCTAATGTACACTGTGTTCCAAATTATTATGCAAATAATATTTTCTCCGATTTTCCCAAATTACCTATATGAACTGCAGTCATTGTAATTTTCCAGTCAAATAACTATTAGAGTACAATTGAAAGGTTTTTGTACAAACTGCCTATGATAACAGTATATTTTTTTAAAAATAAAACACTCAAACTGCACTCAAAATGCATGTTCCAAATTATTATGCACAGCAGAGTTTTCAACCTTTTCATTTTAATAAAGAACAAAAAAATTGTCATTTTTTTGAAATTATAAGCATTAGAAGGTTATTACAAACTGAAATCAAACAGTTTTCAACTCAAAACTTTATTCTAGGTGATGTTACATTTGCACATAGGACCCCTTGTTCGAAAGGAGCTTCTAAACTCTCTCGTCCATTGAATTTGTCAGGTTTTGGATGGTTTCAGCTTCAATTGTTTGCATGAAGACAGAATACCCTCCCAGAGCTGTTGCTTAGATGTGAACTGCCTCCCGCCATCATAGACACTCCTTTTGATGATGCTCTAGAGGTTCTCAATGGGGTTGAGATCAGGGGAGCATGGAGGCCACACCATAAGTTTGTCCCCTTTCATGCCCATAGCAGCCAGAGATGCAGATGTGTTATGTGCAGCATGAGACGGTGCATTATCATGCATGAAAATAATCTTGCTGCGGAATGCATGGTTCTTCTTCTTGAACCATGGCAGGAAGTGCTGTTTGAGAAACTCAGCATACACTATGGAGTTCATCTTTACCCCTTCAGGGATCCTAAAGAGGCCGACAATCTCTCTCCCCATGATTCCAGCCCAAAACATTACTCCACCTCCTCCTTGTTGGCGCTGTAGCCGTGTTTGTATGGGGTGTCCATCAACCAGCCATCCTCCACTCCATCCATCTGGACCATCAAGCGTTGCATGGCACTCATCGGTGAACAAAACAGTTTTGAAGTCAGTCTTCATGTAATGTTTGGCCCACTGGAGCCGTTTCTGCTTGTGTGCAGTGGATAGAGGAGGTCGACAGGATGGCTTACCCACAGCTGCAAACCTCTGAAGGACCCTGCATCTTGTTGTTCGGGGGACGTTGGAGGCACCAGAAGCTTCAAAAACTTGTCTGCTGCTATGACAAGGCTTTTTTGCCGCTGCTCTTTTAACCTGACATAATTGCCTATAGGAAAGAGTCCTCAATTTTCCCTTATCAGCACTCACACGTGTGTACTGTGAATCAGCTACATACTTCTTGATTGTGCGATGATCACGATGAAGTGTCTTGGCAATGTTGATTGTAGTCATGCCTTGACCTAAACACTCCACAATTTGTTGCTTCTCAGCAGCCGACACATCCTTTTTCTTTCCCATTTTGGCAGAAAATGTAGGCTGCTTAATAATGTGGGACAGCCTTCTTAAGTAGTCTTGCCTTTCATTGGACACACCTGCCAAACTAATTAGCACAGGTGTCTGCAATTGCTTACAGTGATATAAAGAGCCCTGACACACATCACCATCAATGAGTTTAACTGACAAACAAAAAAATTCTTACCTTATCACTCCTAAACAATTTTTGCATAATAATTTGGAACACAGTGTATATACTGTACTCAAAACAGACTAACAAGGAAGGACGTACAGGAGTAAATGAAAATATCAATCATACAAATATGCACTCACAGACAACTGAGAAGAACACTGAGGATAAATGGAAGGAAAGCCAAATAGGAGAGGATGAGGATTTGCACACAGCCGAAACACCAAGCAACAGTCACAGATCAACAGTTCAAACCCTTTTACCTACAACGGACACCTTCACACCAAACAGTATAGGACTAACACTGGTAATCCAGATTGCCAGAGATGACTATATATAGGAGAAGGGAGTGGCCAATACTGAACAGCTGAGATCATCCAAGCAGGAAAGCTTCAAAGACAAAAACGAAGAAGTGGTTCTAATCAGTGCAGGAGTACGTGAAATCAGAGGCTGCGGTCTTCTGGTCCCTTTCTTTCTTGGTAAACCCATGACATCAGCATTTAGAGATATTTTTTCGTAAGTCATATTAAGATTTGTAAATAAAGTCTGTAATTTAGACAGTTCTGAACAATTTATCATATTCTGGATAAAAGTTACTCCTTTTCTGGTAGGATACAAAAAGGTCATTGGAGGACAAAAGTGTCCATCTATAGTGAATGGTGGATATTCTGGGGGTGATCCATCAAAGCTTTTTTACCAGATTTCTGGCAAATAAAAGCTTTGAAAACTCACAATTTTTGGCACAATGCGAGGTGCTTTGCCTGATTCATTAAGAGGTGTAAGCCAAACGCTCCAAGATGTCCACTCATCAAGAATGGTGAAAGAATTGGCAGTCTTGATGTATTGCTCCCTTTGTTTCCTTTAGTCTATATATTGGTATTATTTTTTACTGTAATGCTATCTGTGATGATAATGAGATGACAACTGAAGTGGTCTGTACAAAACATATTATTTGTAAAAAAAATTGTTTATTATGAGGTTCAGTGGCCAGATTCATGTCTAATAGTTCAGGACTATTCGAGAATATAGAAATTTAGAGTACAACACCATCAAAAAAATCCTTAAAAATATTCAACATAGAAACTTGATTTAACAAATTTTTTTTCTGCTTACAAATGCCCTAAAATTTAAGAATTAAATAAAAACTAATAAGTAGACAGTGTCCAGTATTTCACATTTATTTTCCTACTAGTCAATTTGTGTAATGAGTTTAACAATGGAGTGAAATGTCAGAATGAAAAATCTGAACATGTGTTTTCTGGTAGATCTTTAGTTTAACCCCTTTATCCCATCAGACGTACTATTCCGTCTATGTGACCCTGGACCTAATTCCCAAGGATGGAATAGTACGTCACACGCGATCAGCCGCGATCCCGAGGGAGCGCGGCCGATCGCGGCAGGGTGTCAGCTGATTATCACAGCTGACACCCGTCACTATGTGATAGGAGCGGTCACGGACCGCTCCCGCACATTAACCCCTGGCACACTGTGATCAAAGATGATCGCAGTATTCCGGCAGTATAGGGAAGCATCGCGCAGGGAGAGGGCTCCCTGCATGCTTCCCTGAGACCCTCAGAACAGCGCGATGTATTGCGCTGTTCTGAGGGACCCTCCTCCCAGCAGGACCCTGGATCCAAGATGGCCGCAGGGTCCTTCCGGGTCTTGCATGGAGGCAGCTTCCTCAGTGCCTGCTGAGAGCAGGCGCTGAGAAAGCCTGCAGCACTGCCTGTCACATCGCTGGTCTGACAGAGTGGTGTGCACACTGTCAGACTAGCGATCTGATGATATACAGTGATGTCCCATCCTGGGACAAAGTAAAAAAGTCAAAAAATAAAAAATAACGTGTAAAAAAAAATTCATAAATAAAAAAATATTCCCCAATAAATTCCTTTCTTAATGTAAATAAAAGAAAAAAACAATAAACGTCCACATAGTTGGTATCGCCACGTCCTTCACGACCCACCCATTAAAACTGTCCTATTAGTTAACCCCTTTAGTGAACCCCTAAAAAAAAACAAGGTTAAAAAACAATGATTTATCATCATACCGCTGAACAAAAAGTGGAATAACACGCGATCAAAAAGACGGATATAAATAAACATGATACCGCTGAAAAAGTCATCTTGTCCCGCAAAAACCGAGCCACCATACAGCATCATTAACGAAAAATAAAAAAGTTATAGCTCGCAGAATAAAGCGATGCAAGAATAATTATTTTTTTTATATATAATCGTTTTTATTGTATAAAAGCGCCAAAACATAAAGAAATGATACAAATGAGGTATCGCTGTAATCATACTGACCCGAAGAATAAAACTGCTTTATTAATTTTACCACACACGGAATGGTATAAACGCCCCCCTAAAGAAATTAATGAATTGCTGGTTTTTGTTCATTCTGCCTCCCAAAAATCATAATAAAAAGCGATCAAAAAATGTCATGTGCCCAAAAATGGTACCAATTAAAACATCAGGTAAAAAATACTTGCTTTTAATACATTTAGGAGGCCGTAATGGCACAGCAAATATAAAAAACGTAGAGTAGGACTGCCCCATATGAGAATGCCTTGTCGTGGCGGGTTGGCTCAAAGAATTGATCAATTATTTGCCAAATGTCTCATTTTAAAAAGAGTTAGAAACCAATATGTGCATATGCACTTTATGTATTGCATGCTAACCATAGGCAGCGCTGGCTTCTCCCCCCCTTTTTTGCTCAATTAAAACATCAACTCGTCCCGCAAAAAGTAAGACCCCACATGACTCTGTGGGCCAAAATAAGAAAAAAATTATAGCTCTCAAAATGTGATGATGGAAAAACTATTTTTTGCAATAAAAAGCATCTTTTAGCGTGTGACAGCTGCTAAACATAAAAACCCGCAATAAATAGTAAATCAAACCCCCCTTTATCACCCCCTTAGTTAGGGAAAAATAATAAAATTAAAAAAATGTATTTATTTCCATTTTCCCATTAGGGTTAGGGTTGGGGCTAAAGTTAGGGTTAGGGTTGGGACTAGGGTTAAGGGTGTGTTAGGGTTAGGTTTGTGGTTAGGGTTATGATTAGGGTTGGGATTAGGGTTAGGGGTGTGTTGGGTAAGGGTTGGAGTTAGAATTGGGGGGTTTCCACTGTTTAGGCACATCAAGGCTCTCCAAACGTGACATGGCATCTGATCTCAATTCCAGCCAATTCGGTGTTGAAAAATTCAAACGGTGCTTCTTCCCTTCTGAGCTCTGCCATGCACCCAAACAGTAGTTTACCTCCACATATGGGGTATCAGCATACTCAGGACAAATTGCACAATAACTCTTGGGGTCCAATTTCTTCTGTTACCTTTGGGAAAATAAAAAATTGGGGCAAAAATATAATTTTTGTGGAAAAAAATATGATTTTTTTATTTTTATGACTCTACGTTATAAACTTCTGTGAAGCACTTGGGGGTTCAAAGTTCTCACCACACATCTAGATAAGTTCCTTTGGGGGTCTAGTTTCCAAAATGGGGTCACTTGTGGGGGGTTTCTACTGTTTAGGCACATCAGGGCTCTCAAAACGCGACATGACACCCGCAGACCCTTCCATCAAAGTCTGCACTGCAAAACGTCACTACTTCACTTCCGAGCCCGACGTGTGCCCATACAGTAGATTTCTTCCACATATAGGGTATCAGCACACTTAGGACAAATTGGACAACAACTTCTTGGGTCCAATTTCTCCTGTTACCCTTGGGAACATTAAAAACTGGGGACTTAAAGATCATGTTTGTGGAAAAAATATGATTTTTTTATTTTCACTCCCGGGCATTTTAAACTTCTGTGAAGCACTTGGGGATTCAAAGTGCTCACCACACATCTAGATAAGTTCCTTTGGGGGTCTAGTTTCCAAAATGGGGTCACTTGTGGGGGGTTCCACTGTTAAGGCACATCAGGGGCTCTCCAAACGCGACATGACACCTGCAGACCATTCCATCAAAGACTGCATTACTAAACGTCACTACTTCTATTCCAAGCCCCGACGTGTGCCTACAGAGTAGTTTTCTCCCACATATAGGGTATCAGCGTACTCAGGACAAATTGGACAACTTTTGGGGTCCAATTTCACCCTTTACCCTTGGGAAAATAAAAAATTGATGACTTAAATATCAATTTTGTGGGAAAAAAATAGGATTTTTTATTTTCATGCCAGGCATTATAAACTTGTGTGAAGCACTTGGGGGTTTGAAGCGCTCACCACAGATCTAGATAAGTTCCTTTAGGGGTCTAGTTTCCAAAATGGGGTCACTTGTGGGGGGTTTATACTGCTTAGACACATCAGGGGCTCTGCAAACTGAACATGACACCCATCAAAGTCTGCATTCCAAAATTTCATTACTTCCTTTCCGAGCCCTGCCGTGCGCCCAGACAGTATTCCCCCCAACATATGGGGTATCAGCGTACTCAGGACAAATTGGACAACAACTTTTGGGGTCCCATTTCCTTGTGAAAAATCAAAAATTGGAAAATTGGGGACTAAAAAATCATTTTTTTGTGGAAATTTTTTTCCACACCCACTTTAGTGGTCACCACAGGTCTAGATAAGTTCCTTAGGGGTCTAGTTTCTAAAATGTGGTCACTTGTGGGGGATTCCCACTGTTAGGCACACCAGGGGCTATCCAAATGCGACATGGCGTCCAATCTCGATTTCAGCCAATTTTGCTTTGAAAAAGTCAAATGGCGCTCCTTCCCTTCCGAGCTCTGCCGTGCGCCCAAACAGTGGTTCCCCCCACATATGGGGTATCAGTGTACTCAGGACAAATTGGACAACAACTTTTATGATCCAATTTCTCATGTTACCCTTGGGAAAATAAAAAATTGGTGACTTAAATATCATTTTTGTGGGAAAAAAATAGGATTTTTTTATTTTCATGCCCAGGCATTATAAACTTGTGTGAAGCACTTGGGGTTCAAAGTGCTCACCACAGATCTAGATAAGTTCCTTAGGGGGTCTAGTTTCCAAAATGGGGTCACTTGTGGGGGATTTCCACTGTTTAGGCACATCAGGGACTCTGCAAACTGAACATGACACCCATCAAAGTCTGCATTCCAAAACGTCATTACTTCCTTTCCGAGCCCTGAAATGCGCCCAAACAGTATCTCTCACCCACATATGGGGTATCAGTATACCCAGGACAAATTGTACAACAACTTTTGGGGTCCAATTTACTTGGAAAAAATCAAAAATTGGGGACTAAAAAATCATTTTTGTGGAATTTTTTTTTCACACCCAGGCATTATAAACTTTAGTGAAACACTTGGGGGTTCAAAGTGCTCACAACAGATCTAGATAAGTTCCTTAGGGGGTCTAGTTTCCAAAATGGTTTCAATTGTGGGGGGTTTCCACTGTTTAGGCACATCAGGGTGTCACGGGTGTGTCGCTGCGAAGATCGTCGCGATTGCACACCCTGACTTCTCACAGCTGAGTTTCTGGTGCTGGGTGTTTTTCGGCACTGAGGGAGTTAATTCTTCCTCTCTCGGTGCTGGGCTGACCAGCCTCGCCCAGCTGCGATTTATGTTTTGTTAATTAGCTTCCTTCATATACCTGCTGGTCTGCTGGAGAAGTTGCCGGTGAAAGCATTCATTCAGACCAGCAGAGCGGATCGTTTCTGAGAAGACTTAAGCTAAGAGTGCCTGTTGTGGTTTTTCCTCTCCTCGCTTATTGTTTATCTCCTTAACCTTTTGTGTTCCTCTGTAGTGGAAGTGTTGTATGCAAGGCTGTGTTTTCTTTACCCCTTGTCTGTCTCATTTGTCTAAGACTGTGTGTAAGCTGTGACCTGCCCATTCCCTGTGGTGGTAATCAGGGTCCTTCTCAGGACTAGATTACAGTGGTCAGGGATCTACAGGAGACAGGGTTACGCTGGCGGCCTGGACCTCTGTACCATTAACAGTACCTCCAGGTAGAGGGACTAGTCAGGACCCCAGTTCAGGGTCAGCATAGCCCCCGGTCCACCTCTATCCAGAGACAGCGTGACACGTACACAGTATTGACCCACAATACATAGGATATTATGTCAGGTAAGACATTGCTGGCAGATACTATGTATACATGTTGATTTTCTCTATTATATGAAATTTAGAATTATGTCACATTAGATATAGGTTGCTATCTTTGAATATATCTGTTATACGTCGTGACATTTTCACCGGCCGATCTAAAGATTCTCCCCAGCCACCATGGATCCAGTAGCCCATTTAGCTCAGCAGTTGCAGAGTTTGTCCATGGAGCTGACGGATGTTAAATCCAAGGTTTTGTACCCCCGGGAGCAAACCAGATTTGAACCTAAAGTAGCTCTCCCGGACAGGTTCACTGTTGGGCGGGACAAGTTTTTTACTTTCCGGGAAGCATGTAAATTGTATTGTCGGCTGCGGCCGCAGTCGTCGGGGAGTGAGGATCAGAGGGTGGGAATTGTCATCTCGCTCTTACAAGGGGACCCTCAATCCTGGGCGTTCTCTCTCCCCCCGGGCTCCCCGGCTCTCCAGTCAGTGGACCGATTTTTACAGCCCTGGGTCTGGTATATGATGACCCGGATCGGGTCTCCCTTGCTGAAATGAAGTTACGTAGGATACAGCAGGGAGATCGTCCGGCGGAGGAATTTTCTTCAGAGTTCCGTAGGTGGGCCACGGATACTCAGTGGAATGACCCAGCTCTTAAGAGCCAGTTTTGTCAAGGTTTATCTGACAAATTAAAAGATGTGTTGGCTCAGTATGATTCTCCCCCGTCACTGGAGGCCGCTATGGCTCTTGCTATTCGCATTGATAGACGGCTTCGGGAGAGGTGTGGGGTAACTCCGCCCCCTGGGATGACTCCACCTCCTTCTAAAGTCCCTAATATTGAGGTTCCCCTGGTTTGTTCCGAGGAACCTATGCAGTTGGGAGGGACATCATTCCGAGGGAGGGGATCGGCGGTGCGCCGCAAAACAAGAAGGTGTTTCTTCTGCGGGAGAGAGGGACATTTTATTGAGGGGTGTCCATCCCGTACTGTACTGAGCAAGAAGTCGCCGGAAAACTATTAATCCCAGGTTGTGTGGTGGACGACAATCTGGGAGTATGTATTTCGTCCCCAAGTCCGTCTCAGTTTCTCGTACCAGCGGAGTTGGTGGTAGGTACGAGAACTTGGAGGATTTCTGTTCTTCTGGATAGTGGGGCCGCGGCTAATCTGGTGGACGCTCGGTTTGCCCAGGTGCAAGGTATACAACTGAGTGTATTGGCCAAACCTATCCCTATATTCTCTATTGACGCCAGGCCTCTCGGTCAAGGTAGCTTTGTGCAAGCCGTGCATAACATAGACCTTCGAGTGGGGGCAATACATAAAGAACTATTGTCTTGTTATGTGTTGGAGGGCCTTCCCACTCCTATTGTGTTGGGACTTCCTTGGTTAACTAAACATAACCCAGTTATTAATTGGCAATCCAGAGAGATAAGCCAGTGGGGTGAATTTTGCAATAGTAACTGCATGAACACGGTCATCGGTACGGTCGCGCCTAGAACTTTACCTCCTTTTCTGGAGGACTTTGAGGATGTGTTTTCAGAGGAAGGGTGTCAAGAATTACCTCCTTATCGCGCATATGACTGTGCTATAAAATTTCTTCCTGATGCTAAGTTACCAAAATCTAGGTTATATAACCTTTCTGGTCCTGAGAGGCAAGCTATGAAGGATTACATTTCGGAAAGTCTGGCCAAGGGGCATATTAGACCTTCATCTTCCCCAGTGGCCGCGGGGTTCTTCTTTGTGAAGAAAAAAGATGGAGGCCTACGCCCTTGCCTGGATTTCCGTGAGCTTAATCGGATTACGGTCCGAGATCCGTATCCGCTCCCACTTATTCCTGATCTCTTCAATCAATTGTGGGCGCCAAATGGTTCTCTAAGTTGGATCTCAGGGGGGCGTATAATCTGATTAGGATAAAGGAGGGGGATGAGTGGAAGACGGCGTTTAACACTCCGGAGGGACATTATGAGAACCTTGTCATGCCTTTCGGTCTGACTACTGCCCCAGCGGTGTTTCAACATTTTGTTAATGACATCTTTCGCCACCTAGTGGGACAGTTTGTTGTCATTTATCTAGATGACATCTTAATTTACTCGCCGGATCTTGTGTCTCATCAGGAGCATGTGAGACAAGTGTTGCAGATCTTGCGAGATAATAAACTGTACGCCAAATGGGAGAAGTGTGTATTCGCTGTACAAGAACTTCAGTTTTTAGGATTCCTGGTGTCAGCTTCCGGTTTCCGTATGGACCCTGGGAAAGTGAAGGCTGTGCTTGAATGGGATCGGCCAGAGGATCTTAAAGCACTGCAGCGTTTCCTGGGGTTTGCTAATTACTACCGGAAATTTATTCGTAATTTCTCATCTGTTGTCAAACCTCTCACTGACATGACAAAAAAAGGGACGGATTTTTCTAGGTGGTCTGACAAAGCTTGTCAAGCATTTTCCTCCTTGAAAAAATGTTTTGCTTCAGCACCCATACTCATCCAACCTGATGCATCACAACCGTTCATTGTGGAGGTAGACGCATCTGACGTAGGAGTGGGTGCGGTATTATCTCAAGGTCCGTCCCCTGGTAAATGGCATCCGTGCGCTTTCTTCTCTAAAAAATTGTCGTCCGCCGAGAGGAATTATGATGTCGGCAATAGGGAACTCTTGGCCATTAAGTTGGCTTTTGAAGAGTGGCGTCACTTTTTGGAGGGGGCAGTCCACCCGGTCACCGTCATTACTGATCACAAGAACCTGCTGTATTTAGAGTCTGCAAAACGTCTGAATTCCAGACAAGCTAGATGGTCGTTGTTTTTTACCAGGTTTAATTTTGTCGTCACATATCGTCCTGGGTCAAAAAATGTAAAGGCTGATGCCTTATCTCGTAGTTTCCCGGGGCCGGGAAGACGGATGACCCGGTTCCTATTCTTCAGGAGGGAGTTGTGGTGTCGGCTGTATGCTCTGAGCTTGAGGAGGAGGTATTGGAGGCTCAGGGGGACGCCCCTGTAGGACCTCCAGGGAGACTGTTTGTTCCAGATCAGTTAAGACAAAAGGTGATCGAGGCACACCATAATTCAGCTTTGGCGGGACACCCAGGGAGTAAAGCAACTGTAGATCTCGTTTCTCGCCGGTTTTGGTGGCCTAACTTAAATAAAGAGGTGGTAACTTTTGTCGCGTCCTGTGGGGTATGTGCGCGCTCTAAGACCCCACATACCCGTCCGTCTGGGGCCCTTTTACCGTTGAAAATCCCGGAGCGTCCATGGACCCATCTGTCTATGGACTTCATTACGGACCTTCCTCCGTCTTCAGGTAAAACTGTCATACTAGTTGTAGTTGACAGGTTGTCACGCGGTCTTATGATATGTGTACGATGTCAGTAAACTTTTCTTAAAAGAACAACACTCTATACAACATATAGATTAGCAACATCAGCATGTAAATATAGAATAGATTTACCTGACACGATATCCGTTGAACTCAGGATTAATCTTGAGGACTTGATACACTGTCACAGGAAAGAAGAGGACCGGGGTCTAACCTGACCCTAAACTGGGGTCCTAACTAATCCCTCACCTTGGAGGTACTGATAATGGTTCAGAGGTCCAAGTCTCCAGCCTAACCCTGTCTCCTATCAGTCCCTGAACCCTGTAATCAGTCCTAAGAAGGATTCTGATTACCACCAAAGGGATATGGGCTGATCTCTGCTAAATACACAGATTAGAAATATAAGACAGACTGGAGAAAACACAGACTTGCATACACACTCAAACACAGAAGGAACATAAATGATCTGGGATATTAAACTCTATGCAAGGTGAGCTTAGAACAACTAAGGAGCTCTTTAACTTAAGTCTATACAGATACAATCCTATCTGTGGTCTGCATGAAGAATTTCACTGGCAACTCCCAAACAGACAACCAGAGATTTAAAGGAAACCAATCAACAAATAATTAATTGCAGCCGGGAGAAACAGCACCCAGTCCCAGAACTGAGCACAGACAGAATTAACTCCCTAACTGCCAAACACAAAGAAACAGCAACTCAGCTGTGAGAAGTCAGAATGTGCAACCGCGACGATCTTCGTGGCGATGCACACATGACAGTACCCCCCCTTCTACGAGGGGCCTCCGGACCCTCAGGCCAGGTTTGCCCGGGTGAGTTCTGTGGAAGGTCCGCACCAAACGATCTGCGTTAATGTCAGACGCAGGAACCCACGTCCTCTCCTCTGGACCATACCCCTTCCAATGCACCAAGTACTGAAGGGACCGGCGATTCAGACGTGAGTCAATGATCTTTGACACTTGAAACTCCAAGTTACCATTGACCACCACTGGAGGAGGAGGTAGAGGTGATGGTATGACTGGTGCCACGTACCTCTTAAGTAATGACTTGTGGAACACATTATGAATTTTAAACGTAGGAGGGAGGTCCAGACGAAATGCCACAGGATTAATTATGGAACTGATCCTGTACGGCCCGATGAATCTGGGCCCAGCTTCCAGGAGGGAACTTTAAGTTTTATATTCCTGTAGAAAACCATACCAGATCGTTCACATTAAGATCTGGACCAGAAACTCTCCTCCTATCAGCCATACGTTTATAACGGTTCCCCATAGCACTCAGATTATTCAATACACCTCTCCACACTGAAGCAAGTGACGACGAGAAACGCTCCTCCTCAGGAACCCCAGAAGGGCCCCCCCCATTGAATGTACAAAACTGGGGATGAAAACCATATGCCCCAAAAAACGGGGATTTACCAGTGGACTCGCTCCGCCTGTTGTTAAGAGCGAACTCTGCCAGAGGCAAGAAAGAAGACCAGTCCTCCTGGTTCTCTGAGACAAAACACCGAAGATAAGTCTCTAGGCTTTGATTCAGACGCTCTGTCTGACCATTGGTCTGCGGATGAAAAGCCGAGGAAAATGACAATTGCATCCCCCGACGTAAACAAAATGCCCTCCAAAACTTGGACACAAACTGAGACCCCCTATCTGACACCACATCAGAAGGCAACCCATGAAGTCTCACAATCTCCCCAATGAACACCTGCGCCAGAGTTTTAGCATTAGGGAGGGCAGGAAGAGCAATGAAATGTGCCATCTTACTGAACCTGTCAACAACCACCAGTATGACAGTCTTCCCTGACGACTGAGGAAGGTCCGTGATGAAGTCCATAGACAAATGAGTCCATGGACGCTCCGGAAGTTTCAAGGGTAAGAGGGTCCCAGACGGACGGGTATGAGGGGTCTTAGAGCGAGCACAAACCCCACAGGACGCGACAAAAGTTAAAACATCTTTATTAACGTTAGGCCACCAAAACCGGCGAGAAAGGAGATCTAAAGTAGCCTTACTCCCTGGATGTCCTGCTAAAGCAGAATTATGATGTGCCTCAATAACCTTTTGTCTCAACTGATTTGGGACAAACAGTCTCCCTGGAGGTCCTGCAGGGGCGTCCCCCTGAACCTCTAATACCTCCTCCTCAAGCTCGGAACATACAGCCGACACTACCACCCCCTCCTGAAGGATAGGAATCGGGTCATCCATTTTCCCGGCCCCTGGGAAACTGCGAGACAAGGCATCCGCCTTAACATTCTTAGATCCAGGGCGATAAGTGACAACAAAATTAAACCTGGTAAAAAACAACGACCATCGAGCTTGTCTGGAATTCAGACGCTTAGCAGATTCCAAATACAGCAGGTTCTTGTGATCAGTAATGACGGTGACCGGGTGGACTGCCCCCTCCAAAAAGTGACGCCATTCTTCAAAAGCCAACTTAATGGCCAAAAGTTCCCTATTGCCGATATCATAATTCCTTTCGGCGGACGACAATTTCTTAGAAAAGAAAGCGCACGGATGCCATTTACCAGGGGACGGACCCTGGGACAAAATTGCACCCACCCCTACGTCAGACGCGTCCACCTCCACAACGAACGGCTGTGATGCATCTGGTTGGATGAGAACGGGTGCCGAAGCAAAACATTTTTTCAAAGAGGAAAAAGCTTGGCAAGCTTTGTCCGACCATTTAGAAAAATCCGTCCCTTTTCTTGTCATGTCAGTGAGAGGTTTGACAACAGATGAGAAATTACAAATAAATTTCCGGTAGTAGTTAGCAAACCCCAGAAAACGCTGCAGAGCCTTAAGATCCTCTGGCTGATCCCATTCAAGCACTGCTCTCACCTTTTCAGGGTCCATACGGAAACCGGAGGCTGACACCAAGAAACCCAAAAACTGAAGTTCCTGTACAGCGAATACACACTTTTCCAGTTTGGCGTATAGTTTATTGTCTCGCAAGATCTGCAACACCTGTCTCACATGCTCCTGGTGAGACACAAGATCTGACGAGTAAATTAAAATGTCATCCAAATATACGACCACAAACAGCCCCACCAGATGACGAAAAATGTCATTAACAAAATGTTGGAATACTGCTGGTGCAGTAGTCAGACCAAAAGGCATGACAAGGTTCTCATAATGTCCCTCCGGCGTGTTAAACGCCGTTTTCCACTCATCCCCCTCTTTTATCCTAATCAGATTATACGCCCCCCTGAGATCCAATTTAGAGAACCATTTGGCGCCAACAATTTGATTGAAGAGATCAGGAATCAGAGGGAGTGGATACGGATCTCGAACAGTAATCCGATTAAGTTCGCGGAAATCCAAGCAAGGGCGTAGGCCTCCATCTTTTTCTTCACAAAGAAGAACCCCGCGGCCACTGGGGAAGATGAAGGTCTAATATGCCCTTTGGCCAGACTTTCCGAAATATAATCTTTCATAGCCTGCCTCTCAGGACCAGAAAGGTTATATAACCTAGCTTTAGGTAACTTAGCATCAGGAAGTAAATTAATAGAGCAGTCATACACGCGATGAGGAGGCAACTCCTGACACCCCTCCTCAGAGAACACATCCCCAAAGTCCTCCAAAAAAGGAGGCAAAGTACTAGGCACGACCGCACTGATGACTGTGTTCATGCAGTTACTTTTGCAAAACTCACCCCATTGGCTTATCTCTCTGGACTGCCAATTAATCACAGGGTTATGTTTAACCAACCAAGGAAGTCCCAACACAATAGGAGTAGGTAGACCCTCCAACACATAACAAGATAATAGTTCCCTATGTATTGCCCCTACCCGAAGGTCAATGTTATGAACCTCATGAACAAAGCTACCTTGGCCGAGAGGCCTGGCGTCAATGGAGAATATAGGGATCGGTTTGACCAATACACTCAGATGCATACCTTGAGCCTGAGCAAACTGAGCGTCAACCAGATTAGCCCCGGACCCACTATCAAGAAGAACAGAAAATCTCTCCACTCTCGTACCAACCACCACCTCCACTGGTACAAGGAACTGAGAAGAACTAGCGGACGAAATACATACTCCCAGGTTGTCGTCCACCACACAACCTGGGATTAACAGTTTTCCGGCGACTTCTTGTTCAACAAGGCACGGGACGGACATCCCCCAACAAAATGTCCCTCTTTCCCGCAGAAGAAACACCTTCTAGTCCTGCGGCGTACCGCCAATCCCCTCCTACGAAATGATGTCCCTCCCAACTGCATAGGCTCCTCCGAACAGACAAGGGGAACCTCAACATAAGGGACTTTAGTAGTAGGTGGAGTAACAACAGGGGGCGGAGTTACCTCGCACCTCTCCCGGAGCCGTCTATCAGTACGGATAGCCAGGGCCATAGCAGCCTCCAGTGATGGAGGAGAATCATACTGAGCCAAAACGTCCTTTAATTTGTCAGAAAGCCCATGACAAAACTGGCTCCTAAGAGCTGGGTCATTCCACTGAGTATCTGTGGCCCATCTACGGAACTCAGAAGCAAATTCCTCCGCCGGACGATCTCCCTGCTGTATCTTACGTAATTTTGTCTCAGCAAGAGAGACCCGATCTGGGTCATCATATACCAAACCCAGGGCAGTAAAAAATCGATCTACTGACTGTAGAGCCGGGGATCCCGGAGGAAGGGAGAAGGCCCAGGATTGAGGGTCCCCTTGTAGGAGCGAGATAACAATTCCCACTCTCTGCTCTTCACTCCCTGATGATCGAGGCCGAAGCCGAAAATACAATTTACATGCTTCCCTGAAGGTAAAAAATTTGTCTCGCCCACCAGTGAACCTGTCCGGGAGAGCTACTTTAGGTTCAAATCTGGTTTGCTCCGAGGGAGACAAAACTTTGGACTTAATGTCCGTCAGCTCCATGGATAATCCCTGCAACTGCAGAGCCAGCTGGGCTACTGGATCCATGGCAACTGGGAATAATTTTATTGGCCAGTGAAAATGTCACGCGGTCTTATGATATGTGTACGATGTCAGTAAACTTTTCTTAAAAGAACAACACTCTATACAACATATAGATTAGCAACATCAGCATGTAAATATAGAATAGATTTACCTGACACGATATCCGTTGAACTCAGGATTAATCTTGAGGACTTGATACACTGTCACAGGAAAGAAGAGGACCGGGGTCTAACCTGACCCTAAACTGGGGTCCTAACTAATCCCTCACCTTGGAGGTACTGATAATGGTTCAGAGGTCCAAGTCTCCAGCCTAACCCTGTCTCCTATCAGTCCCTGAACCCTGTAATCAGTCCTAAGAAGGATTCTGATTACCACCAAAGGGATATGGGCTGATCTCTGCTAAATACACAGATTAGAAATATAAGACAGACTGGAGAAAACACAGACTTGCATACACACTCAAACACAGAAGGAACATAAATGATCTGGGATATTAAACTCTATGCAAGGTGAGCTTAGAACAACTAAGGAGCTCTTTAACTTAAGTCTATACAGATACAATCCTATCTGTGGTCTGCATGAAGAATTTCACTGGCAACTCCCAAACAGACAACCAGAGATTTAAAGGAAACCAATCAACAAATAATTAATTGCAGCCGGGAGAAACAGCACCCAGTCCCAGAACTGAGCACAGACAGAATTAACTCCCTAACTGCCAAACACAAAGAAACAGCAACTCAGCTGTGAGAAGTCAGAATGTGCAACCGCGACGATCTTCGTGGCGATGCACACATGACACAGGTTCAGCAAAATGGCACATTTTATTGCTCTTCCTGCTCTTCCTAATGCTAAAACTCTGGCGCAGGTGTTCATTGGGGAGATTGTGAGACTTCACGGGTTGCCTTCCGATGTGGTGTCGGATCGGGGGTCTCAGTTTGTGTCCAAATTCTGGAAGGCATTTTGTTCTCGTCGGGGGATGCAGTTGTCATTTTCTTCGGCTTTTCATCCGCAGACCAGTGGTCAGACAGAGCGTCTGAATCAGAGCTTAGAGACATATCTCCGGTGTTTTGTCTCAGAGAACCAAGAGGACTGGTCTTCTTTCTTGCCTCTGGCAGAGTTCGCTCTTAACAATAGGCGGAGCGAGTCCACTGGTAAGTCCCCGTTTTTTGGGGCATATGGTTTTCACCCCCAGTTTTGTACTTTCAATGGGGGGGGCTCTTCTGGGGTTCCTGAGGAGGAACGATTTTCGTTGTCACTTGCTTCAGTGTGGAGAGGAGTGCTTAATAATCTGAGCACTATGGGGAACCGATACAAACGTATGGCTGATAGGAGGAGAGTGTCTGGTCCGGACCTAAGTGTGAACAATCTGGTATGGTTGTCTACCAAGAATATAAAACTTAAGGTTCCCTCCTGGAAACTCGGTCCCAGATTCATCGGGCCATACAGGATCAGTTCAATAGTTAATCCGGTGGCTTTCCGTCTTGACCTCCCTCCTACATTTAAAATCCACAATGTGTTCCACAAATCGTTGCTTAAGAGGTACGTGGCACCAGTTATACCGTCACCTCTACCTCCTCCTCCAGTGGTGGTCAATGGTAATTTGGAGTTTCAGGTATCGAAGATCATTTACTCACGTCTGAATCGCCGGTCCCTTCAGTACCTTGTTCATTGGAGGGGGTATGGTCCTGAGGAGAGGATGTGGGTTTCTGCGTCGGATATTAACGCAGACCGTTCGGTTCGGGCCTTCCACACTACTCACCCAGATAAACCCGGCCCTGAGGGTCCGGAGGCCCCTCGTAGAAGGGGGGGTACTGTCACGGGTGTGTCGCTGCGAAGATCGTCGCGATTGCACACCCTGACTTCTCACATCTGAGTTTCTGGTGCTGGGTGTTTTTCGGCACGAGGGAGTTAATTCTTCCTCTCTCGGTGCTGGGCTGACCAGCCTCGCCCAGCTGCGATTGATGTTTTGTTAATTAGCTTCCTTCATATACCTGCTGGTCTGCTGGGGAAGTTGCCGGTGAAAGCATTCATTCAGACCAGCAGAGCGGATCGTTTCTGAGAAGACTTAAGCTAAGAGTGCCTGTTGTGGTTTTTCCTCTCCTCGCTTATTGTTTATCTCCTTAACCTTTTGTGTTCCTCTGTAGTGGAAGTGTTGTATGCAAGGCTGTGTTTTCTTTACCCCTTGTCTGTCTCGTTTGTCTAAGACTGTGTGTAAGCTGTGACCTGCCCATTCCCTGTGGTGGTAATCAGGGTCCTTCTCAGGACTAGATTACAGTGGTCAGGGATCTACAGGAGACAGGGTTACGCTGGCGGCCTGGACCTCTGTACCATTAACAGTACCTCCAGGTAGAGGGACTAGTCAGGACCCCAGTTCAGGGTCAGCATAGACCCCGGTCCACCTCTATACAGAGACAGCGTGACACGTACACAGTATTGACCCACAATACATAGGATATTATGTCAGGTAAGACATTGCTGGCAGATACTATGTATACATGCTGATTTTCTCTATTATATGAAATTTAGAATTATGTCACATTAGATATAGGTTGCTATCTTTGAATATATCTGTTATACGTCGTGACACAGGGGCTCTCCAAACGCGACATGGAGTACAATCTCAATTCCAGCCAATTTTGGTTTGAAAAAGTCAAACGGCGCTCCTTCCCTTTCGAGCTCGGCTGTGCGCCCTGACAGTGGTTTTCCCCCACATATGGGGTATCGGCGTACTCAGGAGAAATTGCACAACTTCTTTTTCTGTCCATTTGCTCCTTTTACCCTTAAATTGTTTGTAACAGATCATTTTTGTGACTAAAAAGTTAAATGTTAATTTTTTCCTTCCAAGTTGCTTCAGCTCCTGTGAAGCACCTGAAGGGTTAATAAACTTCTTGAATGTGGTTTTGAGTACCTTGAGGGATACAGTTTTTAGAATGGTGTCACTTTTGGGTATTTTCTGCCATATAGACCCCTCAAAGTGACTTCAAGTGTGAGTTGGTCCCTAAAAAAATGGTTTTGTACAATTTGCTGTAAAAATGAGAAATCGCTGGTCAACTTTTAACCCTTATAACTTCGTAACAACAAAAAAATTGGTTTAAAAATTGTGCTGATGTAAAGTAGACATGTGGTATATATTATTTAGTAACAATTTTGTGTGACATATTTCTCTGTTTTAAGGGAATAAAAATTCAAAGTTTGAAAATTTCAAAATTTTCAAAATTTTTGCCATATTTCCATTTTTTTCATAAATAAATGCAAGTTATATCAAAGAAATTTTACCACTATCATGAAGCACAATATGTCATGAGAAAACAGTCTCAGAATAGTGAAGATCCATTGAAGCGTTTCAGAGTTATAACCTCATAAAGAGACAGTGGTCAGAATTGTAAAAATTGGCCCGGTCATTAACGTGCAAATAACCCTCGGAGGTAAAGGGGTTAAATGGTAACTGTTCTTTCAAGTAACTTTGCAGAAGAAGCAATCTTGTATGTTTACAATGTTACATGAGGAATATCACTACTCTTGGCCATTATATTATTTTTTATTTTTAGAGCACTACTGATTCCATGGTGACTTGTATCCTGCTTTTTACCAGATTTCCCCTCTGCATTTTCAATCTCTAATTTGCAATTCACTCTGAGCTAGTGGGAGGAGACAAGCAACACTGATCTCTGCCATACATTGCACAGCACATAGAGAGGGATTAATTCTATTTTTTAAGAGACAAGCTACAGCATGGAGAATAATATACAGCAGACCTCAGTTGTTTTTATGTGAATTATGTCTTTTATAAATCAAGCACTGATTTGAGGTAAAAGACTTGTTAAAGAGTTTTGAACAATGTTTCTGTCTCCATCTGCCTGTTTCCTCTCCTCCTTCCTCTCTCTCTAGAGTATACTGGGCTGTGTCACATAACACCTGCAGTCAGTCTTGTCTGTAAAAGACAAATTTTATTCATTTTTCAGAGTGAAAGACAAGTTTAAGATGCTGGGGAAGAAGTGTTTGTTAAATGGGGAACAAAGCAGTTTTATCTGATAAGATCTATCAACATTTTCTTTTATTCCGCTATACTATTGATTTATGAAAAGTTCCATTTTAAGTGTACATCCAGTCAAAAATTAATACTTCCATTCATATTTTAAAAAAATGTGTAAGATTTTCACTTAACGTTCAATCATTTTTATTTCTAACTTTTTCTGCCATCAGTAACGGAAACGCAAGCAGAAGAGGCTACCTCCTGTCAACCATATTGGTTCTTATGGGACCTTATGAATCTTCCGGATGAAAGAATCCTATTATCACCTATTGAATAATATACAGTATAGGCATTCACTAATTAATCCCCAGTAAACTATCTACTAGCTAGGCCTGCTTGACAATATAGTCAGTGATAACAATATTGATTAAGATAAAAAAAGGAATTAAAAAAATGTGGCTTTTTTATTTCAGACATTGTAACAAAATCAATACATTTTGTCCTCATCCTGAGCATTGCAATTAGTAGTTGAAAAAAGCTTGGACAAGATTTGTACATATGTATTAATATTTTATAAGTATTTGAATGTGCAATACTACTAAGAATTACATTAAAACAATTGTATTATGTGCAAAAACAATATGCAGTTGTGCTCAAAAGTTTACATAACCCGGCAGAATTTTTGCTTTCTTGGCCTTTCTTCAGAGAATATGAATGATAACACCAAAACTTTTTCTTCACTAATGGTTAGTGGTTGGGTGAAGCCATTTATTGTCAAACGACTGTGTTTTCTCTTTTTAAATCATAATGACAACCCAAAACATCCAAATGACCCTGATCAAAAGTTCACATACCCCATTTCTTAATACCGTGTATTGTCCCCTCTAACATGAGTGACAGCTTGAAGTCTTTTGCGGTAATTGTGGATGAGGGTCTTTGTTTTCTCAGATGGTATAGCTGCCCACTCTTCTTGGCAAAAAGCTTCCAGTTCCTGTAAATTACTGGGCTGTTACTGCGTGCTTGAGATATCCTCAGAGTGGCTCAATGATATTGAGGTCAGGAGACTTATGGCCACTCCAGAACCTTCATTTTGCTCTGCTGTAGGAAATGACAGGTCAACTTGGCCTTGTGTTTTGGATCGTTGTCATGTTGGAACGTTCAAGTACGTCCCATACACAGCTTCCGGGCTTATGATTGCAAATTTGCCTCCTGTAAATGCTGATAACATGCTGCATTCATCTATTATGATTACATGAATGTGGATTTTAAGAAGAATTTATACAAAAGCCTTCACATTTGGTCAGACCTAAGGAGAGTTTACATGGCATGGACGTGACCAGTCGGCCACACGCAAACCTGTGTAGTCCAGATGACCATACTTGCATGCACACAAAATGATCCTTGATGTGATCGTTTTTTGTGCACAGAATGTCTTGGTTCTTGGCAGTACATTTCCTGTTTATGCATTTCCTGTTTCCTGTTTACGCAGGATGTTTGGTAGATTGCAAACACAAGCTGGTAATCAGGAACTCTTGTTTCTCCATTATTGGTCAATATAAATGGCCCAATACTGAGAATTATGCAAATATTTTACATTGTGGCTGTACATTAAAACATACCATACACAGAACATACCTGTTTGCCACAAGTCAGTTTTCCAAAATCCACTACAAACCTGCATGCCCAACTGTGTGCAAGGGTTAATGTTTATTTAAAGGATAGGAAAACGGTGGAAATGAATTTGGAAACTACAAAAAGTAATTTTCCTTCCAGTTTTGATAACTGCAATGAATTTAGTGAAACAAAGCTAAATATCCAACTCTTAAAATTACTGGCCTTTATTAACATGAACAAAAATATTTCTACTTTCCCATGACTTTTGGCACTGACAGCAATTACACAGTTCACGCATTGTTTCGTTTTGTTTATCTTCTAGTGCGGAGTGCTCTCATTAGAACATCATTTCTTAACCTTAATGCTCACTTGAACAAACACACAAGATTACATTAAAAAGCCACAACATACTGCAGTGTGCAGCATAAAAAAGAAATCTAGTTTCAAGGATGAGTAAGGCAAACATCCGCAGATTTATTAATGGATGCTATGTATATTAGAGCAAAATCTACTGACCGAACTACCATATGTGTACGGGGTCCTCCCAAATCTCTCCCAACAGATGATTTTGGGGAAAAAAGAATCATGCGCGTTGATTTTTAAGTGCCCAATCCTTTTGTTTTCAAGGGAGAAATGCCACTTACAGAGGTGTCTAACAGCTTAATCCCTTTTCCTCATTGAAAACACAGGTACACTGGGCCCGGCTTGTATACAAGTGAGACACATGAGGTTTTGGCTGAATAACAGCTACTGAACACAACACAATGAATCACCAATTTAAAGAACATAGAACACCTCCAGCACTTTTCATGATCCATAAACAGCAGGGCTCAGAGTGACTGCAGAGTTTTTATTTTAGACTGGACAACCTCTTTAGTGGATTTCTTCTATATTACTATGTATATATTTGTACCTTCTTGACATTCTTTTCAGAATCTCATAAGCAGAAGTAGAGGACATCTGTATAGGTATGAAGAGCAAAAATGTCTGAGTTCATGACGAAAAGAAAAATGTGATCTAATACTTCCACAGATCTTGTTGAATGAAGTAACATGCTTGAAATCTTACATAAACATGTACAGTCAGGGGCGTAAGCATAATGGGTGCATGGTTTGCCGTCGCATTCAGTAACTAAAGCATAGGGGGTACACAAGTTCTTTTGGCTTATAGGAGGAGACAATTGTTATTAAAGACCCATGATAGTTGCAGGCCATGTTGGAGATATTAGTTTAGGGCCCCCAAACTACAGGATGCACCACCATGTACAGCCCTTGCAAACAGCGACAATGATATAGAGTATAATTATTTTAGATGATAAATTTAACCACAAACATTCATACCATGGTCAACGATGGTCAGGCATCTGTGTAATACAACTAACCTTAAAGAAGTACTCCTATTACCTTTTTTACCTAAGCCTGCTTAAGGCAAACCTGTCAATAGGATTTTGCTTAGTAACATACAGACATTGTCATGTTGCTTCTGTTATACTGATTAAAAATGATACCTAGGGGTGTTAGGGGTCGAGTTACTGTTTTTGCACAAGAGGAATCTCGAGCCGTCCCTGCTGCGGTCTCCCATCCATCTCCAGACGCAGTGGACTCTGCTCAGCTTAGACGTCGGTCCCAGCGTCTCGCCCAGTCTAACATTGTGCAGAGGATTACTGCTGCTCCTCCAGGCTCCGCTATTGTAGCCAGTACTGGTTAGCGGTGAGCAGATGTCTTTAGGACAAAGTCCTTGCTTTCCCCTTCTGAGCATGCCCAGAGTAAGATCTCTCATTGGAGATCAGGGGTCACATGCTCAGGTACTGCAGCAGCTCCTATTGGTCCGCCAGGAAGGTCGTGAAACCACTTGTGTTCTGGAGCAGTTTCCTATTGGTCCTTTTCTGGCAGGTCCTGCAGTTGCTACTATAAAAGGGTGGCATGGTCGTGCCGCCATGCGCTAGTATCAATCACATTATGTGCTTTGCGCCAGGGTGATCTAGCATGCATGTGTTAGGGCTCGGCTGAAATAAGCCCCTAGAATGCCGGCACCTCCGGTGAGGAGATTGTATGCACGTGTTTAGGGTTCGGCTGAAATAAACCCCTAGAATACCGACTTCTCCGGTGAGGAGATTGTCTGTTTGCGTTGCTGATTGCGTTACTACGGACTGCTGTCCGCACAGCAGTTGTCTGTGCATACCTGTGGAGTTAACAGGACACAGTCCATATTTCAGCGTTTCTACCTTAGCGACTCCATATATGGTCACAGTGTCCATAGTTGCGACTCTGTGAAGTAACAGAGTTCGCCATTCCGCCATCCTACTAGCAGCAGGCTCTGCCTGCACGGTGGACCCCGGGCTGCGAACGCACTTATTATTTATATATTATTTTGTGCGTTCCGCCAGCCCTAACATAATACTAGCGCCAGGGTCTGGCTACTGAAATGTTGGACAATCAGCGTCTACTGCAGGATATCCAACAGCTGGAGGGTAGGTTGGCGGCTCTTGAGCGCACAACCTCAGCTGTGGATGTTACCACAGTCGCTGTTCAGGCTGCTAGCGTGGCTGCAGCCAGTGTGTCCACTGCCACCTCTGTTCCCACATTATCCCACCTCCCACTTCCAGACAAGTTTGCTGGTGACAGCAAGCAATGTCGGGGATTCGTGAGTCAATGCTCTATACAACTCGAGCTTCTGGCTACACATTTCCCCACGGATCGGGCACAAGTGGGCTTTGTAATATCTCTTTTGTCGGGCAGAGCGTTGGAGTGGGCCACCCCGCTGTGGGAGCGTGACGACCGTGTGGTGCGGAGTGCTTCTTGTTTTCTGGAGGCTCTAAAAATGGTCTTTCTAGGACCTCCGGTCACCCACGATGCGGCGCTCCAACTCCTGGCAAGTTCACAGGGTTCGTCCTTGGTCAGCTGTTTTGCTGTCCAATTTCGGACTCTGTCCTCGGAGTTGGACTGGCCAGATAAAGTCCTCATTCCCGTGTTTTGGTGAGGACTAGCGGGCCATGTGAAAGACGCCTTGGCTACCAGGGAGATTCCCGCCACACTGGAGAAGCTTATCGCCATGTCTACCCGCATAGACCTCCGTTTTCATGAGCGGAGGTTGGAGCGGTCCCAGTGTAGGCAGAGGTTCCGGCTGGCTCCCACCTTCGCCAGACCTCTGGAATCTTTCAGCCAGGCGCCCGACTCCCATGAGTCCATGGAGGATTCTCGAGCAGGACCTAAGTCCCGGGCAGCTCGAGTACCCGTGGTCTGTAACATCTGCCAGCAGTTAGGACATTATGCCAACAAATGTCCACAGCGGTCGGGAAAATGGTCGTGTCTAGTGATCTTGGGAGGAGGTTCACTAGGCACTGCGGCATTTTCTACCAAGTAGTCCTTTAAGGGGACAATTACTGTAGGTCCATCCACTCTCACCGCCGAGCTCTGTGTGGATTCTGGAGCCGAGGGGAATTTCATGTCCTCTGTCTTTGCTCTCCGCCACACTATACCTCTGGTGATGCTCGCCAAACCAGTGACTGTGCGTGTAGTGAATGGATCGACTCTGCCCTCACAAATCACCCACCAGACTATCCCTCTCACATTGTCTATGTCCCCTTCCCATCAGGAGAGTATTTCCTTTCTTGTCCTGCCCGAGGAAATAGACGAGGTGTTGCTGGGAGTACCTTGGTTGGCTCCATCACCACTCTCCCCATATTGAGTGGTCCTCTGGGAGGATACTGGGTTGGGGTGATTCATGTAGAGGCAGGTGTGTCAGGGAGTGTGTTCAGGTCACCACCACAGAGATACCCGTAGATCTCACTTTTCTCCCCCAGTGTTATTGGTCATACGCAGAAGTTTTCTCCAAGAAGGCGGCGGAGACTCTTCTGCCTCATCGCCCCTACGACTGCCCTGTTGATCTCTTGCCTGGAGCAGAACCTCCTCGGGGTAGAGTCTATCCCCTCTTGCTTCCTGAGATGGAGGCCATGTCCCAGTATATTCAGGAGAATCTGGCAAGAGGGTTCATTAGGAAGTCGGTGTCACCAGCAGGGCGGGGTTCTTCTTCGTGCAAAAGAAGAACGGAGAATTACGTCCATGTATTGACTACAGGGGTCTTAATGCCATCACCGTCAAGAATAAGTACCCGTTGCCCCTAATCTCTGAGCTCTTTGATAGGCTCCGAGGAGCAAGGGTATTTACCAAGCTAGATCTACGTGGTGCCTATAACCTAATTCGCATCCGAGAGGGGGACGAGTGGAAGACAGCTTTTAATACCAGGGATGGGCATTATGAATACCTGGTGATGCCCTTCGGGCTCTGTAATGCTCCCGCTGTTTTCCAAGACTTTGTTAATGACATCTTCCGGGATATGCTTTCCACCTCTGTAGTAGTCTATCTGGATGATATTCTCATCTCATCCAGATATAGACTCTCACCGGAGGGATGTCAACAAAGTCTTCGACCCCTCTACAGGCAAACTCCCTCTATGCCAAGCTGGAGAAATGTGTGTTTGAGCAGGAGTCCTTACCTTTCCTGGGCTATATCATCTCCGCCCAGGTATTGGCTATGGATCCTGCCAAATTATAGGCTGTAATGAACTGGCAAGAACCCCATTCTCTTAAAGCGGTGCAGTGCTTTATGGGGTTCATTAATTATTATCGTCAGTTCATCCCCCATTTCTCAATTTTGGTAGCTCCCTTGGTAGGCCTCACCAAGAAGGGAGCAAATCCCAAGTTGTGGTCTGAGGAGGTCTCCAAGGCGTTCTCTTCCATCAAGTCGCATTTTGCCAGTGCTCCCATATTACATCGCCCTGATGTTGATAAGCAGTTTATTTTAGAGGTGGACGCCTCTTCTGTTGGTGCTGGAGCAGTCCTTTATCAAAAGGATGCTCAAGGTCGGAAGCATCCCTGCTTCTTCTTTTCTAAGACCTTTACACCAGCAGAGAGGAATTATTCCATCGGGGATAGGGAGTTGCTGGCTATGAATTTGGCCTTCTCTGAGTGGAGACATCTTCTGGAGGGGGCTCGTTTTCCCTTCCAAGTCTTCACCGACCACAAGAATTTGGTATATTTGCAAACGGCTCAGCGGCTATATTCTCGCCAGGCCAGATGGTCCCTATTCATCCCTCGGTTTCACTTCACCCTCCACTTTCTCTCCGGTGAGAAGAATGTTCGGGCCGACGCTCTCTCTCGCTTCTTAGTGTCATCAGAGGAGGAGGATGAGGAGCCTCGGCTTATTGTCCCCAAAGAGAGCCTGAGAACTGTAGCCCCGGTTTCGCTAGCGTCCGTGCCTCCGGGCAAGACTTTTGTGCCCACTAATTTGCGACCGGAGGTACTCTCTTGGGCACACTCGTCCAGGGTGGGTGGACACTTTGGGGCAAAGAGGACAACAGAATTGTTGGAGAGGACATACTGGTGGCCACATATGGCCCGTGACATCAGGGAGTATGTTCAGGCGCGTGTCTCCTGCGCCCGGAACAAGTCCCCTCGACAACGGCCTGCTGGGTTACTTTTTCCTTTGCTGGTGGCAGACAGGCCCTGGGAGATGGTCGGGATGGACTTTGTGGTGGGCTTACCCAAGTCTCGGGGTTGCACTATCATTTGGGTGATCACCGACCACTTCTCCAAAATGGTGCACTTAGTGCCACTACCCTGGTTACCTTCTGCACGGGCCTTGGCAGCATAATTTATTAGACACATCTTCCGTCTACACGGTATGCCAGACAAGATTGTCAGCGATCAAGGTCCCCAATTTGCATCTCGGTTCTGGAGAGAGTTGTGTCATCTACTCTGTATTGAGTTAAACCTCTCCTCTGCATATCATCCCGAGACGAATGGGTTGGTAGAGAGGGCCAACCAGACCTTGGTCACATACTTGCGACATTTTGTCTCTGCCAGGCAGAATGACTGGGCATCCTTGCTCCCGTGGGCGGAGTTCGCGCTAAACAATCCTGTGGCTGACTCCACCGGACAAACCCCATTCCTCTTAAATTACGGCCAGCATCCGCGGGTACCGGTGCCCATGCCCGTGGCTTTCGCCGACTCCAGGGTGGCAGACTGGGCTGTGGAGGCACAGGACATATGGGACGGCACCCAGGATGCCATTCAGGCTTCCAAGGAAAGGATGAGGTCTTCTGCCGATGCCCATCGGCGTCCCGCTCCGACATCTACTCCTGGCGACCTAGTGTGGCTCTCCGCCCGAAACATCAGGCTACAGGTGGAATCCACTAAGTTGGCAACCCGTTATTTGGGTCCCTTCAAGGTTCTCGAGCAGGTCAACCATGTGGTTTACAGTTTGGCCCTTCCGCCTCGCCTTGGTATCTCCGACACCTTCCATGTGTCCCTCCTAAAACCCGTGGTCATCTCCCGGTTGCCTGAGTCATCTGCCGGGACGTCGGGTTCGTCTACGGACGATTACGAAGTGAACGCCATTGTAGGGTGCAAGGTGGTACGGGGCAAAAAAATTTTTTTGGGTGGATTGGAGGGGTTATGGGCCTGAGGATAGGTCCTGGGAGCCTGCCGAACATATTCATGCTCCACAGCTCATCGCTGCCTTTGAACGTAGCGAGGCCCAAAGAAGGGGGGCCCTAGGAGGGGGTAATGTTAGGGGTCGAGTTCCCGCTTCTGCACAAGGGGAATCTCGAGCCGTTCCTGCTGCGGTCTCCCATCCGTCTCCGGCCGCAGTGGACTCTGCTCAACTTAGACGTCGGCCCCAGCGTCTTGCCCAGTCTAACATTGTGCAGAGGATTACTGCTGCTCCTCCAGGCTCTGCTATTGTAGCCAGTACTGGTTAGCGGCGAGCAGATGTCTTTAGGACAAAGTCCTTGCTTTCCCCTTCTGAGCATGCCCAGAGTAAGATCTCTCATTGGAGATCAGGGGTCAAATGCTCAGGTACTGCAGCAACTCCTATTGGTCCGAAAGGAAGGTCCTGAAACCCCTTGTGTTCTGGAGCAGTTTCCTATTGGTTCGTATCTGGCAGGTCCTGTAGTTGCTACTATAAAAGGGTGGCATGGTCGTGCCGCCATGCGCTTGTATCAATCACATTATGTGCTTTGCGCCAGGGTGATCTTGCACGCATGTGTTAGGGCTCGGCTGAAATAAGCCCCTAGAATACCGGCACCTCCGGTGAGGAGATTGTATGCACGTGTTTAGGGCTCGGCTGAAATAAGCCCCTAGAATACCGGCTTCTCCGGTGAGGAGATTGTCTATTTGCGTTGCTGATTGCGTTACTATGGACTGCTGTCCGCACAGCAGTTGTCTGTGCATACCTGTGGAGTTAACAGGACACAGTCCATATTTCAGTGTTTCTACCTTAGCGACTCTGTGGCATAACATAGTTCGCTTATACCGCCATATAGGGCCACAGTGTCCATAGTTGCCACCCTGTGAAGTAACAGAGTTCGCCATTCCGCCACCCTACTAGCAGCAGGCTCTGCCTGCACGGTGGACCCCGGGCTGCGAACGCACTTATTATTTATATTTATTTTGTGCGTTCCGCCAGCCCTAACAAGGGGTGAAGAAATCCGTCTTGTAGTTCTTATGTAATCAGTGTTAAGGCCCCGTCTCACATAGCGAGATCGCTAGCGAGATCGCTGCTAAACAGTGATCTCAGCAGCGATCTCGCTATGTCTGACACGTACAAGCGATCAGGCCCTGCTGTGAATCACTGGTCGTGTCAGAAATGCCTGGACTTTTTTTTGATTGCTGGTCTGCCGCTGGCCAGCATGCATCGCTGCGTAACCAAGTTTCAGGGTGAATACCACCCCTTCTTCAGGAAAATACCACAAGAAGTGGTTTAATCTACGCGTTTCAGGGTGAATACCACCCCTTCTTATATAGCTATAGCTATATGTGGTATTTTCCTGAAGAAGGGGTGGTATTCACCCTGAAACGCGTAGACTAAAACAATTCTTGTGGTATTTTCCTGAAGAAGGGGTGGTATTCACCCTGAAACGCGTAGATTAAACCACTTCTTAACTGCTACAACGTCTTGGCTATATGTGGTATTTTCCTGAAGGAGTGGTATTCACCCTGAAACGCGTAGATTAAACCACTTCTTGTGGTATTTTCCTGAAGAAGGGGTGGTATTCACCCTGAAAGGCGTAGATTAAACCACTTCTTAACTGCTACTACGTCTTGTAAATCTATTATTTGGGCAGCGCGGACTGGAATCCACATCTTTTCTGCAGTGTACTGCATGGGCGTACCCAGGATCAAAACTGGGGGGGCAAGCCATGGTCGTTCAGGTTGTAAAATTTTAGAACAAAAAAGATGAATGAAACTGCTCCATACCTGTATATATATCATCACCAGCCCACTAAGCCCAGCACCTGTATATACAGCATCACCAGCCCGAGCCCAGCACCACCTGTATATATCATCACCAGCCTACTGAGCCTAGCGCCACCTGTATATATCATCACCAGCCCACTGAGCCCAGCACCACCTGTATATACATCAGCCCAGCAAGCCCCAGCCCCTGTATAAATCTGCCACAGCCCCTGTTTACATCAGCCACAGTCCCCAGCCCCTGTATACATCAGCCACAGCCCTGTATACATCAGCCACAGCCCCAAGCCCCTGTATACATCAGCCAGCCAGCCCCAGGCCCCAGCTCAGCACCTGTCCTGACTCCTGACACTCTACGCTCCTCCTGATGCCTGAGTTGAAAATCACTGACCTGATACGTTCAGGTTCAACCGGCGCGTGCAGCCAGGGGAGGGAGATGGGGAGAGCAGAGCATTCTCTCTCTCTGCCCGCAAAGAACGTCCTGACGTTCAACGTCAGGCGTTCTTATTAACCCCCTATGTTCAGGGCACCCGGGTCACTGTGTGCACCTGTAAAGCCACCATGCCCGAAGATTTAAAGGGCCAGCGGCAGGAAAAATGGGTAACCATGCCACTACTTCTGGGGGGGGGGCAGCTGCCCACCCCTGCCCCATGGTGGGTACGCTCATGGTGTACTGTATTGTCGGGTCGTCGACCAACCTGTGGATCTGTGGCAGCCTCTCCTACATGTGCTTTAACCACCTAATTCCAGGTGAGCAGCTTCCTACTTAAAAAGTGCTAACTTACTATCGGATAAGACCCTATTGCGCTTTGTGTCTCCCTTGCTTTATCTATTACATGGCCTGTATGTAGCAGAGCCGATCAGTCAACTGCAGCTTCTAGTCTCCCACAGAGACTATTGAAGCATGTAAAAAGTGAAAAAAATATTTAAAAAAATAAAATATATATAAAAGTTCAAATCACCCCACTTTCGCCTCATTCAAATAAAACAATAAAAAAAAATCAAACATACAAATATTTGGTATCGACGCATTCAGAATCTCCCGCTCTATCAATATAAAAAAAGAATTAACCCGATCGGTAAACGGCGTAACGAGAAAAAAATTAAAAATGCCAGAATTATGTTTTTTTATTGCCGCTACATTGCAATAAATGCAATAACGGGCAATCAAAAGATCGTATCTACACCAAAATGGTATCAATTAAAACATCAGCACGGTCCACAAAAAATAAGCCCTCACGCAGCCGCAAATCATGAAAAATGGAGTGTCGAACTGCATTTTCTTTTGCAATTTCCCATACACGATGTTAAAACCAATCATGTCTTTTAAAAGTACAACTTGTTACCCAAAAATCAACCCCTCACCTGGCCTTTTTGACCAAAAAATAAAAAAGTTATGGCTCTGGGAAGAAGGGGAGAGAAAAAACGAAAACGCTAAAATGAAAATACCTCCGGTTGTTATGGGGTTACCTTACTTGTTACTTATTTACACTTGAATTATTTCTTTGCAAATTTAATTTCTGATTATTATGTAACATATATATTCCATATCAATTTCGTTCTAGATAAATAATTAATCAAACCTCTGCTTGAGATGAGGAATGCTTTTTCCTTCTTCTTTGCTCCTTCTTAGTGCCAGTTTGATAGTAGTGTTGCTAGGATACAGCGATAAGCTGTGGTGCTGACTAAACACTCTTCTTTGGAGATGTGCCACTGGTGACCCTTTCTACTGTTCTAGTACAGCTCAGGCCTTTTCCCTAGTGCTGAATGGTTCTGAAGGCCATACAGTAATCTGTAGCACTAATTGCTGCATTTACTTTAAAAGTAAAAATAACAGCAGGTGAAAAGCCTTCTCTTTTTTTTCTCTTCTTTTTCTCTCTTCTTTTCTTGCAACTTATTTACTTTGTTGCACTTAGTTTATATATATTTTGAATCTGACAATAATAATAATAAATTAAAAATCTATGAAAATGAACAAATGAAAGTCAGGCATTGCTTTTCAACCATCCTTCCACAGAATTTTTCAAAAAATAAAACTCATGAAATAGGCCTGGACAGAAATGATGGTACCGCTGAAAATAATGTGACAGAAGGGACATGTTAACTCAAGGTGTGTCCACTAATTAGCATCACAGGAGTCTACAATCTTGGAATCAGTGAGTGGCTTGTATAGAGGGCTACAGATACTCACTGTGCTGTTTAGTGACATGGTGTGTATCACACTCAACATGGACCAGAGGAAGCTAAGAAAGAGTTGTCACAGGAGATTAGAAAGAAAATTATAGACAAACATGTTAAAGGTAAAAGTTGGTGTACAATAATAAATTATATTGTGGTACCGTGTTAGCCAGAAAAATCGATGTGAATACTTTTCCGTCCAATTATGACAAGAGCATTCTTAAGGTGATACCTTTATTGGCTAACCAGAAAATTATATGTTCGCTAGCTTTCAGAGCTCAAAGGCTCCTTCTTCAGGCAAGATTACATTTGGAAAAATGTAATCTTGCCTGAAGAAGGAGCCTTTGAGCTCTGAAAGCTAGCGAACATATAATTTTCTGGTTAGCCAATAAAGGTATCACCTTAAGAATGCTCTTGTCATAATTGGACGGAAAAGTATTCACAAAGGTAAAAGTTATAAGACCATCTCCAAGCAGCTTGATGTTCCTATGACTACAGTTGCACGTACTATTCAGAAGTTTAAGCTCCATGGGACTGTATCCAACCTCCCTGGACATGGCCGCAGGAGGAATATTGATGACAAATTAAAGAGACGGATAAAACGAATGGTAACAAAAAAGCCCAGAAAAACTTCTAAACAAATTAAAGGTGAACTTCAAGCTCAAGGAGCATCAGTAATAGATTGCACCATCTGATGTTGTATGAGCCAAAGTGGACTTCATGGGAGATGACCAAGGAGGACACCATTGTTGAAAAAAACATAATAAAGTCAGAATGGAATTTGCCAAACTACATGTTGACAAGCCACAAAGCTTCTGGGAGAATGTCCTATGGACAGATGAGACAAAAATGGAACTTTTTGGGAAAGCACATCAGCTCTATGTTAACAAAAGGAAAAATGAAGCAAATCAAGAAAAGAATACTGTCCCTACTGTGAAACATGGAGGAAGCTCTGTTATGTTCTGGGACTGCTTTGCTGCATCTGGCACAAGGTGTCTGGAATCTGTGCAGGGTGCAATGAAATCTCAAGGGATTCTAGAGAGAAATGTGCTGCCCAGTGTCAGAAAGCTTTGTCTCAGTCGCATGTCATGAGTCTTGCAACAGGATAATGACCCAAAACACACAGCTAAAATTACCCAAGAATAGCTAAGAGGAAAACATTGGCCTATTCTGAAGTGGCCTTCTATGATCCCTGACCTAAATCCTATTGAGCATCTTTGGACAGAGCTAAAACATGCTATCTGGAAAAGGCAACCTTCAAACACAAGACAACAGGTGCAGTTTGCTCTTGAGGAGTGGGCCAAAATACCTGTCGAGCGGTGCAGAAGTCTCATTGACAGTTACAGGAATCATTTGATTGCAGTGATTGGTTCAAAAGGTTGTGCAACAAAATATTAAGTTAAGGGTACCATCATTTCTGTCCAGGCCTATTTCATGAGTTTTATTTTTTTTAAATTCTGTGGAAGCATGGTTGAAAAGCTATGTCTGACTTTCATTTGTTCAGTTTCATAGACTTTTAATTTATTATTACCGTATATACTCATGTATAAGCCGACCCGTGTATAAGCCGACCCCCCTAATTTTGCCACAAAAAACTGGGAAAACGTATTGACTCGCGTATAAGCCTAGGGTGAAAAATGATTATGCCCCCATATGATGCTCCACAGATTATGCCCCCATATGCTCCACAGATTATGCCTAATATGCTCCACAGATTATGCCGCCATATGCTCCAGATTATGCCCCCATATATTCCACAGATTATGCCCCCGTATGATCCACAGATTATGCCCCCATATGCTCCAGATTATGCCCATATGTTCCACAGATTATGCCCCCATATGCTCCAGATTATGCCCCCATATGCTCCATATTATGCCCCATATGCTCCACAGATTATGCCCCCATATGCTCCAGATTATGCCCCATATGTTCCACAGCTTATGCCCCCATATGCTCCATATTATGCCCCATATGCTCCAGATTATGACCCATATGTTCCACAGCTTATGCCCCCATATGCTCCATATTATGCCCCCATATGCTCCAGATTATGCCCCATATGTTCCACAGCTTATGCCCCCATATGCTCCAGATTATGTCCCATATGTTCCACAGTTTATGCCCCCATATGCTCCAGATTATGCCCCATATGTTCCACAGCTTATGCCCCCATATGCTCCAGATTATGCCCCCATATGCTGCACAATTATGCCCCATAGTATAGGCCTCATATGCTGCTGCTGCAAAAAAAAAAAAAAATGACATACTCACCTCTCGTCGCTGGGGGCCAGGTGCCGGTGTCCTGAGCAGGCGGTGACACCGGCGCGCTATGGGGGACAGGTGCCGGTGTCACCGCTCGCTCAGGACCCCGGCACTTGTGATATTTACCTGTCCTCTCTGCACAACAGCGCTGCTCCTTCGTCCGACTCCTCTGGCTGTGAATGATCTGGCAGGGGGCGGGGTGCGCACTAACGACGTCATCGCGCCCTCTGCCTGAACATTCACAGCCAGAGGAGTCGGACGAGGACGCAGCGTGCAGCGGTGGAACGGGACAGGTAAATATCGCTATACTCACCCCTCCGCCGCCGCGGTCTCTGCAGCCTCTCCTCTTCTCCCGGCGCTCTCAGTCCTGTAGCGGTCACGTGCTACCGCTCATTAAAGTCATGAATATGTGCATATTCATGACTTTAATGAGCGGTGCCATGTGACCGCTGCAGGAAGGAGCCGGAGATCGTGGGAGAAGCAGGGGGGCTGCAGAGACCGCGTCGGCAGAGGGGTGAGTATGATCCGACACCCCCGCTCACCCTCCTCCACCGACCCCCGTATATGACCCACGTATAAGCCGAGAGAGGGACTTTCAGCCCTAAAAAATGAGCTGAAAATCTCGGCTTATACATGGGTATATACGGTACTTTTATGAGATTCAAGTTATTTCTTTGATCATTGTGGGTTTTTCTGTCATTTAATGAGGGGTACCAACAATTTTGACCACGTGTTTATATATAGATAGATAGATAATTTTATTTCTATAGCGCCAACATATTCCGCAGCACTTTGAATTATAGAGGGGACTTGTACAGACAATAGACATTACAGCATAACAATAAACACAGATCAAAATAGATACCAAGAGGAATGCTTGCAAGCTTGCAATTTATGTGGAAAAAGGGGAGACACGAAAGGTAGATTGTAACAATTGCTTTCATATTCATATGTCTTACATTTGTAGCTTTAGCCTCAGAAATGCTTCTTCACATGATGCTTATTTGTAATTTTTTCATGATTTTCTTTTCATGAGTGTTTTTTGTAACCTTTAATTTACATTCATTAATTTTAATCAAAACTGGGATTTCTGTAATTCTATTTAGCTACTGCCCTTAAAGTGACTCTTTGACCCAGAACCTGAATGTGCCAGTGCACTCCTGATTGACAGTTCAGACCAGCCACATCGTTGTGTTGCTATCCCGAACAGAACAAATAGAGAAATCTTTTCCTTAGCAGCATTGGAGGACCAAAGTAGCACTGAAGCTGGCCAGATCCATCATTCTAGCTTCAGATTCGAATTTGCACGCTCTCTAAGGCTTCATTCACATACATGGAAAAATGTCACTAGTATCAGTGTATTGCATCAGTGTGTCATCCTTACGTCCGTTTTTGCACCGTCAATGTGTCATCAGTGTTTTTCACTGATAGATAAAGAAATAAATATATTATAAAGCTTCTCCTCTACTTTGCAATGTTAAATATGTACAGTACATGGATGCCATCTGTGGGCTGTACGTGCTTTTCACGGACACATAAATTTGTATTGGCTCTTTTAGTCCCTTTTACCAGAATAAAAACTATATGTCTCCATGTGTTTTGCGTGGACACATTGTCCGTAAAAGAATATGGACATGTAAATAGCACCACAGATTATAATTTGTACATGTTGTATCCATGAAAGAAAAACAAATACAACACAAACGTGCAACACGGATGACTGAATGAGGTCTAAAAACAGCTTATAAGCAGTTTTTCTTGCAAAGTAGACCGCCCACAGCTAATAGACTGCTGTTGTAGCCACTAATATAAGCAACGAGAAGTAAGCAAAAAAATTAAAAATCCTTTGTTTTTTGAGAATAGAGAGGATTGTATTTATATTCACTTTGTAATTTTACCCATTTAATATCATGAAAATAATCTTTAAAATGTCATGGATGAAAAACAATATTAGTTCCAGAAATTCCACAATTGAATCAGGGCTACCATCCAAGAACAATTGAAAACCAAATTACAAGAGCCACCAGAATATCAAGGGATCACCTGCTACATTACAAAGCTAAAGAAGAAAATAACCGGGTGCCTTTAGTGGTCACCTACAATCCAAATCTGGAGGTGCTAAGGGGAGCTGCACGGAAACTACAACCTTTACTACAAAAAGATGCCCGGTTACAATCCATATTTCCAGACCCCCCACTACTGTGTTTTAGGCAGCCCCCAAATCTAAGAAGCATCATTGTCAGAAGTTCCCTGTCCTCCCCAACAGCTGCAGGAACCTTGCCTTGCAATCAGAAGAAATGCAAAACCTGTCCATTTATAATGACCACGGACAAGATAAAGATCCCCAACTCACATCAGGACTACAAGATACCAGGTACTTTCAGCTGCATCACATCTAATGTTGTGTACCTAATTATATGTACTAAATGTCCAACTGGGGTCTGTATGTGGGGGAGACCGGGCAAAAACTGAGAACAAGGATGAATTCTCATCGCCACCAATAAGAGAAAAAAGAATGGATCTACCTGTGGCAAAACATTTTTGCTCCCCTGATCATAGCATGTCAGATATGAAAATACTGGTACTAAGAAGCAGATTCACATCTCAAAGGCAGAGAAGAATTTGCGAATACAAATTGATGGTGACCTTTGACACTCTTAATGCTGGAATGAACCTGTCACATGGTTTTATGGCCTATTACATCAATTAAGGAATTTACTCCAAATACCCTGTGAAAACATCACAAAACATTACCAGACCCCAATCAAGGGTAATAAAACTTTCTCTCCTTATCTATGAATTGTTCCAATATTTATGCTCATTCCTCTGCCATAATGACTATTCTGCTTCACGTCACTTGTCTTACCTATTGCATTTTTTCTGTGTTTTTGTGTATAAATATGTGATTCTTCAGATTTTGTATTAGTTCAGCCTGATGAAGAGACCTGAGTAGTCTCGAAAGCTTGCAATTTGTTACCATCTTTTCAGTTAGCCATTAAAAGGTATCAACCACTGAGGACTCTCAACTCTAAATATTTTTTACAATTGAATAGTAGCAGCCTTTAACAGTCTTTAAAGGGAACATTCAATGGGTACGGAAAGTATTCAGACCCCTTTATATTTTTCACTCTGTTTCATTCCAGCCATTTGGTAAATTCAAAAAGTTCATTTTTTTCTCAATAAATGTACACTCTGCATCCCATCTTGACTGAAAAAAACAGAAATGTAAAAATATTTGAAAATTTATTAAAAAAGAAAAACTGAAATATCACATGGTCATAAGTATTCAGACCCTTTGCTCAGACACTCATATTTAAGTCACAAGCTGTCCATTTCCTTGTGAACCAGGAACCACAGTTGAGACAAGAACAATTGATCACCGGCAACCATGATGGGAGGGAACCTCCCTTATATCAAGCCAGTCTGTGAATCCTGATTGCCAATCCTCATTGAATGGTTCAGTACTGTTTGTTACCACCAGAGGGAGCTTCTGCTCAGAATTTATTTCCAAAACATTCACAACACCATTCCATCAAAGTCTGCATTCCAAAACGTCACTACTTCCCTTCTGAGCCCCAACGTGTGCCCATATAGTAGTTTTCTCCCACATATGGGGTATCAGCGTACTCAAGACAAATTGGACAACAACTTTTGGGGTCCAATTTCTCCTGTTACACTTGGAAAAATAAAAACTTGAGGACTAAAAGATCTTGTTTGTGGAAAAAATATGATTTTTTTATTTTCATTCCCGGGCTTTATAAACTTTAGTGAAACACCTGGGGGTTCAAAGTTCTCACCACACATCTAGATAAGTTCCTTAGGGGTTATAGTTTCCAAAATTGGGTCACTTGTTGGGGTCTCCACTGTTTAGTCACATCAAGTGCTCTCCAAATACGACATGGCGTCTGATCTCAATTCCAGCCAATTTTGCATTGAAAAGTCAAACAGCGCTCCTTCCCTTCCGAGCTCTGCCATGCACCCAAACAATGGTTTTCCACCACATTTGGGGTGTCAGCGTACTCAGGACAAATTGCACAATAACTTTTGGGGTCCTGTTACCCTTGGGAAAATAAAAATTGGAGGTGAAAAGATCATTTTTGTGGAAAAAATATGATATTTTAATTTTACGTCTCTACATTATAAACTTCTGTGAAGCCCTTGGGGGTTCAAAGTTCTCACCACACATCTATATAAGCTCCTTGGGGGTCTCGTTTCCAAAATGGGGTCACTTGTGGTGGGTTTCCACTGTTTAGGCATATCAGGGGCTCTCCAAACCCGACATGGTGTCAAATCCAGCCAATTTTGCATTTAAACGGCGCTCCTTCCCTTCCGAGCTCTGCCATGCGCCCAAACAGTGGTTCCCCCCACATATGGGGTATCAGTGTGCTCAGGACAAATTGCACAATAAGTGCAGCTGTTCATTATTTTAGTGTTTAGCGCTTTTTAAAGCGTTTTAGAGTAGATCTGCCTTAAATAGATGTCGTGTGCACAGACTGTGTGTGACGTCAGTAAGGAGCACGACCACGAAAAGTGCCTAGGGCAGCATGAAGGCCAAATACGGCCCTGCTTACACTCATAAAGTTTTGCACAGCACAAAGCCTGCAAAAATTATAAGCAGAGTAATCCATACACCCATGAAGGCACCAACTGTAGTACCTCATTCAAATATTGTTAACAAAGTGTAGTTGTGGTACTCCTACACTCATAAAGGCTCAGCACACAGTGCAAAGCCAGAAAAAAAAGTATAAGCAGGCTCATCCATAAAGCTTTGAAGTCAACAACTGGAAGGCCTTATTCAAATATTGAAGATTAAAAACACTTTATGTGATGCTGTCATCAGGTGATGTAAAAAAAAGTTGGGGCTAGTCCAAGCTTTGCTCATTTTTATCAGAATGAGCCTGTCAGCACTTTCTGTTGACAGGCGAAAGCAACTGTCTGTTTAGACTCCCCCCGGCGGAACTAAAAACACGCTCAGACAAGACGCCATTGGCAGTGCAGTAAAACACTTCCAAGGCATAGAGGGACATCTCATGCTAGGTGTCCAGATTTGAGACCCAATAGCTCAAGGTCGCAGATGAATTCGAGAGTACACTGGTTTGGTCAGCCAGGTATTGCTTGACCATCTTTTAAAACATTTCCCTCTTTGTCAAAAATACCCAGTCATCAGGGCCTGGATGCTGGACTTTTCTAATGAAATTGACCCAAGCCTTTGACAGTGTTCCATTGCCTCTGCTGTGTGTCTCCATTGTCTATTCTCCTTTGTTGGGCAAGGAACCCCCTGCCATTGTCTGATGGGTAGTTTTTCAACATATTTTCCACAATGACCTTCTGCTATAGCATCATTTTAGTAAATTTCTCCACCTCAGGAGTGAGAGATACAAAGTTCTCCTGGTAGTGTGAGTCTAGCAGAGTGAACAATCATTACTCTTTTTTGGCCAAGATGAATGTATTGCAAGGGTACATGTGTACCAAGGTCCCTACAGCCAACACTTACCTGTCTTCACTATGATGACTACTCTCCATCTCCTCCTCCTTCTCTTCCTTCTCAGCCCATAAAGGTAGGAGAGACAGAACAAAGCTTTTGTGGATACTAGCGTCTGTTCCTCCCCTGCTTCTAAGCCTCCACCTCCTCACTGCTACCCAATTCATGCTGAGGAGATGAGATGAGGATGGGATGAGTAGTATCTCCGTCTTATGTCTTCCTCCATCGCCACCTGGTCCGCATGGAAAGCTTCATATTTAATTGTCACCAGTGACTGGTTAAGTAGGCACAGAAGGGGGATCGATATGCTGATGATGGCGTCATTGCCACTCACTTTCTGAAGTCCACAAAGTGTTGGAGAACTGCACAAATGTCAGACATCCATGCCCACTCATCAGTTGTTATGTGCGTAGGCTGACGGGCTTGTTGAACCTGGCATTGCACAACTGGCCTCTGCTGCTCACAAAGCCTTTACAGCATGTGCAGAGTGGATTTCCAGGGTGTGGTGATGTCGCATACCAGTCAGTAAGCTGGCACTTGCATACACTGCTGCAGCACTGCCAGAGCGGCGGAAGCTGTAGCTGACTTGCGGAAATGTCTGCTGACGTAGCGTACCTTGACCAGAAGTTCTTGCAAATATGGGTAGGTTTTCAGAAACCGCTGAACTATCAAGTTGAGCATATGGGCCAAGCTTGGTACATGTGTGAGTTTGCCAAGTTTCACAGCCGCCACCAGGTTACAGCCATTATCACACACGGCCATGACTGGTTGTAGGTTCAGCTGCGAGAACCACAGATCTGTCTGGTTTGTTAGTTCTTTCAATAAACGTTCTGTGTTATGCAGTTTGTCTCCTAGACAGAGTGCTGTTTGTATTCGCTGACAGAGTGCTGCAGAGCTTCCAGCTGATTTGTGTTCTGAGATAGCACGGCGGAGATGCAGGATAAGGAGGAGCAGGAGGGGGTGCAGGAACTAGTGTAGGAGGTGGAGGAAACCTTGATAGAAGTAATACCATTGTGAGGACATAGTATTGTATATTAATTAACCAGACTTCTATTTTCAGCAAGCCAGGAAGAATAGACTGTTATCTCTATGTTGACTTTTGAATTTATGTGTTTCTTTCTGGTTGGTCAAGAAAACAAATTTTTGCTTTTGTAAGCCAGTAATATTGACTTGTAAGTTGACAATTTGTTGTAACATGTTGTACTCTTATCCTGGATGACTAATGATGGGGGATCATGGAACAATGATGTTTGCTGATGTGCTGATTGCACTTTGTCCAGGCCAGCTAGTCCAGGACACCTGGATGTTCAGGTCTGGTGGTTTCCGCTGAACAGTTACAAAAAGTTTGGGTTTGGGTACCAGAACAGTACTTGGACCTCTTTCACTTAAATGAGGAGGCCCGAACATCCAGTGTTTGCCATGTGCATGACAGTGCAGCAAACACCGCTTCTGATCGACGGTAAAATCATCACCGCCGGTCAGACAGCCGCAGTTCCCACGCTGTTAAAAGACAGCATGAGCACGCAGCTGTGATTGAGGGTATAAAGTTTATCTCTAGTCACTAGTGTCAGCTGATGGGACTACAACTCCCATCAGCCAACGCCTGCTGCCGCTAATAACAGTGAGAGCAGGCGGCAGCTGATTGGAGTATTCATCAGCCGGTGCCTGCGCCATAAGTAAATACCGTATATACTCATGTATAAGCCGACCAGTGTATAAGCCGACCCCCCTAATTTTGCCACAAAAATTGGGAAAACTTATTGACTCGCGTATAAGCCTAGGGTGAAAAATGATTATGCCACCAGATGATGCTCCACAGATTATACCCAATATGCTCCACAGATTATGCCCCCATATGCTCCAGATTATGCCCCCCATATGCTCCAGATTATGCCCAATATGCTTGAGATTATGCCCCCATATGCTCCAGATTATGCCCCCATATATTCCACAGTTTATGCCCCCATATGTTCCACAGATTATGCCCCCATATGCCCCCATATGCTCCATATTATGCCCCCATATGCTCCATATTATGCCCCATATGCTCTAGATTATGCCCATATGCTGCTGCTGCAAAAAAAAAAAGACATACTCAGGGGACAGTACAAAGACCTTTCTAATGATCTTTTTACTCTTAGACCTGTGACGGGGACGAGGGGGCATCCTCTACGTCTGGAGGAAAGAAGGTTTAGCCATAATCACAGATGCAGATTCTTTACTGTAAGAGCAGTGAGACTATGGAACTCTCTGCCGTCTAATGTTGTAATGAGTGATTCCTTACTAAAATTTAAGAGGGGACTGGATGCCTTTCTTGAAAAGTATAATATTACAGGCTATATTCACTAGTTTCCTAGATACAGCGTTGATCCAGGGAGCTAGTCTGATTGCCGTATGTGGAGCCGGGAAGGAATTTTTTTCCCCAATGTGAAGCTTACTGTTTGCCACTTGGGTTTTTTTTTGCCTTCCTCTGGATCAACATGTTAGGGCAGGTTAGGATAGGATATGGGTTGAACTAGATGGACTTAAAGTCTTCCTTCAACCTTAATAACTATGTTACTATGTTACTATGTCACCTCTCGTCGTTGGGGGCCAGGTGCCGGTGTCACCGCTCGCTCAGGACCCCGGCACCTGAGATATTTACCTGTCCTCTCTGCACCGCTGCACGCTGCGTCCTCGTCTGACTCCTCTGGCTGTGAATGATCTGGCAGGGGTGTGGCGCGCATTAATGATGTCATCGCGCCCTCTGCCTGATCATTCACAGCCAGAGGAGTCAGACGAGGACGCAGCGCGCAGCGGTGGAACGGGACAGGTAAATATCGCTATACTCACCCCTGCGCCGGCGCGGTCTCAATAGCCTCTCCTCTTCTCCCGGCGCTCTCCGCAGCGTTTCCTTCCTACAGCGGTCACATGGTACCGCTCATTAAAGTCATGAATATGTGCATATTCATGACTTTAATGAGCGGTGCCATGTGACCGCTGCAGGAAGGAGCCGGAGATCGTGGGAGAAGCAGGGGTGCTGCAGAGACCGTGCCAGCGGAGGGGTGAGTATGATCCGACATCCCCGCTCCCCCTCCCCGCCGACCCCCGTATATGACCCGCGTATAAGCCGAGAGGGGGACTTTCAGCCCTAAAAAATGGGCTGAAAATCTCGGCTTATACACGAGTATATACGGTAACTAGAAAAAAAATGGAGGAGAATTTGGATTGCAGTGAACTTGCCTCTGCACAGTGAGTCTTTCTCATTGTACTAGCGGGGATCTCACCGAGGTCACCCCAGTTCAGCCTGGATGGGAACACAGGCTCAGTGACCGTCATTAACTCGCTGACGTCACCGCTAGTCACTGATGCATTACCCAGTGGTTCTCAGCCTGGATGGTCACATCTTGGCACCATCCAGGTTGAAAACTGTTTATTCCTAAAACAAGGATTACGGTGTGGGACAGAACGTCCAATGAGTGAGGGATATTGTTGTTTTTTATTTTTGTTTTATTAGGTAAGTATAACTGTGTTTGTTATTTTTAAATAAAAAAGTAAAAATGTGTTTTATTTTACTTCAAATAAAAGACTTTATTCTGCTGTGCCTTTATTTACCATATAATTATAGGATTAGTAATGGATGGGTGTTTTATAGAAGCCTCTCCATTAGTAATCCACTACAAAGGTGACATCAACCCCCCAAATATGAACTCTACTTGCCATCGCTACATGGCAAGTGGGAAGAGCCAGGCAAGGCACCAGAATTGGCGCATATAATAGATGTGCCTTTTCTGGGTGGCTGTGGGCTGCTTTTCTTTAGGCTGGGGGGCCGTATCCATGGCCTCTTTCCAGCTTGAGAATACCAGCCCCAAGCTGGTTGTCAAAATGTGGGGACCCCACGCCATTTTATTTACTTATTTAAATAATTAAAAAATACAGCATGGGGACCCCTCTATTCTTGATAACCAGCCTTGTTGAAGCTAACAGCTGAGGATTGCAGCCCCCAGCTGTGAGTTTTTCCTGGGGAACTCATGCTGTTTTTTTTCTAATCATTTATTTACAGTGCAGGCACAGGCTGATGAATACTCCCATCAGCCACTGCCTGCTCTCACTGTTATTAACGGCAGCAGACGTCGGCTGATGGGAACAGTAGTCCCATCAGCCGACATCAATGACTAGAGGTAAACTTTATACCTTCGATCATAGCTGCGCGCTCACGCTGTCAGAAGCAGTGTTTGCCACGCTGTCATGCACATGACAGTGTGACAAACACCCGGTGTTTGAGGGTCCGAACCCAAACAGTAACATGGACTTCTTGGTGAAGTCCGTATCCAGTGTCTGTGCCCGAACAGTAGGTGTTCAATACGGACGCCAAACTTTACTGTTTGGGTTCACTCATCTCTATTGGAGGAAAACTATGCATATGGATTAAAATAATCAAATAATGCACAAGCACTTGTCCATGTATCAGTAGTTAAATGGACAATCCCAGTAACTGTTGGTAAGGACACGGGTGATGTTCCTGGACACGTGCTGCTGGTACAAGGTGGGGATACCACACTGGGAGAAAAAGTGGTGACTGTGGATCAAGTACCGTGGGACAAATTTGTACTCCTGTATAGGGCCAACTTTGTTTTTATTTCAAGCAAACAAAATTGCACACAAACCAATTTCTACAGTATATATGTCAATTATTGAACAACCAAATTTGTACATCTGTAGCAGGCCAATTTTGGTTTTTATTTTAAACCAACAAAATTGCACACAAAACAAGTTCTGCAAAGCAGGCTCTACATTATATATGACAATAGCACATTTTTTCAACAAAAATATTTTCTGAACTGTACCAGGCCAAGAGGTTTTAAAAAATTTGAACTGACAGTAATTTTACACAAAGCACATTAAACTCTATGGATGACTAATTTAATCCATAAAAAATTTTGGAAGGATTTTTTTGAGTTTTATATAGCAAGAACTTTGTTAACCTATATGATGAATAATTGAATCCATAAAAAATATTATAAAGGTTTTTAGAGTTTTATATACCACCATAATGTAACAAGAAATGCATTAAACTGTATGAATGACTAATTGAATCCATAAAAATTTTTAACTTTTTTTTGGAGTTTGTATGGATGAGTAATTGAAACCAGACAAATTTTACAACGTTTTTTTGGAGTGTTTTATGCAACCCTAATGTCACAGAAAGCATGTTATACTCTATGGATGACTATTTAAATACAGACAAATTTTCAGGGCTTTTTTGAAGTCTTATATGCCACCAAAATGCAACAGAAAGCACCTAATAATCTATGGAGGACTAATTGAGTCCAGGCAAATTTTTAAATGCATTTTTTATGTGTTATATATCACCGAAATTTAACAGAAAGCACCTAATACAGTATGGATGACTAATTGAATCCAGGTAAACTTTTCAATGCTTTTTTGGAGTGTTTTATAACACCGAAATGTCATAGAAAGGATCTAGTTCTCTGTGGATGACTAATTGAATCCAGACAAATTTCTTAATGCTTTTTTGGAGTGTTATATATCACCAAAATGTAACAGAAAGCACATAAGCACAGAAAGCACCCGATTCTTACACTATGGCTGTTCCGAACAATGAAAGCATTTGTTACAATTTACCTTTCGTGTCTCCCCTTTTTCCTCATAGATTGTAAGCTTGCAAGAAGGGTCCTCATTCCTCTTGGTATCTACTTTGATTTGTATTTATTGTTATGCTGTAATGTCTATTATCTGTACACGTCCCCTCTATAATGTAAAGTGCTGCGGAATATGTTGGCGCTATAGAAATAAAATTATTATTATTATAATACTCTGTGGATGAGCAATTGAATCCAGAAAAAAAGTCAAAGCTTGTTTTGAGAGTTATATACCACAGAAATGTTCCACAATACCACGTAATACTCTATGAATGAAAATATAGTCATTTTTTTACCCTCCCCAAAAAAATATGTGATCACATGCAGCAAGTATATAGTTAGCAATGGACTGCAAATCCTGATCCCTGCCTAGAAACTGTATTCTGACACTCTCCCTGTTCCTGCAACTGTCTCTTAATAGGCTAAATGCGGAATGTATCTGATACAAACAGCAAAGCACAAGATTAGCCCTTAGAAGGACTGTTAGTTTGATGGTTCACAATCAGCATCAGTATCAACGCTAGAGGAGTTGTCCCTGAGCTGTGCAATGGCATCAGTGAGCTGAGTGCAGCAATGCCTGTTCTTTTATAACTTCTGATGATATACAGCCAGCCAATCACAGTAATGCCACTATGAAGATGGCTACAGCATTACAGTGACTCACAGGCAATTCCAGCGTGCTTATTGGCTGTGTAACAGGTGCCAAACATGTGGGACAGGGATTCAAGTTTCAAATTCGGGAACCAGCTAATGCTTGCCGTATGCCGAGCACATCCTAGCACCCACATACTCAAGTAATATCCGAGTATCACAAAGCAAATTTGCTCATCACTATTGTGCACGCTTCTTAATTAATCAGGCGAGGTGTGAAGTAGTGTATCCCCAGTGTGCCTCACCACAAATCTTACATTAATCAGAGATTGGAGTAAGATTTGTGCAGTAAGGCGCTCTATCGTTCATTCTGAATTTGGTGAGCCGGGCTGTCATGCCCCATCCCACACCAGCACTGCCCTGCTGAAATGAAGCTAAGTAAAAATGATGAAAAAGCACCAAAAGTAGTAACTTTTTTTGCACAAGATTTTTTCTGGCTTGAAAACTTGAGTTTGGGACTTTGCGTGCAACGGATGTGTGAACTTACCCACATGGAAACAAATTATTTCCTTATACAAGTAGATAATTTTCAAATGATGTTTTTATGCACAGTGTGTGAACTTTCTAAAGTTTTCAATTTATATGCAAAGGCATGATTTGATAATAAAATCCACTATGCTATAAGGGGAAATCACACTGCAAGGATCAAAATGGCAAGCTGTTACTCTCAGCACATGTGGTCACAAGCTTGATACTGTACACCCAGTGAGCACAAGCAATGCCCAAATGGGGATTTTCTGTATGATCTTTCTGAAACTCTAGATTATGGATAATGTTTTTGGAGAAGTGATATTCTTTTATAACTACTTCATAACATTACAACATCTATTTAAAAGCTTGCTAATAAAATATAAAAGACCATGCATGGTAAATGGTAAATTCTATGCTATTCTTCAAGAAAATGCAAGTTTATACAATATTTATACAATAATGGTAGTTTAACACTAGAACTACTGATGGAGTCATTTTGACTCCTTTCGTTTTTTATTTCTCTTCTGTGACTACATTTTTCAGAATTCCGGCTTGAAACTCGGTGACTTTTCCTCAAATATGATGTGAAAAAAGATTTTGTGAGAATAAATAATTTTGGTGAAAAATTTGCGCGTTTTTTTCAAAATTTACCAAGAACTACTGAAGGGAGTCATTTTGACTCCCTACTATATTTTGAGGTCCTTTTGTCACTAAATGTTGCTATAAAGTTTTGTGCATAATTTTTTCACTCTGTCTTATTTACGCTGATGTTCATATAGATGTAGTTCAATTTACATGTCAACTTTTCACATTTTCCTTGTGTTTTACCTGCTTGTATTACTGTGTAATGCTGAACAAAATAGCTTGTTTACTCTAGGCTCTTATCTTATGCTAATTTTTGATTCATATATATTGACACATATAAAGAACTGTACGCTTGCAGAAGCATGCAGGAACAATAATTTACAGTTTACTCTATCTGATGAGGAGCTAGATGCATTCATTGCGATATTCTATGCTCGTGGAATATCTGGCACGAACCGTCACTCGATTAGCAGTATTTGGTGTAATGACTGGGGAATACTGTTTTGCAAAGCGACAATGTCTAGGGACCGCTTTGTTGAAATTATGAGGTTTCTCAGATTTGATGAGAAATCTACTCGATCGGAGAGACTGCAAATGGACAAGTTTGCTCTATTTTCTACTGTGTGGGACAGGTTTATTGAAAATTGTATTGCGTGTTACAAACCTGGCCCATACATAACGGTGGATGAGCAACTTTTCCCAAGCAAAACTAGGTGTCCATTCACGCAGTACATGCCTTCCAAACCAGATAAATATGGCCACAAATATTGGCTAGCTGTTGATAAGGAGAGCAAATATCTGGCAAATGGCTTCCCTTATCTAGGCAAAGATGACACACGCCGTGCTGAGGACCGTTTAGCTGACCATGTGGTAATGAAGTTATTGGACCCGTTTTTGAAAAAAGGTCGCAATGTTACAACCGATAATTATTTTACTTCAGTAAAATTAGCTAAACAGCTAAAAAGCAAAGGAACAACCATCGTGGGAACACTGAACAAGATAAGGCGAGAAGTGCCTAAAGAAATAAAATCCATGAAAGAGGAATTGTACAACACTAAAGTGTTTAGAAATGAAGACAATTTTACACTTACAGTATATCAAGGAAAGCCCAACAAAAATGTTGTCATTTTGAGTTCCGTCCATCCAGATGTTGTTGTTGCGTCTGATTCCGCTAAAAAAACTCCAGAAACGGTAAAGTTTTACAATGAAACAAAATATGGAGTAGATGTAGTGGATCAGATGGCACGAAAATATACCACACGAACATGCACAAGGAGATGGCCTGTTCATGCATTTGAAAATGCCTTAGACTTTGCGGGTATAAATGCATGGATAATATTCAATGAGATAACCCACCAAAAAATGTCACGCAAGGCATTTTTGCAAACGCTTGTGAGAGAGTTGAGTGGTCCTTATGTCACAGATAGGGAAAAGGGTTCCATGTCCCAAGTTTCTACATGCTCAGAAGTGATGGTTCAAACAAAATTTTGCCAGATCAAAGAAAAGTGCAAGAAAAATAGATCTGTCGGCAATTGTAAGACTTGTGGTAAGTCTTTGTGTGGGCAATGTACTGCCATAAATCAAAGGCAATGCCTAAAATGCGAAACACCAAATGTTTAGAAGGTGAATTCTGCGCCATATTTTCATTTTTATGCTCCTCCACCTACATTTTCTCTGCTTTTTGTTCTTCAGTTGTTGTTTATATGTGTGCACTTGAATAAAAAAAAATGTTTGAAAAACGTCTATTATAATTATTGTTATTTTCTGTAGAAAAATAAGAAAAGCAGAAAAAAAACAATCAAAAGCATTACTGTTGGATCTCACAATAATAATACATTACAAAAAATATAATTATTAATAAATAACCACAAATGAAACTCTAAAAATAAACGAAAACAAGCAAGGAGTCAAAATGACTCCTTTCAGTAGTTCTAGGCGTGGTCACGAGTCCAGTAGTCCTAGTGTTAAATAGTAATATAGCAATAAAATATTTTTTTTCTGAACATTTGACAAGTAAAACCTAAATCGTTAATATGCAGTTTTATTATTATGCACAGGAATAATATATATAGCAAATGTTACAATTAGTGATGAGCGAGTATACCTGTTGCTCGGGTTCTCCCTAGCATGCTTGGGAGTCCTCCGAGTATTTGGGCGTGCTCGGAGATTTAGTTTGTTTCACCGCAGCTGCTAGACAGCCTAAATAAATGTGGGGATTTCCTAACAAACAGGCAATGACACCAGAGCATGCTCAATAAAACCTGAGCAACAAGTATACTCGCTCATCACTAGTTACAATCAATGCATGCAATATTATACTCACATTCATTTTAAATACATAAGAAGTCCATAGGTTTCAGATAATGCAATATCAACATAATATGACAGTATTTAAAATGGATCTTTCACCAGACTACTCAATACAAACTGCATAAATTACATAGTAAAGAATCGGCAAATGCGGGGAATTCTACCAATTTGCGTTTTAATTCATGTAAATTGCCAAAGAATGGCCACTTCTAACTTACATATTGTCGAAGATTGCTTAGGTTACAGGAGGATCACATGACCTCAGATGACATTGTGCTGGTATCCCCATAATGCCTTGCAGCTATCACATCACATGGAATTGCACAGCCAATCAGGAGGACTATCAGCTTGTATAAAAGATGAGGAAGCTATTGCAAAGATCAATTTTAGGGTGATGTAAAAGAGTGAGAGGAGAGAGACCTAAAACACTGCATAAAGACAGCAATGTTGTATGCAAATGCAGCACTGAAGAATATGACTGTGGTAGTCTGTGAAAAATACAAAAATTCAATACATAAGGGATATGCTACCGGAAGTGACAGACTTAGTGTGATTAGTAACATGATGTAACTAGCATCTGTCCTGTTGCATTTGAATTACAATTAAAAAATAATTATTTGTGTTTTTGATGATCCTGATACAACCATGGGGAAATGGAGCGTTCCTTCTAGACACCTTCTCCAGTTACTTAACTTTGATTTCTGGTCAAATGTCTTATTTATCTTTGAATATCGGGACCTGGGTGGTGATGTGATCTTATTGCACTAGTGTGCACAATGTTTGTTGTTATCTGGTAAAATTCCTTTCTAGGGGTTGCTATTAGTCGGGGTAATTTAACCTGATGGTTAGTATTCTGGTTTATATGTTATTTTTCAGTTTGTTTTGGGATTGGGGTGAGGGGTGGGTTTTTCTCCCCTGGGCACACTCGGTACTCTGTCTTTTTGGTTACTTTGGGTATTAGGGTTTGCTCGCTGGGACAAACGTTTGCCTAAATATTCTTTTCTTATTATCTCTATCTCCTGACCTTCATGTGGGATAGGATAACATGGCTACATTCAATGATATAGCTTCTCATATCAATATAGACTCTCTCAAACTTCTTACCTGGAATGTAGCTGGTCTAAACTCGCCGGTAAAGCGTAAGAAGGTGTTAGACCATATCACCAGCCTACGCCCGCATATCGTCTTTCTACAGGAAACTCACTGGCTTTGCAGGGGTCACCCAGTGCTCTGTAATAGACATTATTTGGAGTGCTTGGAGGCTTCCTTTTCATAGAAAAAGCGTGGGGTGGCCATTTTGTTTCATAAAGATCTTGAATACTCTGTACAAGATGTGGTGAGAGATAAAGCGGGATGTTATTTACTAGTTAAAGTTCTTATTGAACAGTGGGAATACTGCCTCATAAATGTTTATGCTTCCAACACTGCCAATTCTTCTTTTTTGCTAGACTAGTGGAAGTTGTTCATGGCTGGCATCCCACTAATATATTATTGGGTGGAGATTTAAATACCCTTCATTACGTCTTCCTTGATAGATCTACACCTATGCCTGCATCTCATTCTTCAACTGGAGCGCTTAATACCCTACTAGATGGGCTTGATCTAGTTGATATTTGGAGATGCTGCCACCCTACGGATAAAGAATGCACCTTTTATTCTAGAGTACATGATGTTCATACTCGTATTGATTATTGGTTAACCTCTGCCCCCTTCTTTCCTTCTTAAAAACAGTTGATATACTCCCATCGGTTATTTCAGACCATTCTCCGGTTTTACTTACGTTGGAACTCCCCACTAGTAGAACTGTTTCTTTTCGTTGCCGTTTTCCATCATATCTATATACTTCGGACGACTTCAAACGCTATAAAACTACCTGGTGGGAGACTTTCATGGAGGATAACTTGGACGATATCAACCTATTTTTGGCCACTGCTAAGGTGGTGCTTAGGGGACATATTACATCCTATGTGACTCAAAAAAAAAGAAATTGTTGTCCTCCCTGTGGCCTCTCTTGGACCAGCTTACTCAAGCATACAGGGATTTTAAGTTGCATAATACTCCCTCCTTCAGAGAGGCTTACCAAAAGGCTAAACAAAACTTGAACACCCTACTGAACGAACAGGCACACAATCAGTTAGCTCACCAACGCAACCAATACTTTCGATGGGGTAATTAACCGGGCCGTCTTTTGGCGTCCCTAACAAAGCAATTCAAAGCGGCTACTAGAGTCTCTAATATTACATTACCTGATGGCTCTATTACCCATTACCCAACTCAAATCAGTGCAGTTTTTAGAGACTTTTATGCAGATCTTTATGGCCCATCCCTGGACTCCCGGGGATGGATACAAATTTCTATACAAGGCTGATCTGCCAAAACGTTCTGCTTCCCAAAGGTAAGCTTTAATTCAGTTGATTTCTCTTGGGAGGTGGGATGAGTCTTTAAGTCTTCAAAGATACTTAAAGTATCCGGCACGGATAGGTTCTCAGTGGAATTTTATAAAATGTTACAACCTTTACTCATTTTCCATCTAACTTATCTCTTCAATCATATCATTGACTCAGGTTCTATGCCTGACCGATTCAACAAGGCTTGTTTATCTTTGTTGTTAAAGCTAGGCAAAGACCCGATTCTTCCTGCCTTGTACTGTCTGATCTCCCTCATAAACGATTTTAAATTGCTTACCAAAATCATGGCTAATAGACTTCAGTCCATTCTTCCTGGTATCCTCACCTCATCTCAAACAGGTTTTGTCCATGGTCAGTCTATCACTTATAATATCAGGACAGCATTGGCTGCCATTACACATAGTTACCAGGTCAAAACCAAGCCACATATACTGGTCAGCCTTGATTCTGATAAAGCTTTTGATCGATGGTCCTGGTCTCACCTCATTCGAATCCTTAAGTATAGATTGTTTGGCTTTACCTTCTTTAACTTTGTAAGGACAATCTACACCAACCCCCAATCTTCAATTTTGCTTAATGGTATTCAGTCAACCTCCTTTTCCATCTTCAGGGTTACGAGGCAGGGATGTCCCCTGTCACCCTTGTTATTCAATATCGCCCTGGATCCTTTGCTAAGATACCTGGAGACGATCCTTTCCTTTGGGGGTATTGGGATTGGTCACCACACGCTTAAAACATTGATATTTGCTGATGATAATTTACTCGTGATAGCCAACCCTAAGTAATCCATTCCTTCTATAATGGATGCCTTTAATGAGTTTGCAGCAGTTTCAGGATTTCGCATAAATTATGACAAATGTCATGCTTTGGCTATCTGCAAAGCTGCTCAGAAACGGTGGCCGTTGCCTTTCCCTTTTCAGTGGAGGAGAGATTCCTTGCGTTATTTTGGTGTATGTTTGCCCTTAAACCCCCATGATATTTATAAACTGAATGTTCGACCCCTCATTTCTGCGGTTGTACAGGAAATACAATCCTGGAAATCTCTTAAATTATCTTTTGCGGGCAAGGCCCACCTGATTAAAATTATTTCTTTCCCCAAAATACTTTTCCCCATACAGATGCTGCCGATTCTATTATCTAAAGCCTATGATAGGCTTTTAACAAAAATCTTCTGGCAATTTATTTGGGGCTCAAGGTGGGGCTCTAGAATTAGTATTTTTAAGTTGCAACAAATTAAATCCTTAGGTGGCCTTAATCTTCCTAATATATGCCTTTATAGTATAACGGCTGTCTTCTGTCATTTCTTGGACTGGATCTATGCTTTTACCCGCTTTACAAATACCCCAATAGATGAGACGATGTTTAGACCTTTTAGTCTTCCTGCTCTGCTTCATATGTGTCAAGTTAAAGTCTCAAAGGAAATTAGGGATAACCCCCTACTGTGGTAAGTAATTTTGGGATGGCATCATGCTAGACGAATTAGTGGACTAGACCCCCATATCTCAGTGTTTCTGCCCTTTCAAGGCAACCCCTCCTTTCTACAGGGCAGGTCATCTCCCATTTATCATGTGCTTGGGAATAATGGTTTTCGTTTGGTTTGTGACATGTTGGTAGACAATCAATGTCCTCTCACTTTGGAAGATACTGTCTTTAAATACCCAATCCTGGTGGGAGATAATGTTACTATCACCCAAATTAGACATTATGTAGGCTCGGTACTGCAGAATATACCGGATTACGTTAGAGCACATCTTCTAAACATAATTTCCATTAAAGCTCACAAGGAGAATTATTCTCTGAGTCTTATATACAAATCAATAAAACCTTCCTTACTGTGGTCAGACTCTTCACCGGGCCCAGGGAGATGGGTATCTCAACTAACCAACTGTCAGGTAAAAGACCTCTTGAAAGCCACATTACGTATTAACTCTATGTTACCGTATGATAGCTACACAACCATGACTCTGATGATATTCCATAGAGCATATATCTCGCCAGAGATTAAATCTAAAATGTCCCACTCAGGTCATTTTCCCTGCCCTAAATGCTTACATTCTCCTGCGGATATTTTTCATTGTCTCTGGGAATGTCCAAAAATACAGGAGTTTTGGGATATACTCTCGCAGCAGATCACTAATACCTTTGGTGTATCTATCACTCTTTCTCCGGAGTGGGCCATATTCAATATTCTCCCACCAGATCAGTTGGTGAGGCTTTCTGTTCTGCAGCGCTGTATTCTTTTTGTTTGGGCGGCAGCTACCAGCAAAAGTATTCTACATCTATGGGCACAGGGTAATACTCCCTCTTTGAGTTTAATTACTAAGAAGGTAACCTATCTTTTAAGATGGACTGGATAGAGTCCATTTTGAATAAAGAGAAATACACTGAATGGTTTTTCCTTACTTGGTCTTCTATTAATACCCAGACATTGTCGATATGCCAGGCGATTCATGGTTGCTTCCAATTTACAGACTGGTACATTCCAAATGTAATCTTGCCTGAAGAAGGAGCCTTGAGCTCTGAAAGCTAGCGAACATATAATTTTCTGGTTAGCCAATAAAGGTATCACCTTAAGAATGCTCTTGTCATAATTGGATGGAAAAGTATTCACATCGATTTTTCTGGCTAACACGGTACCACAATATAATTTATTATTGTACACCAGACTGGTACATGAGAGAGTAAATTGACGGCAGAACTCCTGTTAGTCTTGATTGATTTTTTTTGAAGATATGGATGTATGCCTGGGTGGAGATGTGGGGGAGTGGAAGATGGTTATAGTAATAATACACTGTCTAATGTCCAAAGTACTGTGAAAATATGTCGAATCTTTTCTGATGTTTTTGTACAACTTTTGTACTCTTTGTTTATTGTTCGATAAAGACTTTTTATAAAAAATAAAAAATAAAAAAAATTCTTCATTCTCAGTGCACTAGAAAGCAGTAGCAAGGAAGCAGAATATTTTTTATAGAATAAAAAAATCTGAAATCTGTATCGGTCATATATTGTGTACTTGACTGTCACAAGTGACAAAAAATAGTTATTGCACTCTTTTGTGCAATCCTTTATCCAAAATCCAGACATTTAACTATGACTGCCTACATAACAAAACATGTGTTGCCAACAATCAATGTAAAAAATGAAAAAACGCTTGAAATAAGTTGTTTTTATACAATTGTTTAAAAAAGGAAAAATACTGTGAAACAGGTCTAACAAATTAAATGTAAAAAATATTCCAGGCTAGCACAAATCACAAGATAACATATTTCTTCTAGATGGTCTATACAGTTGAAACCAGAAGTTTGCATACACTATATATAAAGACACATATGCATGTTTTTCTCAATATCTGACATGAAATCAGAATAAACCTTTCCCATTTTAGGTCAATTAGGATTACCATAATCATTAATATTTGCCAAATGCCAGAATGATGAGAGAAAGAATGTTTTAAGGCATTTTTATTACTTAATGCAAAGTCAAAAGTTTACATACATTTTATTAGTATTTGGTACCATTGCCCTTAAACTGAATGACTTGGGTCAAACATTTGGGATATCTTTCTACATGCTTCTCATAATAGTTGGTCATAATTTGGGCCCATTCCTCCTGACAAAGCTGGTGTAACTGATCCAGGTTTGTAGGTTGTCTTGCTCTCACTTGCCTTTTCAGCTTTGCCCATAAATTTTCAATAGGATTGACATCAGAACTTTGTGGTGGCCACTCCAAAACATTGACTTTGCTATCCTTAAGCCACTTTGTTAGCATTTTGGCAGTATGCTTCGGGTCATTGTCCCTTTAGAAGACCCATTTCCACCCAAGCTTTAACTTCCTGGCTGATGTCTTGAGATGTTGCTTCAGTATTACAACATAATCTTCTTTTCTCATGATGCCATCAATTTTGTGAAGTGCACCAGTCCCTCCTGCAGCAAAACAACCCCACAACATGATGCTGCCACCTACCTGTTTCACAGTTGGGATAGTGTTCTTAGGCTTCCAAGCTTCTCCCTTTTTCCTCCAAAGTAATGATGGTCATTATGCCCAAAAAGTTAAATTTTAGTTTAATCAGATCACAGGACATGTCTCCAAAAATTAAGATATTTGTTCCTGTGTGCAATTGCAGACATTAATCTGGCTTTTTTTCTGTTTCTTTTGGAGTAATGGCTTCTTCCTGACAGAGTGACCTTTCCCCCATCATCTTCACAAGGTGTTTTGGTTTTGTCCTTGGGTTGATATGCACATTTCAGACCAAAGCACGTTCTGGGACACAGGACCCGTCTCCTTCCTGAATGATATGATGGCTGGATATTCCCATCTTGGCTGTACTTGCGTATAATTGTTTGTACAGATGAACGAGGCACCTTCAGGTATTTTGAAATTGTACCCAGTGATGAGCCTGACTTGTGCAAGTCCACAATTCTCTTCCTGATATTTTGACTGATTTCTTGACACTTTCCAATGATGCTACATAAAGAAGCAGTGTGTTTCAGGTGTGCATTAAAAATATCCACAGGTGTGCCTCTAATTAATTCAGATGTTACCAAAAAACTCAGAAGATTCCAAACACATAACATCAACATATGGGCAGTCCAGAATTGTTTAAAGGGATAGTAATCTTAGTGTATATAAACTTTTGACTTTGCAGTAAGTAATACAAATGCCTTAAAACATTCTCTCTCTCTCATTATTCTGGAATTGGAAAAAATTAATAATTATGGCAATCCTAATTGACCTAAAATGGGAAATGTTTATTCTGATTTCATGTCAGATATTGAGGAAAAAATGCATATGTGCCTTTTTATATAATGTATGTAAACTTCTGGTTTCAACTGTATGTCTAGAAGCCAATAGAAAAACACCAGAAAATTCTAGCATAATATCAAATTTTTTCTCCCTTTCTATATAATATACAAATAAAAAACTAGACAGTGCTGGCATTTCTTAAGTGATGTATAGTCAAACTCATCTGACAGCATGCTCAATAGCTAAAAAGAACTATAGATGCAGATAGCACAATATGTTTTATTCTTTCTCTTCCTGCATTATCTCTTGAGGTGGTAAAACTATTGATTATCTCCTATTCATGTTACATAACCATCAACTTATCAGACTGTATATCTGCTTTTTTATATTTCTCTTATCAGGCTTTCCTGCAAGAATCCATTCTAAATGTCAATAAAAACCATACCGTGCAATACAATACTGACATGGATTTGTCAAGCTGCTAGCAATGAAATGTAATATAAAGTAATCTGTTAGAAATTTTACAGATAGACAGCTGCTGACTGTAATTCAGTTAGCTGTGGGCATAAGATTTATTAGCCATTTACAGGATGGTTCACTTAGTCCTCCAAGAGCAAAGTTACATAAGGCCAAATAAGGTAAGAGCTTCTTTTCTTTAATTCTTTGATGGTACTTTAAAAGAAAAGCTATTGTTAAACATATTTATTAGAATTGTTGATAATTTTTTTTTCATGTCACTATATAAGAAATCCTGAAATCCTGCAGTTTTAATTGTAACCACTAAACCTCAATTATCTAATACTTCTCATTCTGTAGAGATCACTTATTGTCCCTACACTAACACAGGATCCTCCTTTCACAATAGATGCTGATCACAAGTCATTAACTCCCCCCTCCTTGCACAATGACCTCTGCACAGATCACAGAGGATGCCCAGAAAAGCCTACCATAAAAGTTAGGGAACATCTTCTGACTATTTTTCTTAATGGTGTTAACAATAGAGATGACCGAATATTTCAATATTCAGTTCGTACCACGATTACAAAATTTTCAATATTATTTGATTTAATCATCGATTTAATCGCCGAATATAGCCGAACATGCACAGCTCTAAAGCTGATGTGAATATAGCCGAACATGCACAGCTCTAAAGCTGATGTGAATATAGCCGAACATGCACAGCTCTAAAGCTGATGTTTCCCACGCTGTGTGACAGCGTGGAAACACCGGCATAGTGCTTCTGATCGGTGGTGAATTCATCCCACTGGTCAGAGAGCCACATTTCCGACGCTGTCAAAAAACAGTGTGAGCGCTCACCTGTGGTCGGAGATGTAAAGTTTACCTCTAGTCACTGGTGTCATCTGAAAGGACTACAGCACCCATCAGCTGACACCTGCTGCCGCTAATAACAGTGAGAGCAGGCACGGTGGATGGGAGTATTCATCAGCGACTCCTGCGCTGTAAATAAAAATAAAAAAAAAACCTGGATAGGTTCCCCTGTATTTTTGATAACCAGCCAGGCAAAACTCAAAGCTGTGGGCTGCAACTCTCAGCTGTCAGCTTCAGCAAGGCTGGTGATTAAGAATAGAGGGGTCCCCATGCCTTATTTTTTAATTATTTAAATAAATTAAAAAACAGCATGAGGTTTCCCCTATTTTTAACAAACAGCCTTGCTAACGCTCACAGCTGGGGGCTGGTATTCTCAGGCTGGTAAGGGGCCATGGATATTGCCCACCCCAGCCTAAAAATAGCAGCCAGCAGCCTCCTAGAAAAAGCACATCAGCTCTTCCCACTTGCCCTGTAACTGTGACAAGTGGACTTGATATTTGTGGGGTTGATGTCACCTTTGTATTGTCAGGTGATATCAAGCCCACAGCTTAGTAATGAAGAGGTGTCTGTAAGACACCTCCCATTACTAATCCTATAGTTACATGGTAAATAAAGACAGCCAGAATAAAGTTCTTCATTAGAAATAAGACTAAACACAGTTTTTCATTTTATTTAAAAACAATAAACACAGTTACACTCACATAACGCCTAATTCCACCGAAGCCCTCATTCTCCTGTAATAAAACTAAAATAAAAAAACAACAATGTCCCTCACCTGTGGGTCGTTCTGTCCCACACCATAATCCATGTATGGGGGATTAATAGTTTTTAACCTGGATGTTGCCAAGATGCGACTGTCCAGGCTGAGAACCACTGGTGAATAAGATGATGCGAGCACAGCCTCAGTGATGGGCGGTGACGTCATAGGGATAACCTCCGGTCACTGAGGCTGCGTTCTCAGCATGGCTGAACTGCTGTGACCAAAATATGCAAAACGAATATTTAGCTGCCAAAAAAATATTTAGCTACATGGCAGATATTTTAACCTGGGTTTTGTCCACCACATGGATCGCATATCATTGTGCTCAAAATTGTGCCATTTCAGGCCTTCATAGAATTGTTTTTGTTGTCTTAGCCTACTTATTGACACAATTTTGCTGGCAAAAAAAAATACAGGCAGGAAATTTGAAAGTGGGCTATCTCGGTCAGACACTTCATCTATCTGTGGGCTACAAATTGTGGCATTTGAGGCCTCCATTCAACTGCTTTTGCTATGGGGGGCCCGGTGCCTGTGCCAGTACCGGGGGCCGGTGCCTCGAGCAGAGCAGCAGCCAGCGAGGATAGGTGAGTATTTCATTTTTTATTTTTTTTTATGTTTGGCGCAATATATGGAGACTATCATATGGGGCCCATCATAAACTGGAGTATCATATATGGGGCCCATCATACACTGGAGCATCATATATAGGGCCCATCATACACTGGAGCATCATATATGGGGTCCATTATATATGGAGCATTATATGGGGCCAATCATACACTGGAGCATCATATATGGGGCCCATTATATATGGAGCATTATATGGGGCCCATAATATACTGGAGCATCATATATAGGTCCATTATATATGAAGCATTATATGGGGCCCATCATGCACTGAAGCGTCATATGGGGCCCATTATATATGGAACATCATATGTGGCCCATTATATATGGAACATCATATGGGGCCCATTATATATGGAGCATCATTTGGGGCCTACTATATATGGAGCATCTTATAGAGTCCATTATATATGGAGCATTTTATGGGGCCCATTATATATGGAGTATTATATGGGGCTCATTATTCTGTATGGAGCTCTATGTGGTGCCCATAATTGTGTATGAAGCAATATATGGAGCTCATTATACTGTATGGAAAAATATATGGGGCTCATTATTCTGCATGGAGCACTATGGGGTGCCCATAATACTGTATGGAGCAATACAGGTCCTTCTCAAAAAATTAGCATATAGTGCTAAATTTCATTATTTACCATAATGTAATGATTACAATTAAACTTTCATATATTTTAGATTCATTACACACCAACTGAAATTTGTCAGGTCTTTTATTGTTTTAATACTGATGATTTTGGCATACAACTCCTGATAACCCAAAAAACCTGTCTCAAAAAATTAGCATATCAAGAAAAGGTTCTCTAAACGACCTATTACCCTAATCTTCTGAATCAACTAATTAACTCTAAACACATGCAAAAGATTCCTGAGGCTTTTAAAAACTCCCTGCCTGGTTCATTACTCAAAACCCCCATCATGGGTAAGACTAGCGACCTGACTGATGTCAAGAAGGCCATCATTGACCCAGAAAGAAATTTCTCAACAAATAGGCTGTTCCCAGAGTGCTGTATCAAGGCACCTCAATGGGAAGTATGTTGGAAGGAAACAATGTGGCAGAAAACGCTGTACAACGAGAAGAGGTGACCGGACCCTGAGGAAGATTGTGGAGAAGGACCGATTCCAGACCTTGGGGGACCTGAGGAAGCAGTGGACTGAGTCTGGTGTAGAAACATCCAGAGCCACCGTGCTACAGGTGCCGCATTCCCCAGGTAAAGCCACTTTTGAACCATAAACAGCGGCAGAAGCGCTTGACCTGGGCTACAGAGAAGCAGCACTGGACTGTTGCTAAGTGGTCCCAAGTACTTTTTTCTGATGAAAGCAAATTTTGCATGTCATTCGGAAATCAAGGTGCCAGAGTCTGGAGGAAGACTGGGAGAAGGAAATGCCAAAATGCCTGAAGTCCAGTGTCAAGTACCCACAGTCAGTGATGGTGTGGGGTGCCATGTCAGCTGCTGGTGTTGGTCCACTGTGTTTCATCAAGGGCAGGGTCAATGCAGCTAGCTATCAGGAGATTTTGGAGCACTTCATGCTTCCATCGGCTGAAATGCTTTATGGAGATGAAGATTTAATTTTTCAGCACGACCTGGCTCCTGCTCACAGTGCCAAAACCACTGGTAAATGGTTTACTGACCATGGTATTACTGTGCTTAATTGGCCTGCCAACTCTCCTGACCTGAACCCCATAGAGAATCTGTGGGATATTGTGAAGAGAAAGTTGAGAGACGCAAGACCCAACACTCTGGATGAGCTTAAGGCCGCTATCGAAGCATCCTGGGCCTCCATAACATCTCAGCAGTGTCACAGGCTGATTGCCTCCATGCCATGCCGCATTAAAGCAGTCATTTCTGCCAAAGGATTCCCGACCAAGTATTGAGTGCATAACTGAACATTATTATTTGATGATTTTTTTGTTTGTTTTGAAAAAACACTTTTATTTTATTGGACGGTTGAAATATGTTAATTTTTTGAGACAGGTTTTTTGGGTTATCAGGAGTTGTATGCCAAAATCATCAGTATTAAAACAATAAAAGACCTGACAAATTTCAGTTGGTGTGTAATGAATCTATAATATATGAAAGTTTAATTGTAATCATTACATTATGGTAAATAATGAAATTTAGCACTATATGCTAATTTTTTGAGAAGGACCTGTATATGGAGCTCATTAGTCTGTATGGAGCACTATGTGGTGCCCATAATACTGTATGGATGACTATACTGTATAGTATAAAGTAAGTGAAATCTTTGGCATTGTACTATACCTATATTTCTCTGCCATATCTGTGCATCATGAATTGTGGTATGTGTTAAAGGGGCCCACTGAGACTCTTTCGCCTGGGGCCCACGAAAACCTGAAGCCGACCCTGCTTCCAGGGGTCTTCCCCATGATGGTCCCATGTCATTTGAGCACTGTTCCCATAGATTTCTGACATTTTGATACACTAAATGATCTCCGGTGGGGTCGCGGCAAAAAACCTCGGGTTTCCCATAGACTTACATTGGGCTCATTGCTCGGGTCGAGCACCTGAGCATTTCAATTTGCTTGATCCGAGCAACGAGCACCTGAGTATTTTAGTGCTCGCTCATCACTAATAGCTGCCACTATAATTATGTACAAAATAAGAATAAAAAATAAACAATCAAGAGAAGTTAAAAAACATTAGTCAAGCTAGTCACTACACAATGTGACGCTAGTCACTGCTCATAGACTTAGCATGAAGCAGGATAATCAAGACATCCGGGTCAGTTCCAAGAGGGCTCGTAATAGACAAAGAAAATTACAAAAGCATAGTCAGGTAATAGTCCAAGGTTAGTGTATCAGGAAGAGAGTGGATCCAGTCAAAGAGTTAAGTCAAACAGATGTTCAAAGGTAAATCCAAATATCAAAAGACTGAAAGTTACTTCCAAATAAAACAGGTGTGAACAAGTGCATACTGAGAGTAGTCATCTCCATATATACAGGTGCTTCTCAAAATATTAGAATATCATCAAATAGTAAATTTATTTCAGTTCTTCAATACAAAAAGTGAAACTCATCTATTATATAGAGTCATTACAAACAGAGTGATCTATTTCATGTGTTTATTTCTGTTAATGTTGTTGATTATGACTTACGAGGGGCATTCATTAAAGATTTCCCCGACCCACTTCTATTTATCTGTCACGATCCACTTTGGGATCTGTGGCAGATTTTGCTTTCTATATTAAAACCTTTTTCCTTTCAGGCCATCGGGGTTAATGTCAGTCTTTTCCCCTGGTGGCCGCTGGTGTAATTACATTGCTGCTGACTTGTCAGGGGAGGGTGGTGACCACTCCCACTATCCTTTAAAAGTTCACCTGAGGCGTCAGCTGACTGTTGGTGATACTTCTGCTTTTGGAGACCAACCAAGCTGTAAACAGGAACTTGCTGAGCGCAGTGGTACTTCTGCTGTTTCCCTGATCTGGTGCCTTACTCTGCTGTGTGTTGCATTGCAGCAGAGAAAGCTAAGTGTTTGTTGTTTAGTTGATTTAACCCATAGGTGTCTGTCTTTCCTTTTTGTTATATTGGTGTAATTAACTTTATTCCCTGTCTCACCTCCTGGGGAGGGGGTTGGGGATTTAGCTCAGGGCTAAACAGGAGATAAGGACAGGTCGGTGACTTGGGCCTCACTACCTTCAAATGTACCCCCAAGTTAAGGAAAGACAGGGCCTTCCCTTAGCCTTAGGGGCAGTTCAGAGGCCCAGGTTCTGAGTCCCCTGTATTCCTACTCTGCCCCGTGACATTATCACCAACCAACATTTTTTTTTCTCCTTCTCTGGTGAGCCATGGCCCAAATGCAGGCCTTTGCCCAACTGCTTCAGACCCTCACAGATGAGCTTAGGGTGCTGCGGGGTGAGGTGGTGCAGCAGTTACAGCAGTTGGTGGGGTTCTGGGCCAGAACCTAAGATATCTCTCCCTGACAGGTTTTCTGGAAGGAGAGATAAATTTCTGTTTTTTCAGGAGGTCTGTAAATTGTACTTCAGGCTGCGCCCCCGTTCATCAGAGAGTGAGGAACAGCGTGTGGGGATTATTGTCTCCCTTCTTAAGGGTGATCCCCAATCTTGGGCCTTCTCCTTGCCGACCGATTCACCATCTACCGTCTGTGGATGGGTTTTTTGTGGCTCTGGCACTGGTGTATGGAGATCCTGATGGCATCCTCTGTATTCCTACTCTGCCCCTTGACATTATCACAGGATGCTGAAACTGCAAATGTGCCACTTCTCTTTAACATATTTATTAATGACCTTGTAGGGGGCATACACAGTAGTATTTCAATATGTGCAGATGACACTAAACGCTGCAGGGTAATCAATACAGAGGAGTACAATTTTATATTACAGGAGGATTTATGTAAACTAGAAGCTTGGGCTGATAAATGGCAAATGAGCTTTAATGGGGATAAATGTAAGGTCATGCACTTGGGTAGAACAAACAAGATGTATAATTATGTGCTTAATTGTAAAACACTGACCAAAACTGTCACTGAAAAAGACCTGGGTGTATGGGAGGACGACAAACTCACATTTAGTGGCCAATGTCAGGCAGCTGCTGCAAAGGCAAATAAAATAATGAGATGCATTAAAAGAGGCATAGATGCTCATGAGGAGAACATAATTTTACCTCTATACAAGTCACTGGTGCGAGCACACTTAGAATACTGTGTACAGTTCTGGTCTCTGGTGTATAAGAAGGACATAGCTGAACTGGAGCGGGTGCAGAGAAGAGCGACCAAGGTTATTAGAGAACTGGGGGGTCTGCAATACCAAGACAGGTTATTACACTTGGGGTTATTTAGTTTGGAAAAACGAAGGCTTAGGGGTTATCTTATTACAATGTATAAATATATGAGGGGACAGTACAAAGACCTTTCTAATGATCTTTTTACAATTAAGACCTGTGACGGGGACAAGAGGGCATCCTCTACGTCTGGAGGAAAGAAGGTTCAGTCATAATCACAGACGCAGATTCTTTACTGTAAGAGCAGTGAGACTATGGAACTCTCTGCCGTATGATGTTGTAATGTGTGATTCCCTACTAAAATTTAAGAAGGGACTGGATGCCTTTCTTGAAAAGTATAATATTACAGGCTATATTCACTAGTTTCCTAGATACTGCGTTGACCCAGAGAGCTAGTCTGATTGCCGTATGTGGAGTTCGGAAGGAATTTTTTTCCCCAATGTGAAGCTTACTGTTTGACACATGTTGATATAGGAAAGATGTGTATCTTCGTACCGTGTTAGCCAGTAGATAGAAAAATATTTAGACTTGAGAGTCCTCAGTGGTTGATACCTTTTAATGGCTAACTGAAAAGATGGTAACAAATTGCAAGCTTTCGAGACTACTCCGGTCTCTTCATCAGGCAAAGACTAAAACAAAAACTGAAGAATCACATATATATATATACACAAGAGGACACAGGAATAGTGCAATAGGTAAGACAAGTGACGTGAAGCAGAACTGTCATTATGGCAGAGGAATGAACATAAATATTGGAACAGATCATAGATAAGGAGAGAGTTTTATTACCCTCTGATTGGGGTCTGGTGTTGTGTTTTGATGCCCCTAGAAGGTCAGAGACGCAGATTCCTTAATTGATATAGAATGACATGAATCCATGTGACACGTTCATTCCAGCACTAAGAGTGTCAAAGGTCATCATAAGTTTGTATTCCCAAACCTTTCTATCTTTCTCAGATTTGAAGTTAGATTTTAATACCAGTAATTCCATATCCATTATGCTATGACCGGGCATACAAAAGTGTTTTGCCACAGGTAAATCCATTCTTTTTTCTCTTATCGTGTGGCGATGAGAATTCATCCTTGTTCTCAGTTTTTGCCCGGTCTCCCCCACATACAGACCCCCAGTTGGACATTTAGTACATATAATTAGGTACACCACATTAGATGTGATGCAGCTGAAAGTACCTGGGATCTTGTAGTCCTGATGGGAGTTGGGTATCTTTATCTTGTCCGTGGTCATTATAGATGCACATGTTTTACACTTCTTCTGTTTGCAAGGAAAGGTTCCTGCAGCTGTTGGGGAGGACAGGGAGCTTCTGACAATGATGCTTCTTAGATTTGGGGGCTGCCTAAAACATAGTAGTGGGGGGTCTGGAAATATGGATTGTAATCGGGCATCTTTTTGTAGTAAAAGTTGTAGTTTCCATGCAGCTCCCCTTAGCATCTCCAGATTTGGATTGTAGGTGACCACTAGAGGCACCCGGTTATTTTCTTCTTTAGTTTTGTAATGTAGCAGGTGATTCCTTGATATTCTGGTGGCTCTTGTAATTTGGTTTTCAATTGTTCTTGGATGGTAGCCCTGGTTCAAAAAAGTCTTTCTGAGGCGACCAAGGTGTTCATCTCTATCCATGGGGTTGGAACATATACGGTTGTATCTGATGGCTTGGCTGTAGACTATAGAGTTTTTTATGTGTTTTGGATTTTTTGTTTTTGTTTTAGTCTTTGCCTGATGAAGAGACCGGAGTAGTCTCGAAAGCTTGCAATTTGTTACCATCTTTTCAGTTAGCCATTAAAAGGTATCAACCACTGAGGACTCTCAAGTCTAAATATTTTTCTATCTACTGGCTAACATGGTACGAAGATACACATCTTTCCTATATCAAAATGGAGGATACCAGAATGTACCGCATCTTTATGGAACTAAAACCACTTCTGAAGAAACGCGCACAAATGGACAGCGACATTTTTTTCTTATCTAAATGCAAAAAGGAGAATCTAATTCCCAAAGGACTCTGGATTACAAACCCAATTCTTCACACCTACAATACCCATTATGCACAAAACCTTTGTCACAGGACTTCTGAAAGACTAAGGAACCATCTTTTACATGTCTGCTACAGCATAAGGAGTAAAGTCCAAGGGCAATTTGAAACTCTGAGGAAAACACTTACAGAAAGCACAGAGCAAAAATTACAACAATACTATAACAAACTACGGACCTTTCTGATTCATAACAAGGAAAAGAAACTACACAGATTGCGCCTCCATTCCGGACTCTATACAAACAGATACAAAACAAAACCTGACAACTCTGACAACCACTCCATTCCAGACACAAAAGCATCTAACTGTGTCATCAATCTCTCAGATTACAAACCCAACAAAGTGGAGCTTGCCGTGCTTTCTAGAGGACTCTCATTTTGTCCTACTAAGGCCCTGGATAAAACCGAACTCTGCAGTGATATTGAACATTTTTTCAGGAGACTGCGCCTGAGGGAATACTTCAATGATACAGAAGATCCAGAAAACACTCGGACTGAAGGAAAAGGGATCCCAACAACCAAGAAGAGGTCAGACTGGACACCTCCACCTGGACGTAACCCCCATTTGGATAAATATATAGACTCATTCAGACATTTGATAAAATCCACCATCATAGCCACCAACAAGAGACAAGCATCCAACATCAGTGCCCAGGAGAGAAAGGCCATACAGTCTCTGAAAACCAACAAAGAAATCATCATTAAACCTGCTGACAAGGGAGGTGCAATAGTCATGATGAACACATCAGACTATATTAAGGAAGCAAACAGACAACTTACGGACACACGCTACTACAGAAAACTGGAGTCGGACCCTACACAGGACTATTACAAGGAACTAAGCAAGTTGGTATCTTGTCTGTCTGACAAATCCATAAGAGCTGATGACCTGATACCAGAAAGTCCAAGAACAGGGACATTTTACATGCTTCCCAAAATCCACAAAGCTGGGAATCCAGGGAGGCCGATTATTTCATGTGTGGACACCCTTACTGAGCAGGTATCTGGATGGGTAGAGGGCATTCTTAAACCCCTGGCAAAGGATACACCCAGCTACATTCAGGACACAACTGACCTACTGAATAAACTAGCAGCAGAAGGAACCATCCTGGTCACCATGGTCGTGGAATCTTTGTACTCTAATATCCCACACCAGGATGGATTAAATGCCTGCAAAGTCTTCATGGGAAACACCGGGAATGATGCTGATTCTGTGGTGAAACTCACAAAATTTATCCTCACCCACAATTACTTTGAATTTGACAACAAGATCTATCTTCAGGAGACTGGCACAGCTATGGGAAGTAAAATGGCTCCACAGTATGCAAATCTTTTCATGGCCAAGCTTGAAAGCGACTTTTTGTCCTCATGTCCCATCAGGCCTCGGGCCTACTACCGCTACATTGATGACATTTTAATCATCTGGACGGAGTCTGAACAACAGCTAAAGACGTTCCATGAACAATTCAACCAATTTCATCCAACCATCAACTTAACACTCAACTACTCCAGCACTGAAATTAACTTTTTAGACACCACCATTAAGCTAAAGAACAATGAAATAGAGACATCCCTGTATCAGAAGCCAATCGACCGTCCAACATACCTTAAATGGGACAGTTTCCATCCAAAACACATAAAAAACTCTATAGTCTACAGCCAAGCCATCAGATACAACCGTATATGTTCCAACCCCATGGATAGAGATGAACACCTTGGTCGCCTCAGAAAGACTTTTTTGAACCAGGGCTACCATCCAAGAACAATTGAAAACCAAATTACAAGAGCCACCAGAATATCAAGGAATCACCTGCTACATTACAAAACTAAAGAAGAAAATAACCGGGTGCCTCTAGTGGTCACCTACAATCCAAATCTGGAGATGCTAAGGGGAGCTGCACGGAAACTACAACCTTTACTACAAAAAGATGCCCGATTACAATCCATATTTCCAGACCCCCCACTACTATGTTTTAGGCAGCCCCCAAATCTAAGAAGCATCATTGTCAGAAGCTCCCTGTCCTCCCCAACAGCTGCAGGAACCTTTCCTTGCAAACAGAAGAAGTGTAAAACATGTGCATCTATAATGACCACGGACAAGATAAAGATACCCAACTCCCATCAGGACTACAAGATCCCAGGTACTTTCAGCTGCATCACATCTAATGTGGTGTACCTAATTATATGTACTAAATGTCCAACTGGGGTCTGTATGTGGGGGAGACCGGGCAAAAACTGAGAACAAGGATGAATTCTCATCGCCACACGATAAGAGAAAAAAGAATGGATTTACCTGTGGCAAAACACTTTTGTATGCCCGGTCATAGCATAATGGATATGGAATTACTGGTATTAAAATCTAACTTCAAATCTGAGAAAGATAGAAAGGTTTGGGAATACAAACTTATGATGACCTTTGACACTCTTAGTGCTGGAATGAACGTGTCACATGGATTCATGTCATTCTATATCAATTAAGGAATCTGCGTCTCTGACCTTCTAGGGGCATCAAAACACAACACCAGACCCCAATCAGAGGGTAATAAAACTCTCTCCTTATCTATGATCTGTTCCAATATTTATGTTCATTCCTCTGCCATAATGACAGTTCTGCTTCACGTCACTTGTCTTACCTATTGCACTATTCCTGTGTCCTCTTGTGTATATATATATATGTGATTCTTCAGTTTTTGTTTTAGTCTTTGCCTGATGAAGAGACCGGAGTAGTCTCGAAAGCTTGCAATTTGTTACCATCTTTTCAGTTAGCCATTAAAAGGTATCAACCACTGAGGACTCTCAAGTCTAAATATTTTTTTTTTGACACATGGGTTTTTTTGCATTCCTCTGGATCAACTTGTTAGGGCAGGTTAGGATAGGATGTGGGTTGAACTAGATGGACTTAAAGTCTTCCTTCAACCTTAATAACTATGTTACTATGTAATGATATAAGTCTCTATAGGTTACGTTCCAATTTACAACTCAGAACTGATAACGATCTTGATTTTAAAGGTGCTTAAGTGGTGTGACGATTGATAATGGACCCAGTGGATTCCAGAGCAGTAATCAAGTTCCTTTACTTGAAAGGCCACAAACCAGTACCATAGCTACCGGGGGGCAGAGGGGGTGATTACCCCAGGCCCCGTGCTCTGAGGGGCCCCACCTGGAACGACGCTACTGTATCACATCGCGCCGATACAGTAACATTCTGCGGCAGAGCAAGGAGAATTGATCTCTCTGCTCTGCCACCCAGCTGCTATGGGGCCCCTAAGCAGGCGGTGGGGGCCAGGTGCCAGCAGTGGGCCCCCGCCCATCATCGCAGGGTCAACTGTATTGGCATCTAGCTGATACAGCTGACCGCATTGATGAGAGGAGTGTTACATTCCCTCTCCCATCATCCCCCTCTCAGTGTCTGATGTAACCGACGCCAACACTGACAGCGGGTGCGATGAAGTCGCCACTCAGCACCCGCAGTCCTGAGATGAGCGGGAGCTCGGAGCAGTGCAGGAACCAGGAGGAAGAGAGGTATTTATTATTTTTTAATGGGGCTGCATTATAATACAGAGCCTGCCTATGGGGGTGAATTATAATACAGAGGCTGCCTATGGGGGTGCATTATCATACAGAGGCTGCCTATGGGGGTGCATTATAATACAGAGGCTGCCAATGGGGGTGCATTATATTACCGAGGCTGCCAATGGGGGTGCTTTATACAGTCATGGCCAAAAGTTTTGAGAATGACACAAATATTAATTTTTACAAAGTCTACTGCTTCACTTTTTCTAATGGCAATTTGCATATACTCCAGAATGTTATAAAGAGTGATCAGCTTAACAGCAATTACTTGCAAAGTCAATATTTGGCTAGAAAATGAACTTTATCCCCCAAAACACATTTCAACATCATTGCAGCCCTGCCTTAAAAGGATCAGCTAACCTCTTTTCAGTGATTGCTCCATTAACACAGGTGTGGGTGTTGATGAGGACATGGCTGGAGATCAATCTGTCATGATTAAGTAAGAATGACACCACTGGACACTTTAAAAGGAGGCTGGTGCTTGGCATCATCGTTTCTCTTCTGTTAACCATGGTTATTTCTAAAGAAACACGTGCAGTCATCATTGCAATGCACAAAAATGGCCTAACAGGGAAGAGTATCGCAGCTAGAAAGATTGCACCATAGTCAACAATCTATAGCATCATCAAGAACTTCGAGAGAGGTTCCATTGTTGCCAAAAAGTCTTCAGGTCGCCCAAGAAAGACCAGCAAGCGCCAGGACCGTCTCTTAAAAGTGTTTCAGCTGCGGGATCGGGCTACCAGCAGTGCAGAGCTTGCTCAGGAATGGCAGCAGGCAGGTGTGAGTGCATCTGCACGCACTGTGAGGCGGAGACTTTTGGAGCAAGGCCTGGTCTCAAGGAGGGCAGCAAAGAAGCCACTTCTCTCCAGAAAAAACATCATGGACAGACTGATATTCTGCAAAAGGTACAGGCAGTGGACTGCTGAGGACTGGGGTAAAGTTATTTTCTCTGATGAATCCCCTTTTCGATTGTTTGGGACATCAGGAAAATGCCTCATTCGGAGAAGACAAGGTGAGCGCTACCACCAGTCTTGTCTCATGCCAACTGTTAAGCATCCTGAAACCATTCATGTGTGGGGTTGCTTCTCAGCCAAGGGAATCGGCTCTCTCACAGTCTTGCCTAAAAACACAGCCATGAATAAAGAATGGTACCAGAATGTCCTCCAAGAGCAACTTCTCCCAACCCTCCAAGAGCAGTTTGGCGATCAACAATGCCTTTTCCAGCATGATGGAGCACCTTGCCATAAAGCAAAGGTGATAACTAAATGGCTCAGGGAACAAAACATAGAGATTTTGGGTTCATGGCCTGGAAACTCCCCAGATCTTAATCCCATTGAGAACTTGTGGTCAATCATCAAGAGACGGGTGGACAAGCAAAAACCTAAAAATTCTGACAAAATGAAAGCATTGATTGTGCAAGAATGGACTGCTATCAGTCAGGATTTGGTCCAGAAGTTGATTGAGAGCATGCCAGGGAGAATTGCAGAGGTCCTGAAGAAGAAGGGTCAACACTAGTGTTGAGCGATACGATAATGCAAATATCGGCTATCGGCCGATATTAGCTCTATCGGCCTTTCGATAATTCGTTTCGATATTTTCGTCTTATCGAATACCGGAATCGGATTTGTCACTGTCACTGTGAGTGTCCGTCGGTCGGGTCTGTCAGGAGTCAGCGGCACTTACCTGGCAGAAGATCTCCGGCGGTCACGTCCTGGACTGCTTGATGGCCGCCATTATCTTCTCCCTGGCGGTCACATGCAGTTTTTCGCGATAACTGCAGTGACTGCAGGGTAATCCCGGCCGTAAAGCAATCAGTCCGATGACGTCACCGCCGGGGAAGCAGGTAATCAGCTGTGCTGCGCCGGGATGACAGGCTCTGCCTGTCATTCTGATGTAGCAGAGCTGGATCGTCGTGGGACACTCGTTACTATGGACTGCGTCGGTCAGGTGGTATACTTTTTTTTTTTTTTTCATTTTTTTACAGGAGATCGATGGCGTCGCAGCAGGATGAGACAGTAATAAAAGAAATGAAAACTGTGTTTTTTTTTTTTTTATTAAATTAAAAAAATTTTTTTGGAACATTCACCCGTCCGGGTACATAAACAATTTAACTATTTATTTACATACAGGGACCCTGTCCGGGTTATTTAGACTTCTTTGGCTGGCCTCTTCCAGGTACCACCTGGTACTCTTCTGGTGCTTGCCAAACATCCGAGGCACCAAGGACCACCAGGACCTGATGACGTCGTGTGGCCTGTACAGTCAAGTCGTGACCCGCTATCTGGGTCTGTGTGGCCACCTCTTTCATCTCTCTCCGGGTCTGGAGCCCTATGTCACGGACTGTACGAACCCCAGGGGGCCTAACAGGCGCCGGGTACGGGCCACGTATCGATATCATGTCGATGGGTGGGTCTGCTGAGGAGACCACTGAGGGAGGCTGGGGAGATTTACGGCGTGGGGTGGGCACTTTTGCAGAGGCCTGGATGTGGGAGGCTGAAGGCTTCGAGGGTCTCACAGGTTCCTGACACACTGGGGAGTAGGGGTCGCACCTGGTAACATTTAGGGCGTACCACCCATTGTAACCCCAGTGTCGGTGTAAGTCACCAAGTCTCCTGGCAACAGGTCCCTCCCCGGGTGTCCTTCTGGGAGGTGAGCCTCCACGTCCCGCCGGGTCACAAAGACTTCTAAATAAAGTCCAGGCTCCTTGATGAAGCCCCACCCACCTTTCAATTTAAAGTTCCGTACTGCACCCTTACGCCGCGGCTCACTCAGGGTTCCTTTGTCCTTTCTCATCCGGTCCTTATCTGCCCGGTCCTTCTCCAGGTGACGTTGGCGAAGTTTTAGGGTTTCTCGCTGCTCCCTTTGTCGCTCTGCTTCCTTCTCCCAACGTCTCCACTCTTCCTCCTGACGCCGGTTGAAATTCTCCTCCACCAGTTGCTCCATGTCTCCACCACTCCACTGCAGCTTACAGTGTCCGGTTTGCGGCAGCTCTCCTGTCGCCCCCCAGTCCTGGCGGCGCTCCCCTGCGGAGGAAGCAGACGGCTCTAAATCAGATGACAGTCGGGGCTCCGGTACAGGCAGGTAGTGCTCTGGTGCCTGCGCGGCCTCCTCCATGAGGACGGGTGTCGCTTCTTCTGTCTCAGCGACCGGGGCAGACAGCGGGATTTGGGGTGCTGCTGACGGTGCTGCGGTTTTTGCAGGAACGGGTGCCTCCACTGCGACAAAGTCAACCGGATCACATTGCAAGGGCTCCTCTACTATAACGGGTGCCTCACCTTCCGGTACAGACACTTCAGGTAAGAGGGATTGGCGCCGCTCCAAGTTTATTTTTAGGGCACGCCAGCTGGCTTCCATCCTGGCGACCTCCTCCCGGTGCCGGGCCAGGCCTCTCAGGGTATCCTCCGCTTCTTGCAGCGTAGGAGGGTTTACAGGCCGGGTGCCCAACGATGATTCCGTGGCGATCGGGTCGCTTCCGGGGGGGAGAGCTCTGACTGCTCCATCCCTTCCCACTTCTGCTCGTCGTGTCCATTAGCCATCTCTGCCAAGTCACATGTGTCATATCTGGAGAGGGCCCCTCTTTTGTAGGGAGGCGGGACCTTATCACACTGAGGAGGATGAGGAGGCGGAACTCCAGAGCTGTGGGGCACGATGTTACATTGCAGTACCATTTACAGTGGGCGGCCATCGTTTTCACGCCACTGAGTGAGTGACACCCACGAAGAGCACGCCCTTCTTCTTCACCAGTGCCTCGCCGTGACGCAGATATGGCGGAAAAATGGCAAATACATTCTCTGATGATTTTAGCAATTCTCAAGCACAAAACCAGTGCAATTCAGGCACACAGGACACGCTTATAGCGAGCTACAGAATCCTGTTCGTGACGCCCAAGTTGAGTCGCACAGAGCCAGAGGTTTTCGGGGTACTCGGCACCGAGCCCGTCGACTTCTATGGGGTATGTCACGTCTTTACCCGGCAATTGAATTAGAGTCGATTTTACTATGTAGAAGTGTATAAACTATAAATATATGTATATATATATATGTCACAATGACATGTATATATATATATATATATGTATTCTATGTGTGTATATTTTGTGTTTACAACGAAAGAAAGGGTTTTTTTTGTTGCAATATTTTGTTCCCATAAACTTACATGGGACTTCCGGTATCGAAATTGGATATCGACAATATTTAGTGCTATCGGCGATACAATTTCGATACGATATTTTTAGATATCGAGCAATATCGCTCAACACTAGTCAACACTGCAAATATTGACTTGCTGCATTAACTCATTCTAACTGTCAATATAAGCTTTTGTTACTCATATGTTTACAATTATTATATTTCTGTCTGTGATAAAAACATCTGTCAAACACACATAAAAACCAGAGGGCAGCAGATCATGTGAAAATATAATATTTGTGTCATTCTCAAAACTTTTGGCCATGACTGTAATACCGAGGATGCCTATGGGGGTACATTATAATGCAGAGGCTGCCTATGAAGGCTGCCTATAGGTGTGCATTATAATACAGAGGCTACCTATAGGGTTGCATAATACAGAGGCTGCCTACGGGGGTGCATTATAATACAGAGACTGCCTATGGGGGTTCATTATAATACAGAGTGTTGTGAATGTGTTAGAAATGAATTCTGAGCAGAAGCTCCCTCTGGTGGTTACAAACAGTACTGAACCATTCAATGAAGATTGTGAAGATTGGCAATCAGGAGTTACAGACTGGTCTTATATAAGGGAGGTTCCCTCCCATCAGGGTTTCCGGTGATCAATTGTTCTTGTCTCAACTTTGGTTCCTGGTTCACTTGGAAGCTTGCTGAGTCTTGCCTGCATCTTCTGCTAACAGATAAGATATTTTCTGCTTTTATTTTTGTGCTTGCTTTTTGCATTTTTTCCTGCACTTCTGTGGAGGTCAGCCAGGTCCCCTCCGGGGGCTTGTGCTCCTCTCAGTTTATCTGAGCCACTGTTATTTGTTCATTTGCCTTTTCCAGTTTTTTCAGTGGCTGCGGCTTAGTTTTGTTACACCAGAGAACTAATTTAGGTGGTAGAGGTCGTGTGATCTCAGGTGTTTTTGCAATTAGTAGAGTTGTTATTTTTTTAGGGTTTTTTGGATTGCAGTAAGTGTCCTTCCTATCCTTCTCTTTCTAGGAAGATTGGGCCCCAACGTTTGCTCATACTATTTTCTGTCTGTGTCTGTATTTCCTCTTGTCTAACCGCCATTACATGTTTGAGGGCTTCCTATGTTCTTTGGGGATCTGCTCCGGGGCAGATAGCTTTCCTCTTTCTATCTTTAGGTGTAGTTAGCCTCTCAGGCTGTGACGAGGCGTCTAGGACCAACGTAGGTACGCTCCACGACTGGCTTTAGTTGTGGTGGTTAGTCAAGGTACTGCAATCCAGTAGATTCCAACCTCTCTGGTGTATTGCCGTTTTTGCCTGCTCTCCTCAGCTACCAAATCATAACAGTATCACGGGCCAAACTGAAAATTATATGGTACTCACAGAAGGGAAAAATAGTGTAAAAAAAAAAAGTTGTCAGAGTTGTCAGAGATTTTTTATTTTTTTTTTCTGTTTGTTGCATTTTTTATTCCCTCTTTTTCTCTGGGTGCTGAGGATTTTTTTTCTCTCAATGGAGTTTGCACAGTTGTCTAGCCGTGTGGATCAGATTGCCACTGAAGTTCGGAGTATTGCTACCTATCTTGCAGGGTTGCCGGTTGTGGAACCTAGGATCCCCATGCCAGATTTGTTTTTAGGGGATCGAGCTAAATTTCTGAATTTCAAAAATAACTGTAAGTTGTTTTTTGCCTTAAAACCTAAGTCCTCAGGGAACGCAGCACAGCAGGTTCAAATTGTCATGTCTCTCCTGCGTGGCGATCCTCAGGATTGGGCTTTTTCCCTGGCACCTGGGGACCCTGTTTTGAGTAATGTTGATGCATTTTTTCTGGCTCTGGGGTTATTGTACGATGAACCTAATGTCACTGATCAAGCTGAAAAAACCTTGTTGGCATTAAATCAGGGGCTTGAGGACGCTGAGTTATACTGTCAGAAATTCCGAAAGTGGGCAGCCCTGACCAAATGGAATGATGATGCTTTGGCAGCCCTTTTTCGGAAGGGTCTGTCAGAGAATGTAAAAGATGTTATGGTGGGTTTCCCTGCTCCCTCTGGTCTCAATGATTCTATGTCATTAGCGATTCAAATTGACAGACGTTTGCGTGAGCGTAGAGGTATGTGTGGAATAGTGTTGCCTTGTGAACCAGCTTCTGAACCCATGCAGTGTGATAGTGGCTTCTGGGGCACAGCGTCATGAGTTTCGAAAATGCAATGGGTTATGTTTCTACTGTGGTGACGCCGCTCATGCTATTTCAGTCTGCCCTAAGTGGGGAAGACGTTTTGCACGCTCAGTTGTCTTGGGTAGTGTTCAGACTAAATTTCTGTTGACTGTTACCCTGATTGGCTCCCTGTCAACATTTTCTTCTCAGGCTTTTGTTGATTCGGGAGCAGCTATTAACCTGATGGATTTTGATTTTGCTAAACGTTGTGGGTTTCCCTTGATACCCCTACGGAAGTCTATTCCCCTACTGGGGATTGATTCTACCCCTTTGGCTGAGAATAAACCCAGTTCTCTACTCAGGTGATAATGAGGGTTGAACCTGATCATCAGGAGAGTTGCAAATTTTTGGTACTGTATAATCTGCATGACATTATTGTACTAGGTTTCCCTTGGTTACAGTCTCATAATCCTGTTTTGGATTGGAAATCTGTGTCTGTAACCAGTTGGGGCTGCCAATGTGTTAATTCCAACACTCCTGTTTTTTCTGCCTCTCCCCAGGCTCAGGATGTTCCTGACTTTTGACTGATTTTGCTGATGTGTTTAGCGAAAGTAAATCTGCATCCTTGCCCCCCCATAGGAGCTATGACTGAGCTATTGAATTAGTGCCTGGTAGTAAATTCCCTAAAGGTCACCTTTTTAACTTGTCTGTACCTGAACTTGATGCTATGCGGTCTTATATCAAGGAGTCATTGGAGAAGGGTCATATGAGACCATCCTCTTCACCCTTGGGTGCCAGTTTTTTCTTTGTGGCCAAAAAGGATGGTTCATTAAGGCCGTGTATTGATTATCGTCTCTTGAACAATATCACTGTGAAATATCAATATCCGTTACCCTTGATTTCTGACCTGTTTTCCAGGGTGAAAAGTGCTACTTGGTTTACCAAGCTTGACCTCAGGGGGGCGTATAACCTTATTCGCATTAAGCACGGGGATGAATGGAAGACGGCATTTAATACCCCAGAGGGGCATTTTGAGTACCTAGTGATGCCCTTTGGGCTCACTAATGCTCCTTCCGTCTTCCAGTCCTTCATGAATGACATTTTCAGGGATTTTGTGGATAAATTTCTGATTGTTTATTTGGATGATATCTTGATTTTTTCCAATGACTGGGACTCTCATGAGAAACATGTTCGGACTGTGTTCCAGATTTTGAGAGAGAATGCTCTGTATGTGAAGGGATCAAAGTGTCTTTTTGGCGTACAGAGGATCTCATTTCTGGGATTCATTTTGTCCCCATCTGTTATTGAAATGGACCCGGTCAAGGTTCAGGCCATCTGTGATTGGGTCCAACCTACTTCATTAAAGGCTCTTCAGAGATTCTTGGGTTTTGCCAATTTTTATCGTAAATTTATTGGTAATTTCTCTGTTATTGTTAAACCATTGACTGATTTGACCAAAAAGGGTTCTGATGTGGTGAATTGGCCTCCTGAGGCAGTCTCTGCGTTTCAGGAACTTAAGCAGAGATTCACTTCTGCTCCTGTTCTACGGCAGCCTGATGTTTCTCTGCCATTTCAGGTGGGGGTTGATGCCTCTGAAAATGGGGCAGGTGCCGTTTTGTCCCAAAGAGATCCAGAGACCTCTAAAAGTAACCCTTGTGCCTTTTTCTATCGAAAATTTTCTCCAACTGAACGTAATTATGATGTGGGTAATCGGGAGTTATTGGCCATGAACTGGGCTTTTGAAGAGTGGAGACATTGGCTGGAGGGAGCCAAACATCAGGTGGTGGTCCTCACGGACCATAAGAATCTGGTTTATCTGGAATCAGCCAAGCGACTTAATCCTAGACAGGCCAGGTGGGCCTTGTTTTTCACACATTTTAATTTTGTGGTTTCCTTTCTTCCTGACACTAAGAATGTTAAGGCGGATGCCCTCTCGAGGAGTTTCCTTGCGGACTATCCTGAGTTATCTGATCCTGCTGTTATTTTGAAAGAGGGTGTAGTTCTTTCCGCCATCTCGCCCAATTTGAGACTGGCTCTGGAAGGGTGTCAGGAGGATAAACCCGAGCGCTGCCCTATTGGGAAATTGTTTGTCCCAGACCGGTGGAAAAAGAGTGTGATGTCTGAGATTCATTGTTCCGCGTTGGCCGGTCATCCCGGAATTTTTGGTACCAGAGACTTGGTTAGTCGGTCCTTTTGGTGGCCTACTTTGTCTCGTGACGTCAGGGAATTTGTGCAGTCCTGCGGGACTTGCTCTCGCTCCAAGCCTTGCTCTCGCTCTAGTGGTTTGTTGATGCCATTGCCTGTGCCCAAGAGACCATGGACCCATATCTCTATGGATTTCATTTCCGATCTCCCTGTTTCTCAGAGAATGACCGTTATCTGGATGATTTGTGATAGGTTTTCCAAAATGATACATCTTGTGCCATTACCTAAGTTGTCTTCCTCCTCCGAATTGGTGCCTTTGTTCCTTCAGCACGTGGTTCGTTTACACGGCTTTCCTGAGAACATTGTGTCTGACAGAGGAGTCCAGTTTGTTTCCAGATTTTTGAGGACTTTTTGTTCTAAACTTGGTGTTCAATTGTCTTTCTCCTCGGCTTTTCATCCTCAGACCAATGGACAAACTGAGAGAACAAACCAGACATTGGAGACTTATCTGAGATGCTTTGTGTCTGCTGATCAAGATGACTGGGTCTCTTTTTTGCCTTTGGCTGAGTTTGCTCTTAATAATAGGGCTAGCTCTGCCACTTTGATGTCTTCATTTTTCTGCAATTTTGGGTTTCACCCTCGATTTTCTTTGGGACAGACGGAGGCTTCTGTCTGTCCTGGTGTTGACTCTGTTGTGGAGCGTATGCAGCAGATTTAGGGCCAGGTAGTGGAGAGGTTGTCCCTCTCTCAGGAGAGGGCCCAGCGGTTTGCCAACCGGCATAGGACTGATGGTCCTCGGTTTGAAGTGGGGGACTTGGTCTGGTTGTCCTCAAGAAATATCCCTATGAGAGTTGCATCTCCTAGGTTTAAGCCTAGGTTCATTGGACCTTATAAGGTCATGGAGATTCTTAATCCTGTTTCCTTTCGTTTATTTCTTCCAGGGACATTTAAGATCCATAACGTGTTCCACAAGTCCTTATTGAAGAGGTTTGTCGAGCCAGTGGTTCCTATGGCTGCGCCTCCTGACCCTGTTTTGGTTGAGGGCAATCTGGAGTATGTGGTTGAGAAAATATTGGATTCTCGTTTTTTTAGACGGAAACTCCAGTATTTGGTTAAGTGGAGAGATTATGGTCAGGAGGACAATTCTTGGGTGTTTGCTTCGGACATTCATGCTAGGAGACTGATCCGTGTGTATCACAGAGCTCATCCTGACCGACCTGGTTGCCCAAATGATGGTTTGGTGACCCCTCCTCAAGGGGGGGGTACTGTTGTGAATGTGTTAGAAATGAATTCTGAGCAGAAGCTCCCTCTGGTGGTTACAAACAGTACTGAACCATTCAATGAAGATTGTGAAAATTGGCAATCAGGAGTTACAGACTGGTCTTATATAAGGGAGGTTCCCTCCCATCAGGGTTGCCGGTGATCAATTGTTCTTGTCTCAACTTTGGTTCATGGTTCACTTGGAAGATTGCTGAGTGTTGCCTGCATCTTCTGCTAACAGATAAGATATTTTCTGCTTTTATTTTTGTGCTTGCTTTTTGCATTTTTTCCTGCACTTCTGTGGAGGTCAGCCAGGTCCCCTCCGGGGGCTTGTGCTCCTCTCAGTTTATCTGAGCCACTGTTATTTGTTCATTTGCCTTTTCCAGTTTTTTCAGTGGCTGCGGCTTAGTTTTGTTACACCAGAGAACTAATTTAGGTGGTAGAGGTCGTGTGATCTCAGGTGTTTTTGCAATTAGTAGAGTTGGTAGTTTTTTAGAGTTTTTTGGATTGCAGTAAGTGTCCTTCCTATCCTTTTCTTTCTAGGAAGATTGGGCCCCAACGTTTGCTCATACTATTTTCTCCTACTAATATTGACCTAATAGAATGGCACTTCCCATACAGAGATATAATCCAAAAAAGCATTGGAAGCATTATGCCAAGAAATACAATTCTTTATTAGAACAATACACTCATAACTAACAATAAACAGTTAAAATGTCTATTAAAATGGGATGTATATACAGTATGCTCCCATTGCTGTTAATGCTGACTATGACAGGTATGTGACCTAAATACCATATGCAGTATAGCTACAGATCTACTACATAAAGAGCAGTACTAGGTACATCATAATCTAAGTAGATACTAAGTTGATACTATTTTCTGTCTGTGTCTGTATTTCCTCTTGTCTAACCGCCATTACTTGTTTGGGGGCTTCCTATGTTCTTTGGGGATCTGCTCCGGGGCAGATAGCTTTCCTCTTTCTATCTTTACGTGTAGTTAGCCTCTCAGGCTGTGACGAGGCGTCTAGGACCAACGTAGGTACGCTCCACGGCTGCCTTTAGTTGTGGTGGTTAGTCAGGGTACTGCAATCCAGTAGATTCCAACCTCTCTGGTGTATTGCAGTTTTAGCCTGCTCTCCTCAGCTACCAAATCATAACAACAGAGGCTGCCTATGGGTGTTTATTATAATATAGAGGCTGCCTATGGGGATGCCTTATAATGCAGAGGCTGCCTAAGGGGGTGCATTATAATATAGAGGCTGCCTATGGGGATGCCTTATAATGCAGAGGCTGACTATGGGGGAGCATTATATTATAGAGGCTGTCTATGGGGTACATTATAATAAAGCGGCTGCCTATGGGGTGCATTATAATACAGAGGCTGCCTATGGGAGCGCATTATAATACAGAGGCTGCCTATGGGGGTGCATTATAATACAGAGGCTGCCAATGGGGGTGAATTATAATACAGAGGCTGAATATGGGGATGCATTATATTACAGAGGCTGCCTATGGGGGTGGATTATAATACAGAGGCTGCCAATGGTGGTGAATTATAATGCAGAGGCTGCCTTTCGGGTGCATTATATTACAGAGGCTGCCTATGGGGGTAAATTATAATACAGAGGCTGCCTATGGGGGTGCATTATAATACAGAGGCTGTCTATGGGAAGTGCATTATATTACAGAGGATGCCTATGGGAGTGCATTATAATACAGAGGCTGCCAATGGGGGTGCATTATAATACAGAGGTGCCTATGGGGGTGAATTATAATACAGAGGCTGCCTATGGGGGTGCATTATATTACAGAGGCTGCCTATGAGGGTGAATTATAATACAGAGGCTGCCTATGGGGGTGCATTATATTACAGAGTCTGTCTATTGGGGTGAATTATAATACAGAGGCTGCCTATGGGGGTGCATTATATTATAGAGGTGGGGGTGCATTATAATACAGAGGCTGCCTATGGGGGTGCATTATATTACAGAGGCTGCCTATGTGGGTGGATTATAATACAGAGGCTGCCAATTGGGGTGAATTATAATACAGAGGCTGCCTATGGGGTGCATTATGTTACAGAGGCTGCATATGGGGGTGGATTATAATACATAAGCTGCCTATGGGGGTGTATTATATTACAGAGGCTGCCAATGGGGGTGAATTATAATACAGAGGCTGCCTATGGGGGTGCATTATATTATAGAGGCTGCCTATGGGGGTGCATTATAATACAGAGGCTGCCAATGGGGGTGAATTATGATACAGAGGCTGCCTATGGGGGTGTATTATATTACAGAGGCTGCCTATGGGGGTGAATTATAATACAGATGCTGCCTATGGGGGTGCATTATAATACAGAAGCTGCCAATGGGGGTGAATTATAATACAGAGGCTGCCTATGGGGGTGCATTATATTACAGAGGCTGCCTATGGGGGTGCATTATAATACATAGGCTGCCTATGGGGGTGCATTTTAATACATAGGCTGCCTATGTGGGTGTGTGGCCCAGCTTCGCAAGGCACACGTCTCCTGGAAAATGCACAGGAAGGTAACTGTAAAGCTTGATATTCATTCACGCACACTTCTCAGCATTGCCACTAGAGGCATATCAGACTATTTAGTAGTGTGACGCAGCAATAGTGAGTCATTCTAGTCAGAGCTCAGCCTGAGCTAGACAGAAGTGATTCAAGTTCCTGTCTTTGGACAGAGAAGATCAGATTAGTCTTGGAGGGAGAGGAGAGAAGACTGAACCCACACAGAGCTTGTGTAGATCATCTGATAAGAAAGTGGAGGCTAGTACGGGTGAAGTGAATCATCTTAGCCTAGTCAGAGCTACCCCTTAACCTGCTACTCAGAACAAGCTGCCTGTGTTCCTAAGAAAGTGGAAGGTGACTCTCAGAGCTACAGCGTAAATACAGTCTGACGAAGCGTCCTGTGAGCTGCTCTGGACAGAGTTCTGTGAAGGAAAGAAGGAAAGGAATTACAGCAGTTATACCAACGAGTCAACTGAGAACAGGTCAGTGAGCACTGAAAGAAACCTGACCTTTATACCATTGCTACACGTGCTTATGTTAAGGGCGAGAGCAGGGCGAAGGGCGAGTGGAGAAGCAAGAGTGACAAAAGGGACAAATCACCCTCACTCAGTTAACCGGACACCGGGGTCCGAAGCGTTGTTAGTGCTTCACGCCTAGTAATAAGAAAACCGGAGGCCTTTCTGGACTACAAGTCGCAGAAGGTAGCCCTAAGCGCTGATACGTAACCGGAGTCAGGGAGAACGGGGACTTTGAGTCAGTGCACGACAAAAGTAAGGACTTCGTTCTCTCAACATCTGATAATCAGAGACATAGAAGGCTCCACCACAATGTTGGCCGGGCGTAGTTGCTATTAAAAGAGTTGCACTTGACTTTATGCAAGTTGTACTCACACACATTAAAAGGATAAAGGAGGCCTCTAACCTGCTCAACAGTTTTCCTGAATGTGCATTCTCCAACCTGACCAGCTTCCCGGGACATACCTGCAACACCTACAAGTAAAGGTATGGAAAGAGACTGCATTGTGTGTGACTGAATTCTTATATTCACCCTGCATCACCACCATAGACTTTGAGGGACCAGTCCCACCTGTGGGGGACTTAACACCTAGCTGCCATAACATCCCCTCAGAGATCTACCCTGCAGCGCTGGTCAATCAGATCAGAAACCACAGGTGGCGTCACGAACTACTATAGCTACAATCCCCTGTAAATATTCCCCCATTGCATGACCGCCAGGGCCACGGACTGAGCTCTGCTGCCAGTTACATTCCCCATAGACTTCCATGGGCTCGGTTCCGAGTACCCCATAGCCCTGGTACCACCAATGTGGTGCGCGTCATCTTTGGCGTCACGAACAGGATAAGAAGCTTGCAAATTGTGAGTCCTGTGTGCCTATTGAACTGTTTTGTGCAAAAAGACTGTGTAGCGTTTTTGTGATTTTTGGCGCCATTTTCCGCCATTTTGCCGCCATATTCGCGCCCTGAGGCGCTGGTGAAGAAGGTGGGCGTGCATTCGTGGGCGTACCCCCCCCTGTGGTGCGAAACTAATGGCCGCCCTCTCAAAATGCTACTATAATGTGAGATCCTACCCCACTGCAAGGGAGATCCGCCTCCTCTTCATCTTCTATGCAAAAAAGAGGAAGCGCAAATCCCGCCTCCACGGAAGAGACCAGATTGTTCCTGATGGAAACCACAGTCTGGCCTGGAGTGAGATGGCGGAAGGACAGGAGCAGCTATGTGGGGAAGCGGTGGAGCGCAGGCCCTGTTTCCCAGAAAAGCTGTTGCCTGAACCGGAGCCGTCCCTAGTACAGAACCTTCAACAAGCCTTGCTGGAGATAAAGGAGGAGAATGCGGCGCTTAAAAAGTTGATCCAGCGCCAGGCAGACATGGAGGAGACCGAGAGACGCTGGTGTACCCAGACACAGCGGCTGCTGTGGGATGCAGTGCTCTCTCCTACAGGAACAACGCCATTACCTGACCTTCCTGTGTCACTGCTGAAGAAAGCTGAAGGAAAACCGGAGGCCGGCCCAAAAGAGCTGTACCTGACCCCACCGATGGAGCGGTGGAAGAGAAGGAGGCTGAGGGAGTCCTGCCTGTTCCGGAGTGCCAGCTAGGCCAGGAGGCCGCAGCAGATTACAGTTCCCCGGTAGGAACACCGGAGGGGTCCCAGCCATCATTGCCAGAAATCGATTGGGACGCAATGCAGTATCTGGATGACGTCACTTATGCTGTAAAAGTGGAGAATGAGCAGCGACGCCGTGATCGGGATAAGCAACGCCAACAGGAGCAGAGAGAGGCGCAGCAGCAGCGGCAGCGGTACCATGAAAAGTTCCTCGCTGACAAGGAGACCGTCCGGAAGAACAAAGGTACGCGACGGGAACCGCGGCGCCAGGGGTGCATAACAAGGTTCCAGCTCCGCAAAGGCTGGGGCTTCATACATGAGCCGGGCCTATACCAAGAGATCTTTGTGAGTCGGAGAGATGTGGAGTCCCATTTAACCATCGGGCACCCTGGGAGGGATCTTGTGAACGGGGAACATTGTCAGCTACACGCGGCACTGGGGGTTAAAAGGGTGGTATGTTATGTTACGGTAGCTGAGGAGTGCAGGTAAAAAAGGAAATACACCAGAGCAGTTGGAATCTATGAGATTGCAGTACCCTGACTAACCACCACAACTAGAGGCAGCCGTGGAGCGTTCCTACGTTGGTCCTAGACGCCTCGTCACAGCCTGAGAAACTAACTACACCTAAAGATAGAAATAGGAAAGCTATCTGCCCCGGAGCAGAACCCCAAAGATAATAGAAAGCCCCCAAACATGTAATGGCGGTTAGACAAGAGGAAATACTGACACAGAAAGAAAATAGTATGAGCAAACGCTGGGGCCCAAACTATCTAAATAGAAAAGGATAGGAAGGGTACTTACTGCAATCTCAGAAAACCCTGAAAAAACACCAACTCTACTAATTTCAAAATCACCTGAGATCACACGACCTCTACCACCTAAATTAGTTCTCTGGTGTAACAAAAACAAAACAGCAGCCACTGAAAAAAAACTGGAAAAAGCAAAAGTACAAAACACAGTGGCTGGACTAAACTGAGAGGGCAAAAGCCCCCGGAGGGGACCCTGAAGGCCCCCACAGAAGTGCAGGACAAAATGCAAAAATATAGCAAAAACACAAAATAAGAAATTGTCTTATCTGATAGCAGGAGATGCAGACACGACACAGCAGGCTACAAGGGAAACTGGAAAGAAGGATTCAGACAAGAACAATTGATCACCGGCAACCCTGATGGGAAAATGACTCCCTTACATAAGACCAATCAATAACACCTGATTCCCAGTCCTCACAATCCTCACTAGTACCGCTTGTAACCACCAGAGGGAGCCTCTGCTCAGAACTCATCTCAAACCCATTCACAACAGTGGTACGCCTTAAACGTCACCCGTGTCAGCGACCCCGTCCCCGACGCCAGTGAAGTAAACCGAGCTGCAGTGTCGCAGGTCTCAGCAGCGTCATCTTTGGCGTCCGCACCAGGCCGTGCACCCGCAACGCAACCTGCGACCATTTCAGCATCACAATCTGCGACTACCTCAGCAACGCAACCTGCGTTCTACTACAGGGAGACACCCGTTGGGTCCCCAGATCAAACCAAAGATTTAGCCACTCAAACACAGATCGCAGGACATGATCTCTTTGTTATGCGTTCAAAAGAACACCGCGTCGTTCCAGCCCCAGGAGTGGAAGACGTTATTGAAGCCTGCAAGGATGAAAAACAGTAGGACCCAGACAGGGGTTTACTGCAACTGAACCTGTACAAAGTTTGAAGAAGTTTTATGAAAAATTGCACTTTATAGAAATGTTGAATAATGTTTATTACTATGCTTATTTAAAGTAGAATACCCGGCTGGGTAAAGAAGAGTTAAAGTATAATGTGATTTTACTTGAAAAGTGTTTTATCATGCAAAGGACTGCGTGGCTGTGGACTGTGCCAGCCCAAAAACTTTTATTGTAAATAGTTCGCACTTCGGTGCCCCATTTTGGTTTTACATAAAGCCTAAACTACCTCTGAAGAAAAACCCGTATGGTGTGGCCTAGAGTGAGGTCAGCAGCAATGAAGTACTGCAGCCCACCCAGGACCCACGTGGGAGGTTTTTGGTGCGGGTCCTCCACAAGAATCTTGTCTTATACTGTGTATATTTATTGAAAAGTATTTTGATAATTTTCTACTGATCTATGTACAAATTGTAACGTTTAAGAGTCCTTACCTCCGCAAGGGATGAGTTATTATGTTTATGTTATATGCAAAACAAAAATGTTTTTCTTTTCTATTTCAGCCCGGGAGTGCTGAGTTTAACTAGGGGGGGATGTGTGGCCCAGCTTCGCAAGGCACACATGTCTCCTGGAAAATGCACAGGAAGGTAACTGTAAAGCTTGATATTCATTCACGCACACTTCTCAGCATTGCCACTAGAGGCATATCAGACTATTTAGTAGTGTGACGTAGCAATAGTGAGTCATTCTAGTCAGAGCTCAGCCTGAGCTAGACAGAAGTGATTCAAGTTCCTGTCTTTGGACAGAGAAGATCAGATTAGTCTTGGAGGGAGAGGAGAGAAGACTGAACCCACACAGAGCTTGTGTAGCTCATCTGATAAGAAAGTGGAGGCTAGTACGGGTGAAGTGAATCATCTTAGCCTAGTCAGAGCTACCCCTTAACCTGCTACTCAGAACAAGCTGCCTGTGTTCCTAAGAAAGTGGAAGGTGACTCTCAGAGCTACAGCGTAAATACAGTCTGACGAAGCGTCCTGTGAGCTGCTCTGGACAGAGTTCTGTGAAGGAAAGAAGGAAAGGAATTACAGCAGTTATACCAACGAGTCAACTGAGAACAGGTCAGTGAGCACTGAAGGAAAGCTGACCTTTATACCATTGCTACACGTGCTTATGTTAAGGGCGAGAGCAGGGCGAAGGGCGAGTGGAGAAGCAAGAGTGACAAAAGGGACAAATCACCCTCACTCAGTTAACCGGACACCGGGGTCCGAAGCGTTGCTAGTGCTTCACGCCTAGTAATAAGAAAACCGGAGGCCTTTCTGGACTACAAGTCGCAGAAGGTAGCCCTAAGCGCTGATACGTAACCGGAGTCAGGGAGAACGGGGACTTTGAGTCAGTGCACGACAAAAGTAAGGACTTCGTTCTCTCAACATCTGATAATCAGAGACATAGAAGGCTCCACCACAATGTTGGCCGGGCGTAGTTGCTATTAAAAGAGTTGCACTTGACTTTATGCAAGTTGTACTCACACACATTAAAAGGATAAAGGAGGCCTCTAACCTGCTCAACAGTTTTCCTGAATGTGCATTCTCCAACCTGACCAGCTTCCCGGGACATACCTGCAACACCTACAAGTAAAGGTATGGAAAGAGACTGCATTGTGTGTGACTGAATTCTTATATTCACCCTGCATCACCACCATAGACTTTGAGGGACCAGTCCCACCTGTGGGGGACTTAACACCTAGCTGCCATAACATCCCCTCAGAGATCTACCCTGCAGCGCTGGTCAATCAGATCAGAAACCACAGGTGGCGTCACGAACTACTATAACTACAATCCCCTGTAAATATTCCCCCATTGCATGACCGCCAGGGCCACGGACCGAGCTCTGCTGCACAGTGACATTCCCCATAGACTTCCATGGGCTCGGTTCCGAGTACCCCATAGCCCTAGTACCACCAATGTGGTGCGCGTCAGGGGTGCATTACAATACAGAGGCTCCCTATAGGGGTGCATTATAATCCAGAGGCTGCCTATGGGGGTTTATTATAATATAGAGGCTGTCGATGGGGGTGCATTATAATACAAAGACTGCCTATGGGTGTGCATTATAATACCAAGGCTGCCTATGGGGGTACATTATAATACAGAAGCTGCCTATGGGGAGTGCATTATAATACAGAGGTTGTCTATGGGGGTGCATTATAATACAGAGGCTGCCTATGGGGTGCATTATATTACAGAGGCTGCCTATGGGGGTGCATACTACAGAGGCTGCCTATGGGGGTGCATTATATTACAGAGGCTGCCTATGGGGTGCATTATATTACAGAGGCTGCCTATGGGGGTGCATACTACAGAGGCTGCCAATGGGGGTGCATTATATTACAGAAGCTGCCTATGGGGGTGCATTATAATACAGAGGCTGCCTATGGGGGTGCATTATAATACACAGGCTGCCTATGGGGGTGCATTATAATACAGAAGCTGCCTATGGGGGTGCATTATATTACAGAGGCTGCCTATGGGGGTGCATTATATTACAGAGCTCCTATGGGGTGCATTATAATACAAGGCTGCCTATGGGGGTGCATTATAATACGAGGCTGCCTATGGGGGTGCATTATAATACATGAGCTGCCTATGGGGGTGCATTATATTACAGAGGCTGCCTATGGGGGTGCATTATACAGAGGCTGCCATGGGGTGCATTATAATACAGAGGCTGCCTATGGGGTGCATTATATACAGAGGCTGCCATATGGGGTAATTATAATACAGAGGCTGCCTATGGGGGTGCATTATAATACAGAGGCTGCTATGGGGTGCATTATATACAAGGATGCCTATGGGGTGCATTATAATACAGAGGCTGCCTATGGGGTGCATTATATACAAGGCTGCCTATGGGGTGATTATAATACAGAGGCTGCCTATGGGGGTGCATTATAATACAGAGGCTGCCTATGGGGGTGAATTATAATACAGAGGCTGCCTATGGGGTGCATTATATTACAGAGGCTGCCTATGGGGTGAATTATAATACAGAGGCTGCCTATGGGGTGCATTATATTACAGAGGCTGCCTATGGGGGTGGATTATAATACAGAGGCTGCCTATGGGGTGCATTATATTACAGAGGCTGCCTATGGGGTGCATTATAATACAGAGGCTGCCTATGGGGGTGCATATTAATACAGAGGCTGCCTATGGGGGTGCATTATATTACAGAGGCTGCCTATGGGGGTGATTATAATACAGAGCTGCCTATGGGGGTGCATTATATTTACAGAGGCTGCCATGGGGGTGCATTATAATACAGAGGCTGCCTATGGGGGTGCATTATATACTAGAGGCTGCCTATGGGGGTGATTATATACAGAGGCTGCCAATGGGGTGAATTATAATACAGAGCTGCCTATGGGGGTGCATTATAATACAGAGGCTGCCTATGGGGTGAATTATAATACAGAGGCTGCCTATGGGGGTGCATTATAATTACAGAGGCTCCATGGGGTGATTATAATACAGAGGCTGCCTATGGGGGTGCATTATATACAGAGGCTCCTATGGGGGTGCATTAAATACAGAGGCTGCCTATGGGGGTGCATTATAATACAGAGGCTGCCTATGGGGGTGCATTATAATACAGAGGCTCTATGGGTGCATTATAATCAAGCTGCCTATGGGTGGCTTATAATAAAGGCTGCCTATGGGGTGCATTAAATACAGAAGCTGCCTATGGGGTGCATTATAATACAAGGCTGCCTATGGGGGTGCATTAAATACAGAGGCTGCCTATGGGGGTGCATTATAATACAGAGGCTGCCTATGGGGTGCATTATAATACAGAGGCTGCCTATGGGGTGCATTATAATTACAGAGGCTGCCTATGGGGGTGCATACTACAGAGGCTGCCATATGGGGGTGCATTATAACTAGAAGACTGCCTATGGGGGGCATTATAATACAGAAGCTGCCTATGGGGGTGCATTATAATACAAGGCTGCCTATGGGGTGCATTTTAAAACATAGGCTGCCTATGGGGGTGCATTATAATACACAGGCTGCCTATGGGGGTGCATTATAATACAGAGTGCCTATGGGGGTGCATTATATTACAGAGGCTGCCAATGGGGGTGCATTATATTACAGAGGCTCCTATGGGGGTGCATTATAATACATAGGCTGCCTATGGGGGTGCATTATAATACCGAGGCTGCCTATGGGGGTGCATTATAATACAGAAGCTGCCTATGGGGGTGCATTATATATAAAGGCTGCCTATGGGGGTACATTATAATACAGAGGCTGCCTATGGGGAGTGCATTATAATACAGAAGCTGCCTATGGGGGTGCATTATAATACAGAGGCTGCCAATGGGGGTGCATTATAATACAGAGGCTGCCTATGGGGGTGCATTATATTACAGAGGCTGCTAATGGGGGTGCATTATAATACGAGGCTGCATATGGGGGTACATTATAATGCAGAGGCTGCCTATGGGAGTGCATTATAATACAGAAGCAGCCTATGGGGGTGCATTATAATACAGAGGCTGCCAATGGGGGTGCATTATAATAGAGAGGCTGCCTATGGGGGTGCATTATAATACAGAGGCTGGCTATGGGGTTGCATTATAATACAGAGGATGCCTATGGGAGTGCATTATATTCGAGGCTGCCTATGGGGGTGCATTATAATACAGAGGCTGCCTATGGGGGTGCATTATATACAGAGGCTGCCTATGGGGGTGCATTATAATACAGAAGCGCCTATGGGTGCATTTAAATACAGAGGCTTCCTATGGGGGTACATTATAATCAGAGGCTGCCTGCGGGTGCATTATAATACATAAGCTGCCTATGGGGTGCATTATATTACAGAGACTGCCAATGGGGGTGCATTATATTACAGAGGCTTCCTATGGGGGTGCACTATAATACATAGGCTGCCTATGGGGATGCATTTTAATACCGAGGCTGCCTTTGGGGGTGCATTATAATACAGAAGCTGCCTATGGGGGTGCATTATAATATAGAGGCTGCCTATGGGGGTGCATTATATTACAGAGGCTGCCTATGGGGGTGCATTATAATACAGAAGCTGCCTATGGGGGTTTATTATATTACAGAGGCTGCCTATGGAGGTGAATTATGATACCGAGGCTGCCTATGGGGGTGCATTATAATACAGAGGCTGTCTATGGGGGTGAATTATGATACCGAGGCTGCCTATGGGGGTGCATTATAATACAGAGGCTGCCTATGGGGGTGAATTATAATACCGAGGCTGACTATGGGGGTGCATTATAAATAAGGCTGCCTATGGGTAGTGCATTATAATGCAGAGGCTGCCTATGGGGGTGCATTATAATACAGAAGCTGCCTATGGGGGTGCATTATAATGCAGAGGCTGCCAATGGGGGTGCATTATATTACAGAGACTGCCTATGGGGGTGCATTATAATACAGAGGCTGCCTATGGGGGTGAATTATAATACCGAGGCTGCCTATGGGGAGTGCATTAAAATGCAGAGGCTGCCTATGGGGGTGCATTATAATACAGAAGCTGCCTATGGGGGTGCATTATAATACAGATGCTGCCAATGGGGGTGCATTATATTACAGAGGCTGCCTATGGGGGTGCATTATAATACCGAGGCTGACTATGGGGGTACATTATAATACAGAGGCTGCCTTTGCGAGTGCATTATAATACAGAAGCTGCCTATGGGGGTGCATTATAATACAGAGGCTGCCAATGGGGGTGCATTATAATACAGAGGCTGCCTATGGGGGTGCATTATATTAAAGAGGCTGCCAATGGGGGTGCATTATAATACAGATGCTGCCTATGGATGTTTATTATAATATAGAGGCTGCCTATGGGGGTTTATTATAATATAGAGGCTGCCTATGGGGAGTAAATTGTATTGAATTGATCCTCTCTGCATGTATGGACTCCATTCATTGTTAACAAGCAGCTGAATGACACAAGCCCCTTCTGTCTTGCATGTGGAAATATATAGCAATGGTAACCAAATCATTCATCCTCTGAATTGATCCTCTCTGCATGTATGGACTCCATTCATTGTTAGCAAGCAGCTGAATGCCACAAGCCCCTTCTGTCTTGCATGTGGAAATATATAGCAATGGTAACCAAATCATTCATCCTCTGAATTGATCCTCTCTGCATGTATGGACTCCATTCATTGTTAGCAAGCAGCTGAATAACACAAGCCCCTTCTGTCTTGCATGTGGAAATATATAGCAATGGTAACCAAATCATTCATCCTCTGAATTGATCCTCTCTGCATGTATGGACTCCATTCATTGTTAGCAAGCAGCTGAATGACACAAGCCCCTTCTGTCTTGCATGTGGAAATATATAGCAATAGTATGCACTCCATACTTCTGATTGCTGCCAACCACTGCTGTACCATCTTGCAACATAGTTTAATGTGCCTGGTAAAACTTTAGTATAATTAATTTTTTGCACTGTGCTTAATACTTACTGCTGTGTATTCCTGTGACTGGGGCCTCTGTAGATGCTATCAGGTGGAAAGTGCTATAACATATAGATGTTGCCAGGTCTAGTGCCTTTGATGATCTAACCACCCCCTGGTGTGCTGGCCCCAGCTGGCAAATTATCCCAAAGCAGCTCCCACAATCCCACTTTCCTGACCCTGTAGTGTGGACTATATATTTAGGAGTAGTCTAAGGGGCGCATGTATTGTGGGGGCGCATGCATCCCAGAAGACAAGCATCCCAGAAGACAAGCATCTTGAAAACGGCAGTTATTCATGGCAGTTAATCAGGGCTGGAATCAGGTACCCCACACTTTGCCTTCTTTTTCATTATGTACTTTTTCTA
>JARQOD010000001.1:694669320-694800554 GCA_033576555.1 Oophaga sylvatica | reverse complement strand
TTTCCTCCTGTGTTCCCTTGCCATCCACATTCTCCGCCCCATCCCCCCTCCATCACGACTCCTACACATCAGCCCCTCTATCCTTCCCTCTCCCATGTACAGCTCCCATGCACTCCTCACCTTCCTGAAAAACCTCAGCCCATCTTGCCCAAACACATCACTGAAAAAACCTACTTACAATTCCAACAACTACCTGCTCTTTATCTTTCTACTCCTACTGATTTCAGGGGACATCTCCCCCAACCTTGGTCCACCATCCCCCAACCTCAATCCTTACCCTACCTCATACCGAAACCATAATAATCTTATTAATATTACTTGCACTCCCTCATCTCCTTCTTTCATTTGTGCCGTCTGGAATCCACGGTCTGCTTGCAACAAGCTATCCTTCCTGCACAACTACTTTCTGAACCACTCTCTTAATCTGTTGGCCCTCACTGAAACCTGGATTCAAGATTCTGACACTGTCTCCCCTGCTGCCATTTCCTATGGTAGTTTACAGTTCTCCCATTCCCCGAGACCCACAAACAGACATGGTGGTGGAGTTGGCATACTCCTGTCCCCACAATGCACTTTCCAGGTCATCCCCCCAATTCGATCACTCTCATTCCCTTCTTTTGAGGTCCACACCATCAGGCTCTTCCATCCCCTCTCCCTCAGAGTAGCGGTCATATATCGGCCCCCAGGCTCACCCACCCGGTTCCTTGACCACTTCTCAGCCTGGCTGCCGCACTTCATGTCCTCAGAACTACCAACCTGTTATGTTTCGGTAGCTGAGGAGTGCAGGTAAAAAAGGCAATACACCAGAGCAGTTGGAATCTATGAGATTGCAGTACCCTGACTAACCACCACAACTAGAGGCAGCCGTGGAGCGTTCCTACGTTGGTCCTAGACGCCTCGTCACAGCCTGAGAAACTAACTACACCTAAAGGTAGAAAGAGGAAAGCTATCTGCCCCGGAGCAGATCCCCAAAGAGCATAGAAAGCCCCCAAACATGTAATGGCGGTTAGACAAGAAGAAATACTGACACAGACAGAAAATAGTATGAGCAAACGTTGGGGCCCAAACTAACTAAATAGAAAAGGATAGGAAGGGCACTTACTGCAATCCTAAAAAACCCTGAAAAGCACCAACTCTACTAATTTCAAAAACACCTGAGATCACACGACCTCTACCACCTAAATTAGCTCTCTGGTGTAACAAAATCAAAGCAGCAGCCACTGAAAAAAACTGGAAAAAGCAAATGTACAAACATCAGTGGCTGAACCAAACTGAGAGGGCAAAAGCCCCCGGAGGGGACCCTGAAGGCCCCCACAGAAGTGCAGGAGAAAATGCAAAAATCAAGCACAAAAACAAAAAGAAGAAAATGTCTTATCTGTTAGCAGGAGATGCAGACACGACACAGCAGGCTACAAGGGAAACAGGAATCAAGGATTGAGACCAGAACAATTGATCACCGGCAACCCTGATGGGAAGGTGACTCCCTTATATAAGACCAGTCAGTAACACCTGATTCCCAATCCTCACAATCTTCACTGGACAGTCCAGTACCGCTAGTAACCACCAGAGGGAGCCTCTGCTCAGAACTCATCTCAAGCCCATTCACAACAGTACCCCCCCCTTGAGGAGGGGTCACCGAACCCTCATCTGAGCAACCAGGTCGGTCAGGATGAGTTCTATGATACGCACGGATGAGTCTCCTAGCATGGATGTCCGAAGCAAACACCCAAGAATTGTCTTCCTGACCATAACCTCTCCACTTAACCAAATATTGGAGTTTCCGTCTAGAAAAACGAGAATTCAATATTTTCTCAACCACAAACTCCAGATTGCCCTCAACCAGAACAGGGTCAGGAGGCACAGCAGTAGGAACCACTGGCTCAACAAACCTCTTCAACAAGGACTTGTGGAACACGTTATGGATCTTAAATGTCCCTGGAAGAAGCAAACGAAAAGAAACAGGATTAAGAATCTCCATGATCTTATAAGGTCCAATGAACCTAGGCTTAAATTTAGGAGATGCCACTCTCATAGGAATATTTTTTGAGGACAACCAGACCAAGTCCCCCACTTTAAACCGAGGACCATCAGTCCTATGCCGGTTAGCAAACCGCTGGGCCTTCTCCTGAGAGAGGGACAACCTCTCCACTACCTGGTCCCAAATCTGTTGCATACGCTCCACAACAGAGTCAACACCTGGACAGACAGAAGCCTCTGTCTGTCCTGAAGAAAATCGAGGGTGAAATAAAGAATTACAGAAAAATGGAGACATCAAAGTGGCAGAGCTAGCCCTATTATTAAGAGCAAACTCAGCCAAAGGCAAAAAAGAGACCCAGTCATCCTGATCAGCAGACACAAAGCATCTTAGATAAGTCTCCAATGTCTGGTTTGTTCTCTCAGTTTGACCATTGGTCTGAGGATGAAACGCCGAGGAGAAAGACAATTGAACACCAATTTTAGAACAAAAGGTCCTCCAAAATCTGGAAACAAACTGGACTCCTCTGTCAGACACAATGTTCTCAGGAATGCCGTGTAAACGAACCACGTGCTGAAGGAACAAAGGTACCAATTCAGAGGAGGAAGGCAACTTAGGTAATGGCACAAGATGTATCATCTTGGAAAACCTATCACAAATCACCCAGATGACGGTCATTCTCTGAGAAACAGGGAGGTCGGAAATGAAATCCATAGAGATATGGGTCCATGGTCTCTTGGGCACAGGCAATGGCATCAACAAACCACTAGAGCGAGAGCAAGGTTTGGAGCGAGAGCAAGTCCCGCAGGACTGCACAAATTCCCTGACATCACGAGACAAGGTAGGCCACCAAAAGGACCGACTAACCAAGTCTCTGGTACCAAAAATTCCGGGATGACCGGCCAACGCGGAACAATGAATCTCAGACATCACACTCTTTTTCCACTGGTCCGGGACAAACAATTTCCCAACAGGACAGCGCTCGGGCCTATCCTCCTGACACCCCTCCAGAGCCAGTCTCAAATTGGGCAAGATGGCGGAAAGAACTACACCCTCTTTCAAAATAACACAAGGATCAGATAACTCAGGAGAGTCCGCAAGGAAACTCCTCGAGAGGGCATCCGCCTTAACATTCTTAGTGCCAGGAAGAAAGGAAACCACAAAATTAAAACGTGTGAAAAACAAGGCCCACCTGGCCTGTCTAGGATTAAGTCGCTTGGCAGATTCCAGATAAACCAGATTCTTATGGTCCGTAAGGACTACCACCTGATGTTTGGCACCCTCCAGCCAATGTCTCCACTCTTCAAAAGCCCACTTCATGGCCAATAACTCCCGATTTCCCACGTCATAATTACGTTCAGTAGGAGAAAATTTTCGAGAGAAAAAGGCACAAGGGTTACTTTTAGAGGTCTCTGGATCTCTTTGGGACAAAACGGCACCTGCCCCAATTTCAGAGGCATCAACCTCCACCTGAAATGGCAGAGAAACATCAGGCTGCCGTAGAACAGGAGCAGAAGTGAATCTCTGCTTAAGTTCCTGAAATGCAGAGACTGCCTCAGGAGGCCAATTCACCACATCAGAACCCTTCTTGGTCAAATCAGTTAATGGTTTAACAATAACCGAGAAATTACCAATAAATTTACGATAAAAATTGGCAAAACCCAAGAATCTCTGAAGAGCCTTTAATGAAGTAGGTTGGACCCAATCACAGATGGCCTGAACCTTGACCGGGTCCATTTCAATAACAGATGGGGACAAAATGAATCCCAGAAATGAGATCTTCTGTACGCCAAAAAGACACTTTGATCCCTTCACATACAGAGCATTCTCCCTCAAAATCTGGAACACAGTTCGAACATGTTTCACATGAGAGTCCCAGTCATTGAAAAAAATCAAGATATCATCCAAATAAACAATCAGAAATTTATCCACAAAATCCCTGAAAATGTCATTCATGAAGGACTGGAAAACAGAAGGAGCATTAGTGAGCCCAAAGGGCATCACAAGGTACTCAAAATGCCCCTCAGGGGTATTAAATGCCGTCTTCCATTCATCCCTGTGCTTAATGCGAATAAGGTTATATGCCCCCCTGAGGTCAAGCTTGGTAAACCAAGTAGAGTTTTTCACCCTGGAAAACAGGTCAGAAATCAAGGGCAACGGATATTGATATTTCACAGTAATATTGTTCAAAAGACGATAATCAATACACGGCCTTAATGAACCATCCTTTTTGGCCACAAAGAAAAAACCGGCACCTAAGGGTGAAGAGGATGGTCTGATATGACCCTTCTCCAATGACTCCTTGATATAAGACCGCATAGCGTCATGTTCAGGTACAGACAAGTTAAAAAGGCGACCTTTAGGGAATTTACTACCAGGCACTAATTCAATAGCGCAGTCATAGCTCCTATGGGGAGGCAAGGATGCAGATTTACTTTCGCTAAACACATCAGAAAAATCAATCAAAAAGTCCGGAACATCCTGAGCCTGTGGGGAGGCAGAAAAAACAGGAGTGTTGGTATTAACACATTGGCAGCCCCAACTGGTTACAGACACAGATTTCCAATCCAAAACAGGATTATGAGACTGTAACCAAGGGAAACCCAGTACGATAATGTCATGCAGATTATACAGAACCAAAAATTTGCAGCTCTCCTGATGATCAGGTTCAACCCCATTATCACCTGAGTAGAGAACTGAGGTTTATTCTCAGCCAAAGGGGTAGAATCGATCCCCAGTAGGGGAATAGACTTCCTTAGGGGTATCAAGGGAAACCCACATCGTTTAGCAAAATCAAAATCCATCAGGTTAATAGCTGCTCCCGAATCAACGAAAGCTTGAGCAGAAAATGAGGACAGAGAGCATATCAGGGTAACAGTTAACAAAAACTTAGTCTGAACACTACCCAAGACAACTGATCGTGCAAAACGTCTTCCCCGCTTAGGGCAGACTGAAACAGCATGAGAGGCATCACCACAGTAAAAACATAACCCATTGCGCTTTCGAAACTCATGACGCTGTGCCCCAGAAACCACTCTATCACACTGCATGGATTCAGAAGCAGGTTCACAAGGCAACATTATTCCACGCATACTTCTCCGCTCACGCAAACGTCTGTCAATTTGAATCGCTAATGACATAGAATCATTGAGACCAGAGGGACAGGGAATCCCACCATAACATCCTTTACATTATCTGACAGACCCTTCCGAAAAAGGGCTGCCAAAGCGTCGTCATTCCATTTGGTCAGGACTGCCCACCTACGGAATCTCTGACAGTATAACTCAGCGTCATCAAGCCCCTGATTTAATGCCAACAAGGCTTTTTCAGCTTGATCAGTGACATTAGGCTCATCATACAATAACCCCAAAGCCTGAAAAAATGCATCAACATCACTCAAAACAGGATCCCCAGGTGTCAGGTAAAAAGCCCAATCCTGAGGATCGCCGCGCAGGAGAGAGATGACAATTTGAACCTGCTGCGCTGCGTTCCCTGAGGACTTAGATTTTAAGGCAAAAAACAATTTACAATTATTTTTGAAATTCAGAAACTTGGCTCGATCCCCCAAAAACAAATCTGGCATGGGAATCCTAGGTTCCACAACAGGCAACCTAGCAAGAAGCAGCAATACTCCGAACCTCAGTGGCAAGCTGATCCACACGGCCAGACAACTGTGCAAACTCCATTGAGAGAAAAAAAAATCCTCCCCAGCACCCAGAGATACAGAGGGAAAAAAAAATGCAACAAACCAAAAAATATCTCTGACAACTCTGACAACCTTTTTTCTTTCACAATAATTTTTTCCTTCTGTGAGTACCATACAATTTTCAATTTTATGGCCGGTGATACTGTTATGTTTCGGTAGCTGAGGAGTGCAGGTAAAAAAGGCAATACACCAGAGCAGTTGGAATCTATGAGATTGCAGTACCCTGACTAACCACCACAACTAGAGGCAGCCGTGGAGCGTTCCTACGTTGGTCCTAGACGCCTCGTCACAGCCTGAGAAACTAACTACACCTAAAGGTAGAAAGAGGAAAGCTATCTGCCCCGGAGCAGATCCCCAAAGAGCATAGAAAGCCCCCAAACATGTAATGGCGGTTAGACAAGAAGAAATACTGACACAGACAGAAAATAGTATGAGCAAACGTTGGGGCCCAAACTAACTAAATAGAAAAGGATAGGAAGGGCACTTACTGCAATCCCAAAAAACCCTGAAAAGCACCAACTCTACTAATTTCAAAAACACCTGAGATCACACGACCTCTACCACCTAAATTAGCTCTCTGGTGTAACAAAATCAAAGCAGCAGCCACTGAAAAAAACTGGAAAAAGCAAATGTACAAACATCAGTGGCTGAACCAAACTGAGAGGGCAAAAGCCCCCGGAGGGGACCCTGAAGGCCCCCACAGAAGTGCAGGAGAAAATGCAAAAATCAAGCACAAAAACAAAAAGAAGAAAATGTCTTATCTGTTAGCAGGAGATGCAGACACGACACAGCAGGCTACAAGGGAAACAGGAATCAAGGATTGAGACCAGAACAATTGATCACCGGCAACCCTGATGGGAAGGTGACTCCCTTATATAAGACCAGTCAGTAACACCTGATTCCCAATCCTCACAATCTTCACTGGACAGTCCAGTACCGCTAGTAACCATCAGAGGGAGCCTCTGCTCAGAACTCATCTCAAGCCCATTCACAACACCAACCCTTATCCTTGAAGACTTCAACATCCCCATTAACAGCCCTACTTCCACATCTGCATCTCAGCTTCTATCACTAACCACTTCTCTAGGCCTCTCACAGCTTTCAACCTCTGAGACACACAAGGATGGCAACACCCTTGACCTGGTCTTTGTCCGCCTCTGTTCAATCTCCCACCTAAATAACTCACCGCTTCCACTCTCTGACCACAACATTCTCTCCTTCACGCTCACAAATCCTCCACCACCCCAGCGCACTCCTACCTACCACACATTCAGAAATCTACAAGCCATTAACCCTCAGACACTTTCACACTCCCTACACTCATCGCTGTCCCCAATCTCCTCTTTTACCTGTCCTGATCTGGCTGTTCATCACTACAATGACACTCTTAGAAGCACCCTTGACCAAGTAGCACCGCTCACCCTCAGAACCTCCAAACACACAGTAAAACAGCCCTGGCTCACATTGCAAACTCGACTTCTTCAGCGATGCTCTAGGAGTGCTGAACGTCTCTGGAGAAAAACCCGCATACCAGAAGACTTCATAGTTATTAAGGTTGAAGAAGACTTTAAGTCCATCTAGTTCAACCCATATCCTATCCTAACCTGCCCTAACATGTTGATCCAGAGGAAAGCAAAAAAAACCCAAGTGGCAAACAGTAAGCTTCACATTGGGAAAAAAATTCCTTCCGACTCCACATACGCAATCAGACTTCATCCACTTTAAATTCATGTTAAGAACTTATAATGCTGCCTTCACCTCGCCAAACAGACCTACTTCACCACACTGATCTCCTCACTAGCCAACAACCCCAAGAAACTTTTTGACACTTTTCACTCCCTCCTCAGGCCAAAAGCACAAGCCCCTATCACAGACATTTGTGCTGACGACCTGGCCTCCCACTTTATAGAAAAAATAGATACTATCCGTCAGGAAATCTGCTCTCAACCACCAAGTGCTGTGACTCCCATCCCACCCTGCATTTCCCCTGGCTCACTTTCCACATTTGATCCCATCACAAAAGAAGAAGTCAGTGTTTTGTTCTCTGGCTCCACGTCATCTCCTCTTCCTCTCACTGTCGGTGTACCCCAGGGCTCAGTCCTTGGCCCCCTTCTCTTCTCTCTCTACACGGCCCCAATTGGACAGACCATCAGCAGATTTGGCTTTCAGTACCATCTTTATGCCGATGACACAAAACTATACACGTCATCCCCCGACCTTACCCCCGCTGTTCTACAGAACACCACCGACTGTCTGTCTGCAGTCTCCAACATCATGTCCGCTCTCTATCTGAAACTTAACTTCTCCAAGACTGAACTCCTTCTGCTCCGGCCGTCTACTAACCTCCCTAAATCTGACATTTCCCTTTCTGTGGGCGGCACCATAATAACACCCCGGCAGCAGGCTCGCTGTCTGGGTGTTATGTTTGACACCAATCTCTCCTTCACCTCCCATATACAATCTCTTGCCCGCTCTTGCCGTCTACACCTAAAGAACATCTCTAGAATCCGCCCTTTTCTCACCATGGAAACAACAAAAACCCTCACTGTAGCATTGATCCACTCCCGCCTGGACTACTGCAACGCTCTATTACTTGGCCTCCCCATTACTCGACTATCCCCTCTCCAGTCCATCCTTAATGCAGCAGCCAGGGTCATCCATCTGGCTAATCGGTACTCGGACGCGTCCGCTCTTCGCCAGTCCTTACACTGGCTGCCCATTCATTATAGGATCCAATTCAAAGCACTGGTTCTCACCCACAAAGCTCTCCACAGCGCAGCACCCCCCTACATCTCCTCCCTCATTTCTATCTATCGGCCTAACCGACTGCTGCACTCTGCAAACGACTTTCGACTAACCTCTGCACTAATCCGTACCTCCCACTCCCGACTCCAAGACTTCTCCCGTGCTGCGCCAATCCTCTGGAATGCTCTACCCCAAGAAATTAGGACTATCCACAATTTGCATGGTTTCAGGCGCTCCCTCAAAACACATTTGTTCAGAGTGGCCTATCACATTCACTAACCAAAGTCGTTCTATGTTTAAGTGTGTATGTGTAGCCCATTCACTATCTCCATCACTCCCTCAAGATGGCTGGACCATCACTGTAAATGTACCATTGTATATACACACCTGTACTTTGTATCTCCCCCACCTCATTGTAGATTGTAAGCTCTCACGAGCAGGGTCGGCTTATTTTGCTTTAATTATTGTATTGTTAACGTTGTTACCTATGACTTGTATTTTGAAACTGTTAAACTGTAAAGTGCTGCGGAATATAGTAACATAGTTATTAAGGTTGAAGGAAGACTTTAAGTCCATCTAGTTCAACCCATATCCTATCCTAACCTGCCCTAACATGTTGATCCAGAGGAAGGCAAAAAAAACCCAAGTGGCAAACAGTAAGCTTCACATTGGGGAAAAAAATTCCTTCCCGACTCCACATACGGCAATCAGACTAGCTCCCTGGATCAACGCTGTATCTAGGAAACTAGTGAATATAGCCTGTAATATTATACTTTTCAAGAAAGGCATCCAGTCCCCTCTTAAATTTTAGTAAGGAATCACTCATTACAACATTAGACGGCAGAGAGTTTCATAGTCTCACTGCTCTTACAGTAAAGAATCTGCATCTGTGATTATGGCTAAACCTTCTTTCCTCCAGACGTAGAGGATGCCCCCTCGTCCCCGTCACAGGTCTAAGAGTAAAAAGATCATTAGAAAGGTCTTTGTACTGTCCCCTCATATATTTGTACATTGTAATAAGATCACCCTAAGCCTTCGTTTATCCAAACTAAATAACCCCAAGTGTAATAACCTGTCTTGGTATTGCAGACCCCCCAGTTCTCTAATAACCTTGGTCGCTCTTCTCTGCACCCGCTCCAGTTCAGCTATGTCTTTCTTATACACCGGAGACCAGAACTGCACACAGTATTCTAAGTGTGGTCGCACCAGTGACTTGTATAGAGGTAAAATTATGTTCTCCTCATGAGCATCTATGCCTCGTCTAATGCATCCCATTATTTCATTTGCCTTGGCAGCAGCTGCCTGACATTGGCCACTAAATGTGAGTTTGTCGTCCACCCATACACCCAAGTCTTTTTCAGTGACAGTTTTGCCCAGTGTTTTACAATTAAGCACATAATTATACATCTTATTTGTTCTACCCAAGTGCATGACCTTACATTTATCCCCATTAAAGCTCATTTGCCATTTATCAGCCCAAGCTTCTAGTTTACATAAATCCTCCTGTAATATAAAATTATCCTCCTCTGTATTTATTACCCTGCAGAGTTTAGTGTCATCTGCAAATATTGAAATACTACTCTGTATGCCCCCTACAAGGTCATTAATAAATATGTTAAAGAGAAGCGGCCCCAATACTGACCCTGTGGTACCCCACTGCTAACCGTGACCCAGTCCGAGTGTGCTCCATTAATAACCACCCTTTGTTTCCTATCCATGAGCCAGTTCTTAACCCACTTACACATATTTTCCCCTATCCCCATTCTTCTCATTTTATGTATCAACCTTTTGTGTGGCACTGTATCAAAAGCTTTTGAGAAGTCCATGAACACCACGTCCACTGCATTCCCTTGGTCCAGTCCTGAACTTACCCCTTCATAAAAGCTTATCAGATTAGTCTGACAAGAACGGTCCCTCGTAAACCCATGCTGATACTGTGTCATGAGGTTATTCAGCTTCAGATACTCCAATATAGTATCCCTTAAAAAACCCTCCAGGATTTTACCCACAGTAGATGTTAAGCTCACTGGCCTATAATTTCCAGGTTCAGTTTTTGCCCCCTTTTTGAATATTGGCACCACATTTGCTATACGCCAGTCCTGTGGTACAGACCCAGTTATTATGGAATCTTTAAAGATTAAAAATAATGGTCTATCTATAACTGTACTTAATTCCTGCAGTACTCGGGGGTGTATCCCATCCGGACCCGGGGATTTGTCAACTTTAGTGATTTTTAGACGCCGCCGTACTTCCTGCTGGGTTAAGCATGTGACATTTAATGGAGAAATTTTTTTTATCTCTGATCATGTTATCTGTCATGGGATTTTCTTGTGTAAATACAGTTGAAAAAAAGTCATTTAGCATATTGGCTTTTTCCTCATCCTCATCCACCATTTCACCCAGACTATTTTTAAGGGGACCAACACTATCATATTTTAGTTTCTTGCTATTTATGTAGTTAAAGAATATTTTGGGATTATTTTTACTTTCTCTGGCAATGAGTCTCTCTGCCTCAATCTTTGCTGTCTTGATTTGCTTTTTACAGAATTTATTCAGTCTTCTGTATTTATTTAATGCCTCTTCACTACCTACTTGCTTTAATTCCCTAAACGCTTTCTTTTTGTCCCTTATTGTGCCCCTTACAGCTCTATTTAGCCATAGTGGTTTCCTCCTAATTCTAGCATGTTTATTCCCATAGGGTATATACTGTGCACAGGTCCTATTCAGGATACTAATAAACGTCTCCCATTTTCTTTGTGTATTTTTATGTCTCAGGATATCGTCCCAGTTTATTGCACTAAGATCATCTCTCATCCGTTGGAAATTTGCCTTCCTGAAGTTTAGTGTCCTTGTAACCCCTCGACTACACATCTTATTAAAGGATACATGAAAGCTTATTATTTTGTGATCACTATTACCCAAGTGACCCCCAACCCTTATATTTGATATGCGGTCTGGCCTGTTGGATAATATTAGGTCTAGCAGTGCCCCCCCTCTTGTTGGGTCCTGAACTAGTTGTGAAAGGTAATTGTCTCTCATAGTTGCCAAAAACGTATTACCTTTGCTGGAACTGCAGGTTTCTGTTCCCCAATGTATTTCAGGGTAGTTGAAGTCCCCCATAATAATGACTTCTCCTTGAGTTGCTGCTTCATCTATTTGCTTTACGAGGATATTCTCTGTTGCTTCCATTATTTTAGGAGACTTATAACAAACCCCTATCAATAATTTATTATTTTTCCCCCTCCCTAATCTCCACCCACAGAGACTCTACATCTTCATTAGATTCACAGATATCACGCAGGATGGGTTTTAAGGATGATTTTACATATAAACACACACCCCCACCTCGCTTATTTTTACGGTCATTTCTAAACAGACTATAGCCCTGTAAATTAACCGCCCAGTCGTGGCTCTCATCCAGCCAAGTCTCAGATATCCCCACCATGTCATAATTATGTTCCAACAAAATTAATTCTAATTCCGCCATTTTGTTGGTGAGGCTTCTAGCATTAGTATACATGCACTTTATGTATCTCTCTGAACCTCTATTCTTTCTTAAATTATTAACTGTTCTAACCCCACCCCCATGCCACCCCACCCCCACCCCCAATTTCATTATTTGTGCCCAGGTCTCCATCTGTACTGCCTTCCCCTCCTATAAAATGAATACCCTCCCCCCAGTCCCTAGTTTAAAGACTCCTCCAACCTTCTAGCCATTTTCTCCACCAGCACAGCTGCACCCTCCCCATTGAGGTGCAGCCTATCCCTAGCATAGAACCTGTAGCCAACTGAGAAGTCGGCCCAGTTCTCCAGGAACCCAAACCCCTCCTTCCTACACCAATTCTTGAGACACTTATTAACCTCCCTAATCTCCCGTTGCCTCTCTGGTGTGGCACGTGGTACCGGCAGTATTTCAAAAATACCACGTTGGAGGTCCTTGCTTTAAGCTTGCAGCCTAATTCCCTGAAATCATCTTTAAGGACCTTCCACCTGCCTCTAACTTTGTCATTTGTGCCAATGTGCACCATGACCGCTGGGTCCTCACCAGCCCCTCCCAGTAATCTGTCAACCCGATCAGCGATGTGTCGGACTCGAGCGCCAGGTAGGCAGCACTCTGTTCGACGATCCCTGTCTTTGTGACAGATTGCCCTATCTGTTCCCCTAATAATTGAGTCCCCCACTACCAGCACCTGTCTGGCCTGCCCTGCTCTCCTAATTCCCCCTTACTGGAGCAGACACTCCCCCGGCTTTCAGAGAACATGCCTGGCTGCAGCAGTGCTACCCCTGTACTGACAACCCCTCATCTGCCAACTTTGCAAACTTATTGGGGTGCGCCAGATCAGGACTAGCCTCCCTGACGCTCTTCCCTCTACCCCGCTTTCTAACTGTCACCCAGCTTCCTACTTCAGTGTCCTGCAGCTCCACCCTAGCATCCCCCCCCTCATCTATCCCATTGAGCGTCTGCTCAGTGAGCAGAAGACTCCTTTCCATATTGTCTATGTATCTCAGTGTTGCCAGCTGCACATTTAGATCCAAGATTTGGGCTTCCAAATGCACAACGTGCTCACATCTCGCACAGCAGTGTGTACCTCACCCTCGACCGGCTGTTCAAGGACTGCATACATGTGGCAAGATGTACACTGGATGGCATTGGCAATAGTGGAGCACATATCTAATGGGGATTTCACCAGACAGCAAAGATAAGTAAAAATAAATAAAAAGTATTAATAAAATATACAGTAACAGCAATTCAGTAAATCCTCCCTTGTCAACTCCCTGAATCCAAAGTCACTGAATCTCAAGTCACACTTACCACCGTTCACACTTGCGCACCGGTCACACTCAGCTCGCTCACACTCGCTGAAGCAGAAGATTTAAAGAGAGATTTTTTTTTTTTTCTCCTTCAGCAGCAAATCACCCTGCTGCTCTAATGCACTTCCAAAAAAAAATATGTTGGCGCTATATAAATAAAGATTATTATTATTATTATTATTATAGACTGTGCCAATGGGGAGTGCATTATACTATATTGAGGACTATCTGGTGTATTATGCTATATGGAGGCTATCTAGGGGGCCATCATACAGTGTGGAGATTATAGTGTCGGGGCCATCATACAGTGTTGGAGCCATTAAATAGCTTGGGGGGTGTTAAGGGGTCAATATATATACAGTGAGGGGGCATTATACTGTGTATAAGAGAGCATTTAGATTGTGAACCCTATTGGGGATAGTGCCATTAATGTCTGTAAAGCGCTATGAAATTAATGGCGCTATATAAATGAGCAAAATAAATAAATAAATCATACTGTGTATAGGGGAGCTGTACAGGGGGAGACTCAGGACATTATTAAATGTAAAGTGGGCACTTATTGTTATAGGGGAACTCAGGTTACTGTGACTGTCAAAGGGGCACACACAGGGCAATATTACTTTTTAAGGGACAAAATGTGGGCATTGTTTTCTAGGGCACATGCACCAGCATTTCTATATTATAGAGGGGTGCTTTAGATTTTAGAGAGTACAGAGAACCACACAGTAGGTGCAGTAATAGGGACACATACAGCAGCAGCGGCTCAGTATTGGGGTATCAGCAGGATAAGTAGTTTGTGCAGGTTGGGAATAGTCCCATTGGGAACAGTGCTGAAAATGTGAGAAGAGAAAGGTGTCTTTGTTGTAATCTCTGCAGCCGAGTCCCGGCTGGTGAAGTTGTCATGTCGGTCTAGGCCAGATGGAAAAGACGTGACTCCATCAGAAAGAACGTGAGCGGTAAGTCATTATCTATAACTGTGCTGTAATCAGTTATATGTTCCATAGGACTGGTGTCTATCACTGACCATATGGCCGTAATATCAGTATTGGTCTTTATATAGAGATTATTTTCAGCAACAGTGCAGTCATCTGCTGAGGTTCTCCTCCATTATTAGGGTGCGTCACCAGTTGTAATCAAGGTTACCTGGTTAGTGGCCCACTCAGAAGTTTCCCCCCAAACCAAAACCCTAGCTACGCCTCTGCCGCACACCAAAGGAGACGTTCGATGAGATGAAAGAGGTTTATGGTGATGATTCCCCATCATATGATATAGTCAAGAACTGGCATCGGTAATTCAAATGTGGTCAGACTTTGGTGAAAACAGCTACAATTCCTGAGTGACCCCACTCTGCTATTAGTCAACACACCATCCAGGCAGTGGAGGTCGCCATTTTGGAAAATCGCCGTGTAACCATTCGCCACCTAGCCCAAAATGTCAAGATTAGTGTGGGGTCCGTGGAAAAAATCATCCAAAACCATCTTCACATGCATAAGGTATCCGCTCCCTGGGATCCCCAGAAGCAGGAACAAGTCGAATGCTCTCAGACTCTATTGATGATGTGCCATGGAAACCAGGAGGACTTTTTCAACAGACTGATCACACAGGATGAAAGCTGGGTCCATCACTATGATTCTGCGACTAAAGTCCAGTCGATGCAATGGAAGCATCATGACTCACTCCCTCCAAAGAAGGCACGTGCCCAACCGTCGACAGGCAAGGTCAGGCTCACACTATTTTGGGACCAGCATGGAGCAGTATTGAAGGATTTCCTAGCAAAGGGTACCAAGATCACTGGGTCATATTATGCTTCACTGCAGCGGGAAATGTGCGAGGCCATCAAAACCAAGAGACGTGGCAAGCTCACCAAAGGTGTCCGCATTCTGTAATACAATACACCAGTTCACAACTGACATTTTGCCTAAATGGAAACATGCTCCTGTGGCTTTGAAATTCTACCGTATCCCCCTTATTCACCCGACCTCGCACCATCGGACTTCCACCTCTTTCCAACAATGAAGTTATTTTTGAAGGGCAAGCATTTTCAAGTTGATGAGACTCTGACTTACGACAACGTGGCTTTTTTTTTCATTAATGTACACTCTGCACCCCATCTTGACTGGAAAAAACAAAAATGTAGAAATTTTTGCAAATGTATTAAAAAAATAGCAAGTACATGCTAGAAATAGACCGCAATACATCCAAATATGACCAAGGGACAATGATTAGCTGTAACAGAAATATTGTCATACAGAATAATACAAAGCATGAAACAAAATATATGTGTGTGAACATGCAAATGTCCATATGAAAGTAGAGAACATGTATGATGCCAAATACACACAGCAAACCCAAAATGACAATTGCCCGTTCCAAATTGTAACAGACCTAGTTTTTCCACGTGTTTGCTTCACATGGCTCTACGCCTAGGGGTGTGGGTGTATTGTCAGGTTTTACATGTATTTTTAAATGTTTTTAGATGTTTGTTGTGTCCTAGCTGTAATAAAGATTTCCATTTTTTCATTATGTGGATGTGCACACTATTTTTGGTTTGGTCTTTTCTCTTTATATTGCATGTTGGTTATCGAGACTAGGTGATGCACCCCGTGATTATGGTTTGGGTTTATTAGTTTTTATCAGTGGTGCGCCCTCTGCACTATTTTCTGATATTTAATGCCTGTCTGAGACACACAAAGGTGTATGGCACCCAGAGTAAGCTGACGCGAAACACGTGTTGGGGCTGGTGGCGTGGCATCACTCACATCTGATTATAGGTAAGAGCCTTACCAGACACAGTGTGGTGGGTTTACATTAGATCCAATACTAAGCAAAGGCTTACAATGACGCAGCTTTGCTCTCCCCCCACTCTATCTTAGCGATTTGTAAGTTTACATACGCACTATGCACTTTTCTATTGAGTCAAATTCCCTCAGGCGTAGCCAGTGATATACATGCCGTTATCTACCTGATTTTTGCTCTAATTAACTCTGGAATTGATTTACCTGTTGTTTATATGTATGTATAATAATAATGTATATGTTTTTCTGTGAGTTCAATAAATTTTTATTTTTTACATACCATACCTTTCGGACATTTACTCCGTGTTTTCAGTATACAATTCAGTTTGTTTTCAATTCTTCTTGCCCCGTACTAGGCCACCCTATACAGGAACTGGGTCCTGTTACTGGCCATAAGTTATGTTTTCTGTTCTGGTCATTATTCTACTTAAAGTGAACCTGTCAGCAGGATTGGCTCAATAAACTGCAGACAGTGTCAGGTTGGCGCCGTTATACTGATTTAAATTATACCTGGGGTGAAGAAATTCGTCTTGTGGTTGTTGTTTCATCTTTATTTGTAGTTTTCAGTTATTGAGATTATTGTGCTCTGGGGAGGCCTGTGGGGGGGTCTTTATGTGGTGCTCTGTTTACATATGCATCTGTATGGGCTTATGACAGGTCACTGATCCTTCAATGACCTGCCTCCTATTTTACATACTGAATATAGTATTGTGGGGTTACAAAAAAAAATTATTTTAATCAAAATGGCGCCGGAGGTCGCACCTGGGCAGTAGCATCTATGGCGTTCCTATGACCTACAAATGCAAATTGCCTCTTCAGAAAAAAAGAGGACTTGAACTCAATAGCGTCACCTGTTGGAAATAGCGATCCTACAAGTCACAATCAACCCTTTAACGAGTCTTGTAATATGACTTAGGATAAACGCCAAATCAGAATCTCAATTTGCAGACACAGTGTTTCGGGCTATTGGCCCTCGTCAGTGCAAAGTATGAGAACTGATTTGGCTAGGTGAGATGCTCTGGACTGGGGTCTAAGGGTTAAGGTTTCTCCTTGTGGAGAGTGACATACCAGCTCTGGCGTGTCAAGGTAAGGAGGCTTATTCACCGAGCAATGCTCTTCTGGGAAATTTTATATGCAAATTGCTTCTTTAGAAAAAAAGAGGACTTGTACTCTATAGCGCCACCTATTGGAAGTAGCGATCCTACAAGTCACAATCAACCCTTTAACGAGTCTTGTAATATGACTTAGTATAAAAGCCAAATCCTACAAAACCATCCACAACCTGTCCTCTCCCTATATCTCCGATTTAATCTCCCATTATCTTCCCTCACGTAATCTTCGATCCTCCAAGACCTCCTACTATCCTCCACATTTATTCGTTCCTTACACAACCGCCTCCAAGATTTCTCCCGAATATCTCCCATCCTCTGGAAACTGAAAACCCATCTCTTCAGGAAAGCCCACAGTCTGCAATAACCATTCTGCCGCCTCACCACCACCTGAGCTGCCGCTTCACCACCACCAGAGCTGCCGCACCCCCGACCTTCTGTCTCTTCCCCATTATCCTGTAAAATGTAAGTCCACAAGGACAGGGTCCTCTCCCCTCTGTACCAGTCTGTCATCGTAAATTTGTTTACTGTAAACGATATCTATAACTTTGTATGTAACCCCTTCTCATGTACAGCACCATGGAATTAATGGTGCTACATATATAAAAAAATAATAATAATAATAATAATAATACAGATGCTGCTGCACAGGCGCCGCTGCCTTTGCCATTTTGATTAAGATAACTTTTTTTTAACTCCACGAGAGTATAGGATAAAAGCATAAATGCATATAGCCCTATTAGGCATGTATCATGTTACAGCGCAGGCACCATTTTGATGAAGTTAAATTTTTTTTTTGTAACCCCAAATTAGTATATTCAGTGTGTACATAGAAGGCAGGTCAGTGAAGGATCGGTGACCTATCAAAAGCCCATAAGGATGCATATGTAAGCAAAGCACCACATAAAGCCATCGACAAACCGCCCCAGAGCATCACAATCTCAGTAACTGAAGTCTTAAAATACAGATTAAACAACAACCACAAGACGGATTTCATTAACCAAGGTATCATTTTAACCCCTTAATGTCCACTGACGTGCACAGTCCGTCATGGCAAGGTGCCAGTTCCGGCACCAGGACGGACTGTGCACGTCATGCCTTTGATCTACCACTGCGTGTAAACACGCAGTGGTAGATCAGTGCCGACAGCTGTCATAGACAGCTGACAGGCACGGCAAGCGGTGCGGGGACCTTTGCCGTCGGTCCCCGCACCCACAGCGCTGTGATTGGTCAGTCAATCTGACTGACCAAACACAGCAGCGATCGTGCAGGAGAAGCTGAAATTTCAGCTTCCCCAGCGCGATCAGTGCAGGAGCCGGCGCTGCAGTGGCCAGGCTTCCTGCACTGACAGCCAGGAGCGGAGCCCCCACCGCCCCTGGCTGTTAACCCCCTGACTGCTGCGATCCAGCGCGATCGCAGAGCTCAGGGGGGGAGGCAGAGGGTCGGGAGCTCCCTCTGCCTCAGATCGGCGCCCTGCAAATACATCTCTGCCTTGATGACCCGGGGGTTGTCATGACAACCTCCGGGTCAACTACCTACGGGAAGCTGCTGTGATCATGTCACAGCAGCTTTCATCATAGGTACAATGCATTGCAATGCTGGAGCATTGCAATGCATTGTAACTGCAATAAAAAGTAAAAAAAGTGAAAGTCCCATAAAGGGACAAGTTAAAAAAAATCATTTTTAAAAAAAATTGTAAAAAAAATATTAAAAAATAATTTTAAAAAAATCCCCTAAAAAATACACATTTTTATGTAATAAAAAAAATAAAAAACAAAAAAATACACGTTTGGTAACGCCACGTCCGTAAAAATCCCATCTATAAAAGCGTAACCCTAGTTAACCCCTTCAGTGAAAGCCGTAAAAAAAAAAAAAAGTAGTAAATTATACTTTTTCCAAGCGGTATCATCATACCGCTTGGAAAAAGTGCAATAACACACGATCAAAAAGTCAGATATAAATAATCATGGTACCGCTGAAAACGTCATCTTGTCCCGCAAAAAACAAGCCGCTATACAGCATCATCAGCGAAAAAATAAAAAAGTTATAGCTCGCGGAATAAACTGATGCAAAAATAATTATTTTTTCTATAAAATTTTTTATTGTGTAAAAAACGCCAAAACATAAAAAAAAATATATAAATGAGGTATCGCTGTAATCGTAGTGACCCGAAGAATGAAGCTGCTTTATCAATTTTACCACACGCGGAACGGAGGAAAAAAAAAAAAAAAACAATTCCTGAATTGCTGGTTTTTGTTCATTCTGCTTCCACAAAAATCGGAATAGGAAGCGATCAAAAAACGTTATGTGCCCGAATATGGTACCAATAAATATGTCAGCTCGTCCCGCAAAAAATAAGCCCACAGATAACTCTGTCGGCCGAAATATGGAAAAATTATAGCTCTCAAAATACGGCGATGCAAAAATTTCTTACAAAAAATTATTCCAAAAAAAAGCGTCTTTTAGTGTGTGACAGAAGCTAAACATGAAAAAAGGATGTAAATCTGGTATCGCTGTAATCGCACCGATCCGAGGAATAAAGTCGCCTAATCACTAATACCGCACGAGGAACGGCGTAAAAAAGAAAACCAATTCTTCACCTTTTGTAGATTTGTTCATTGTGCCTCCCAAAGATCGCAGTAAGGCGATCACAGTGGTTCCCCCCCACATATGGGGTATCAGCGTACTCAGGACAAAATACACAATAGCTTTTGGGTCCTATTTCTCCTGTTACCCTTAGAAAAATAAAAATTTGGGGGCAAAAAGGTCATTTTTGTGGAAAAAAAATATGATTTTTTTATTTTCACGGCTCTACGTTATAAACTTCTGTGAAGCCCTTGGGGGTTCAAAGTGCTGACCACACATCTAGATAAGTTCCTTGGGGGTCTAGTTTGCAAAATGGGGTCATTTGTGGGGGGTTTCTACTGTTTAGGCACATCAGGGGCTCTCCAAGCGCGACATGACACCCGCAGACCATTCCATCAAAGTCTGCATTTAAAAACGGTGCTCCTTCCCTTCCGATCTCTGCCATGCATCAAAATAGTGGTTCCCCCCCACATATGGGATATCAGCGTACTCAGGACAAATTGCACAATAGCTTTTGGGGTCCTATTTCTCCTGTTACCCTTAGAAAAATAAAAATTTGGGGGCAAAAAGGTCATTTTTGTGGAAAAAAATATGATTTTTTTATTTTCACGGCTCTACGTTATAAACTTCTGTGAAGCCCTTGGGGGTTCAAAGTGCTCACCACACATCTAGATAAGTTCCTTGGGGGGTCTAGTTTCCAAAATGGAGTCACTTGTGGGGGGTTTCTACTGTTTAGGCACATCAGGGGCTCTCCAAACGTGACATGACACCCGCAGACCATTCCATCAAAGTCTGCATTTGAAAAAGGCGACTCCTTCCCTTTCGAGCTCTGCCATGCGTCAAAATAGTGGTTTACCCCCACATATGGGGTATCAGCATACTCAGGACAAATTGCACAATAACTTTTGGGGTCCTGTTAGCCTTTGGAAAATAACAATTGGGGGTGGAAAGATCATTTTTGTGGAAAAGATATGATTTTTTAATTTTACTGCTCTACGTTATAACCTTCTGTGAAGCCCTTGGGGGTTCAAAGCTCTCACCACACATCTAGATAAGTTCCTTCGGGGGTCTAGTTTCCAAAATGGGGTCACTTGTGTGGGGTTTCCACTGTTTAGGCACACAGGGGCTCTCCAAATACGACATGGCGTCCAATCTCAATTCCAGCCAAAAAAGTCAAATGTCGCTGCTTCCCTTCCGAGCTCTGCCATGCGCCCAAATAGTGGTTTACCCCCACATATGGGGTATCAGCGTACTCAGGACTAATTGCACAATAACTTTTGGGGTCCTTTTATCCTTTGGAAAATAAAAATTGGGATGAAAAGATCATTTTTGTGGAAAAAATATGATTTTTTAATTTACGGCTCTACGTTATAACCTTCTGTGAAGCGCTTGGGGGTTAAAAGCTCTCACAACACATTTAGGTAAGTTCCTTGGGGGGTCCAGTTTCCAAAATGGGGTCACTTGTGGGGGGTTTCCACTGTTTAGGCACACAGGGACTCTCCAAATGCGACATGGCGTCCAATCTCAATTCCAGCCAAAAAAGTCAAATGGCGCTGCTTCCCTTCCGAGCTCTGCCATGCGCCCAAATAGTGGTTTACCCCCACACATGGGGTATCGGTGTACTGAGGAGAAATTGTACAACAAATATTGTGGTTCATTTTCTCCTGATACCCTTGACAAAATTTAAAAAAATTGTGTCGAAAGAAAAATTTGGGGAAAAAAAGTTAAATGTTCATTTTTTCCTTCCACATTGCTTCAATTCTTGTGAAGTACCTAAAGGGTTAATAAACTTCCTGAATGTGGCTTTGAACACGTTGAGGGGTGCAGTTTTTAGAATGGTGTCACTTTTGGGTATTTTCTGTCATATTGACCCCTCAAATTCACTTCAAATGTGAGGTGGTCCCTAAAAAATGGTTTTGTAAATTTTGTTGGAAAAATGAGAAATTGCTGGTCAACTTTTAACACTTATAACTTCCTAACAAAAAAAAATGTTGGTTCCAAAATTGTGCTGATGTAAAGTAGACATGTGGGAAATGTTATATATTAACTAATTTTTGTGACATATCTCTCTGATTTAATGGCATAAAAATTAAAAGTTTGAAAATTGCAAAATTTTCAAAATTTTTGCCATATTTCCGTTTTTTTCATAAATAAACGCAAGTTATATTGAAGAAATTTTACCACTATCATGAAGTACAATATGTCACGAGAAAACAATCTCAGAATCCGTAGAAGCGTTCCAGAGTTATAACCTCATAAAGAGACAGTGGTCAGAATTGTAAAAATTGGCCTGGTCTTTAACCTACAAAATGGCTTGGTCATTAAGGGGTTAATCAGTATAACGGTCCCGACCTGACACTGTCTGTAGTTTACTGTGCACAATCCTGCTGACAAGTTCTCTTTAAGGGTGGTCATCTCAAAGAGGTTTCACTGTATGCGATATTATGTATATAATGAAAAAATAGTAAAACAACTAACATTATTCTTGGTCTTCCCATTCCGGCATCTGCTTAGTGAACTTTTTTTGAACCGTCAACTGCTACTTAATTTTATAACGTTTCCTTTCAAGCCGTCCTCCCAACAACTGTAGAATCTAATTGCGCTTTAATTTAATTATTCATGCAATTCTATGACAAGGTTTCGCTTTGGTGCCTTAAAAGTCAACTTGACTGGTGTTTTAATAGGCAGCATTTGGTGACGATAAACCTAAATTAACAATTTGTATCTTTAATAGACGCCAGACACCTGAATGCTACACTGCTGCCTTTGAAAAGGAATAACATGTTTGTGACTTATCTAAGTCACTTAGCAACAGAGATCTACAGAACGCATTGGTACACATTTTGTTTACTCACTTGCTAGAATAAAAATCTCAAATGATCATCATATTTTTCTATAAAAGTATAGGAGAAATGAAAGAATAATAATATTGAGGTCTTTTGTTCCATGCACAATATACTAAGTGCTTCATAGGTGTAACACTGAGAAACTCTCCGTAAAGTACCCCAAGCGCCTGTATGTCAGGAGCCATCATAACAATTGTATTAACAGCACAAAGGAAATTCAGACAATTGTGCTTTGTATTTGTATTCTGAGCTCATGGATCTTCATTAGCGTTTTGGTTCGCTTCCACATAGCTGTCCAGAATCTAATCTATTATTATGAACGCTCAACAAAGACCTGACGGATAATAATATTTAATAAACAACTGTTAATAGAGGAAGCCAAAAACTAATATCATTGTGTAAAAACTGGGCAGCAGCTGAGATAGGTAGACGGGATTAAACAATCAGGATCTTTCTGCAGAAAATAAAGTAACAAAGAATCAACAGAATAACTGTGATGGGACTCGAGATACAGGATAATAAGTTAGGATAATAAGGCAATGGAGAGGAATTTTGTAACATTCACAACTATTTATATTCCTCTAAAATAAAAAAAAATATATAGAAATAGAAGTCTTGGCTTGTGAAGTCTCATAATATTAGATCTAGCCATTTTGGCATACTGAGAAGCTTATTGTTACAGCTATGAACAGATTTAAAGTACAATAGTTTCATATAAATTAACAATAAAGACAATTCTTTAGCAGGCTATTGAATGAAGGTGCAAAAATTGTCAGTAGGAAGTGTATAAAGGAAAATGGGCTCTTGACTTGGGATAAGATGTTCTGTTCAGACTCGTAGTGATCACATCAACCTTGATTTTATTGAGTATACAATATCTGGGTTACTTGGTCTACAAGTAACCTATGTTTTAACATGTTATACCTTTGTTTTCAAATGCATGTTTTACATGAAAATAATTACACAGAAAATGATTTTATAATTTATTTTTAATTACTTTCAAATTGCAGTCCTTTGGCCTGCTGTGTTCCCTTCCTGACAGTCAGCAGCCACATGCTGGGACTGTATATGTTCAGGGTCACACAATTATCTGCAGATTCCTATCCACTTAATTAATAATTCCCCAAATTTTAATCAGCACTTTCTAAATCTATCCCAATTCAAACAAAATATCTGGAAAACTCATCTGTCAGCAGCACACTGGTAATAAGAATGATGGAGAGAAACAAGCACGCAAGTATTTCATGTGGATGGTCCTTTTCTGCTTCTTTTCAAAAAGTGGCTTCCTCATGCTGCTAGACACCCACAAGGAAAAGGATGCAAGTGGTGTGAGCAAAACAAAGGTCACATGGAGGGTGTCTCTCAATACAAAATGACTGTTCAAACCAAGCACAGGCAATTGGTGCACCCTTAGAGTATCCAAGCAATTCAGTGCACCTTCCGGCCTAATAGCTTTACAGGAGCCAGAGGAGAATGAAGGTAGATGCAAAACAAGTGGGAAGATGCCTTAAACGGCTCACCACACCAAGGGTGCAACTGAACACTTGTACTTGGTTTGAGCAGTTACTGACAAACTAAAAACTTAAAACTAATTAACCCCTTTACCCCGAAGCCCATTTTCACTTTCCTGACAAGGCCAATTTTTTCAATTCTGACCACTGTCACTTTATGAGGTAATAACTCTGGAACGCTTCCATGGATCCTGGTGATTCTGAGACTGTGTTTTTTTTGTGACATATTGTACTTCATGATAGTGACATGGCTACATGGCTGATAGTGTCACTAAATCTGTCACATATGTGAGGTATATATAAAGTTATCTAGGGTAGTAGAGGTAACCGTACAGTGCTAGTGACCCCCTGACGAAGGCGGATTGCCGAAACGTGCGTTGGGGTGGACGCCATCCAGGAGAGGGAGCTTTACTTTCAATTGTAAGTCCACTTTCTACTACTAATTCTGTAATATTTGTTTAATAACCTGATGGGTTATTTTTTTCTGGATGCTGCCATTTGATGTGCTCACTAGTAGTATGGCTGTATGCACCAGCATCTCGGTTTGGTAGGTATACTTAATACAGCTATTTTACATTTACACTGTACAGTTACATCGACTACCTTAGATAACTTTTTATATACCTCACATATATGACAGATTTAGTGCCATTGTCAGTCATGTAGTTTCAATCACATAGAATTACCAGGCACTAACATTATATTTCCATTTTCTCCCTCCTAACTACTGTCTTTTCAACATCTGGGTGTGCGGCCCTGCTTTTATTAGTCTTTTTAATCTTTTCCATTAACATTGTTTTGTGCTCTTTTGTTGTCACCTGATGTAATAAAATATAATTTATTATGGTTCACTATATTGTGTATATGAACTTTATAGTTGTTTTTTTCCAGCAGGTGAAGGATTGGTTTTATTTGTTTCTTCACCGTTTCTCGAGCAGTATAAATGATTAGGCGACTTTATTCTTCGGGTCAGTGCGATTACAGCGATACCAGATTTATATCAGGTGTTTTACGTTTGGCTGTTGTCACACTAAAAGACGCTTTTTATTGCAAACACTACTTTTTGCATCACCATATTTAAACAGTAATATTTTTTTCTATATTTCATCCGACAGAGTCATGTTATGGCTTCGTTTTTGCGGGACGAGTTGACGTTTTTATTGGTGTAATTATTGGTATGATTTTCGGGCACATGGCATTTTTTGACCACTATTCTGATTTTTGGGAGGCAGAATGAACAAAAACCAGCAATTCAGGAATTGTTTTTTGGAGTTTTTTTCATACAGATCCGCGTGTGGTAAAATTGGTAAGGCAACTTTTATTCTTCGGGTCAGTACGATTACAGTGATACCACATTTATATTTTTTTATGTTTTGGTGCTTTTACACAATAAAAACTATTTTATGGAAAAAATCATTATTTTTGCATCGCTTTATTCTGAGAGCTGTAACCTTTATATTTTTCCACTGATGGAGCTGTATAGTGGCTTTTAATTGTGGAACAAGATGATGTTTTTAGCAGTACCATTTTTATTTACATTCTTTTTTTTCAGTTTTTGTTCTGCGCTATAATGATAAAGCATAATGTTTTTGTCTCACTTTTATTTATTTATTATATAGTGTTCATTGAAAGGGTTAGCTTGCATGACAGTTTTAAAGGTGGGATCGTTCCGGATAAGTCAATACCAAATATGTGTATTTTTTTTATATAAAAAAACCTATTTATTGGATTAATATTTTTTCCTTCTTTATTTGGGGATTTTTTAAAAAATATTTTTAATAACTTTTTTTTTTACATTGTCCCACAATGGGACATCATCCTTATTCTGACAGATCGCTGATCTGATTCTCTGCAATGCTTCTGCACTGCAGGGTATCAGAGCAGCGTCTGACAGGCAGGGAGGAGGCCTGTCAACACTTGCTCTTAGCAGGTGCTCACACACCAACTTCAATGAAGGACCTTAAAGGACCCTGCGACCATCTTGCGGCCCGGAGTCATCATAGAGACGCTGTGCGATCACGTTGTGCCAATGGGAGAAGGCAGGGAGCTCAATCCCTCTGCGATGCTCCTCGATGTCGTTATCACTATTGACAGGGTCATCAGAGGGGCTAAATGTCCGTGATCGGTGCTAGCACTGATCGTGGGTGTTGCTGCAGGGTGTCAGCTCTCACACTGAGCTGACACCTGCACCTGATCGAAGTGGCACTTAGGATGAGCCAGCGCAATTGAGAAGAAATATATATAGCGGTTTGCGGGAACGCAGCTCCCACGGTGCCAAATAAATATACGGCGCATGTCAGGTAGGGGTTAAAAAAGCAATAATACCAACAATAAACTGTCACGCCAGTATAAGGACCCAGGCTCAAAAAGACTACCATAGACAGACTTGGCGCGAGCACATCCATCTGGCAAATTCCCAAGGAACCTCAGCCTTCATCCTTTCTTTAAGCATTATACAAAGATCTGGTTTTACAACGCGGTACACTGGATTGCTTCCATGGAAGAGCTGCTGGCCAGAAGAGTAAGCCAGATGCAAGAGGGGTAATCACACAGGGTCATTACCAAGAGGTCACATCAACAACAAAATCAGAAAGCAAGATGATCAAAATACAATACAAGGTCAGAGAACAGTACATACAAAATAGCACAGAGGAGAAATGTTTCAGCGTGACCAGGTTTTAGCAGAACTGAATAACTATCAGCTACAGACTGTCTGCTGGGGTTTACATAGTAAGGAGCCCCAACCATGGCTGCAAGCAGAGAGCTAATTACATACCAGCTCACTACAGCAAAACACAGATGGACAGGAAAGTGATAACTAGTCTCAGCAATCTAAAAACTAAACTGACACATGCTGTTGACATACAGTAGTAACCATAGTTTATGTGCAGTGCCACCAAGAGACAAGGGCAGCAGTATATTCAGACATAGACGTGACACAAACTGGGGAGAATAAGCAATACTATGAAATATTCCTCCAAAAAATCATAACTGTTGGAATAATGCATAATGATTTGTATGTATTGCAACAACTACTACTGTACTGTTTGATATGTTGTGCATATTGTGAGGTTGTTAACAAAGTTTTGTAAACAAAAAAAAAAAAACCTCACTCACAGACAGGATGCCTCCTCCTTCTCTTCCTGTGTTGTTGTAGTGTTTTTCATGCTGCAGCCAAAGCAGATATCAGGCTGATCACATTTCATGCTGTGTTGTAAGCTGTCTATACTGGATGTGAATAAATCTAAATTCTCTGTTGCTGACTCCGGATGTTACGCTGGTTAATCCGCTGCTAACAGATTATGGGCCCAGAGTTCCCAGAGTGCCCAGAGTCCTATAGTCCCAGAGATCCCAAGAACACAGAGAAAAGAAAGAAAGACAGCAAAGATGGCCACCAGCAGCAGCAACTCCATGAAGTTTACAGTACCAAGTCTCACTAACCAGAACTATCAATCCTGGAAATTCAAAGTGAAGATGCTGCTGATAAGGGAAGGCACGTGGAAATACCCACAGGAGCCTAAACCTGACCCAGTACCACAGGAGTGGATAGAGATGGATCAGAAACACAGAGTACCATATCACTCAGCATAGATGATGATCAGATTGTTCATGTGTGTAAATGTGATACTGCTAGAGAAATGTGGGAGCAGTTGCAAAAGGTACATGAGAGGATTAATTTAAGCAATAAACTGTATCTTATGAGAAAACTGTACCAGTCTAAGATACAGAAAGGTCAGGATATGCAGGAGTATATCAGGAGTATTCTAGAGCTTGTAGAACGCTTGAGAGGCATTGGGGAAGATCTGAAGGACTTTCATGTAGCCGCATTACTGCTAAGTGGTCTTCCAGAGAGCTATGACACGCTTGTGACCGCACTAGGTGCGCGCCCAGATGATGAGCTTACTCTGGAGTATGTAAGAGGGAAGCTTATAGATTAATATAAACGGAAGGCAGAATGTATAAGCACCAAGACAGAGCCTGCTTTACAAACACAGAGTCTATATGATAACAGAAAGCACATAAAAGAAACACGTGAATGTTTTGTTTGCAAGAAATCAGGACATTTGAAAGCCGACTGCAGAGTTTGGAAAGCTAGAATGAATCAGCTGAAAAAGCAAAACAGTCAGCAAAGGGTTAAGAGTGCTGTGTCTGGAGAAAATGATTCTGTGAATACTGAAATTGCATTTACTGTCAGTGCAAATACATCAAAGCATGCATGGTGTATAGACTATGGAGCAACTAGTCACATGACTAATAACAGAGACTTCTTTTCTAAGCTTAATCAAAATAAGTCAGAGAAAGTGATTATGGCTAATGGTCAGTACATGAGTTCAGAAGGCATAGGAAATGGTTATATTGATTGTCAAATCTCACCAACACAAAGCAGGAAGATCCAGTAAAAGATGTGCTCTATGTGCCTAGTCTTGAGAGTAATTTACTATCTGTGAAGAAACTCACAAAACAAGGAAATTAAGTTACATTTAAGCATGATAGCTGCATCATCTCAAAAGAGGGTCACACACTAGCAGAGGGAAAAATCACAGATGAACTTTATCAGCTGAAATGTAAAGAGTGTGTGTATACTGCTCAACAAGAAGAGCACAATAACTGTATTCATGTATGGCATAGGCGTCTGGCACACAGAGACCCAGAAGCAATAAGAAAGTTAGTTCAGAAGCAACTAGCTGATGATATCACAATTGATCTATGTAACCAGACAATGAAGTGTACTAGCTGCATCAAAGGGAAAATGTCTAGAAAAGCTGTTCCTAAGAGAAGTACTACAAGAACAGAACAGCCACTAGATTTAATACACACAGATGTCTGTGGTCCAATGAGCACTCAGACTCCTGGGAAGAAAAGATATTTTCTCACATTTATTGATGATCATTCCAGATATACAGTTGTCCATCTGCTTCACAGCAAGATAGAAGTTCCAGAGAAACTTGATATATCTAGCTGAGGTATATAATAAATTTGGAAGAATGCCAAAGATTCTACGTGCAGATAATGGGACTGAATATACAAGCAATGAGACACAGAGCATTCTAAAGAAAAATGGAATCCTATTTCCGACCACTGTACCGTACAACCCTGAGCAAAATGGTGTTGCGGAAAGAAGGAACCAAACACTCTGTGAAAGTGCAAGAAGTATGTTATTTATGCAAATCTGCCTACAACATATTGGGGTGAGGCAATCATGACAGCTTGCTATCTTCAGAACAGACTACCAGGTAAAGCTACAGAGAAAACTCCATTTGAGCAATGGAACAGCAGAAAGCCAAAACGACACCACATAAGAATATTCAGAAGTAAAGCATTTGCACATATTCCCAAAGAAAAGCGAACTAAGTGGGAATCTCACGCTAAAGAAGGTATCCTGGTAGGCTACAGTGAAACCCAGAAAGGTTATAGGATTCTTCACCCAGAAACAAACAAGGTCACAATAAGCAGAGATGTAGTGATTGATGAGAACTTTGTATCACCCAAGTTTTGTGACATCACACCAGTAGTCCAGCTGAAGTCACAATTACAAGACAACAACAAGGAGGATGTAGAAGTCTGGCTGGATTCTTCAACCACTGAAGGAACAACAGAAAAATCAGAAGAATCTGAAATCAGAAGATCGTCAAGATCAAACAAAGGTATACCAGCTAAACGTCTATCCTACATTGTCAAGACACTACCTGAGTCAGAGCCCAGTCATGGGATGAAATGCAAGGACTACCTATCCATGAAAGAACAAAGTGGATTGATGAAGCTAATGAGGAAATCAAGTCGCTTCATCAACTCCAAACTTGGAAACTCACCAAGCTACCACAGGGCAAAAAGGCAATCAAGTGCAAGTGGGTCTTTAAAACCAAATATGACTCTGAAGGTAAAGTCCACAGATTTAAAGAAGGTTGGTCGCAAAAGGATATTCTCAAAAGTATGGCGAAGATTACGATGCTACATTTGCTCCAGTCGCTAAACAGACTACGTTCAGAGCTTTGTTAGCTGTAGCTGCTGTACAAAAGATGTATGTCAGACATTTGGATATAAAAACTGCTTTCTTAAATGGTGACATTGAGGAGGACTTATACATGACTCAACCTGAAGGTTATGTAAAAGAGGTGAAGAGAATCTTGTTTGCAAACTACAAAAATCTCTCTATGGTCTTAAGCAATCAGCAAGAGCATGGAACACCAAGATGAATAAAGTCTTGTTGGAAGAAGAATTTAAAAGAGGTCAAGCAGATCCATGCTTATACACAAAATATACAGATGGAAAGTGGATGTATATTCTCTTATATGTGGACGATGTGATTGTAGTTCATCAAGAAGACGCAGAAATTGGAAAAATGACTGAAATTCTGAATCAGCATTTTGAAACAAAAGACCTTGGAAGTGTGACATATTATCTAGGAATCCAAATCCAGAGAGAGGAAGATGGGAGTTTTCTTCTAAACCAAAGTGCAAAAATGATTTCGATTCTGAATCAATTTGGAATGTCAGAGGCCAAAGGTATATCAACCCCAATGGAACCATCCTACCTGAAGCTGGAAGAAGAAGATGACCTGTTGCCTCACAATGAGAAATATCGTCAGGCAGTGGGGGCACTTCTGTACATATCAACTATGACTCGACCGAATATCACAACAACAGTTGGAATCCTTTGCAGATATGTGGAAAAACTGCGCCAAAGAGACTGGAATGCTGTTAAAAGACTTCTGCGATATTTGAAAGAAACGCAAGATGTAAATTTAAAACTATCTGCAGCGGGAGATCTAGAACTTACCGGCTATGTAGATGCGAATTGGGCTGGTGATTCGCGTGATCGTAAATCCACAAGCAGATACTTGTTTAAAGTTGGAGAAAGTTCAATCTCCTGGTCTAGTAGGAAACAAGTGTCTGTTGCCTTGTCATCCACAGAAGCGGAGTATGTGTCCGCAGCCTATACAAGCCAGGAGGTCGTTTGGCTAAGACAATTGATGGACGATCTTGGCAAACCGTCAACTCAGCCGACGGTGATTTATGAGGACAACCAAGGATGCATTAAACTTGCATGCAGTGAAAAGATCAGTGCTAGAACCAAGCACATTGACATCAGACACCATCATCTACGTGATTTGATAGATCGTGGCATAATTCAGTTTGTCTATTGTGAAACTGATAAGATGCTAGCTGACATTATGACAAAGCCATTGCCACAAGCCAGGTTCCAAGAATTGAGAAACACAATGGGAATAAGAGGATAAGTAGTTGTTGAGTGGGGGTGTTGGAATAATGCATATTGATTTGTATGTATTGCAACAACTACTACTGTACTGTTTGATATGTTGTGCATATTGTCAGGTTGTTAACAAAGTTTTGTAAAAAAAAAAAAAAACCTCACTCACAGACAGGATGCCTCCTCCTTCTCTTCCTGTGTTGTTGTAATGTTTTTCATGCTGCAGCCATAGCAGATATCAGGCTGATCACATTTCATGCTGTGTTGTAAGCTGTCTATACTGGATGTGAATAAATCTACATTCTCTGTTGCTGACTCCGGATGTTACGCTGGTTAATCCGCTGCTAACAATAACTTTGCTTCCAATGTAGCTACTCATTGCCTCTTTATGCAGTTGGCATCAACTCTGGTTGGCATGAGTAAACAAATTAAATTCATCCCAATTATCCAATGTGTAATAGCAAATTTAACCTCTTCTACCAAAAATAGCGCAACATACAGTGCCATTTTTCCTTGAAAGCAATGGAAATCTTGATGGAACCTATTAAAAGTCAATTTTGTCCAACAGTCTTTGTTCAAACATAAAATATGACAAAAAAACAGCAAAAATAATGTTTCATTCTTTAAGTCATTTAACCCCTTACTGCCATCGGACGTACTATCCCGTCCATGGTACCTGGGCCCGTATGACCGGGGACGGGATAGTACGTCATAGGCGATCAGCTGCGCTCCTGAGGGGAGCGCAGCTAATCGCCGCCGGGTGTCAGCTGATTATCACAGCTGACACCCATGACTGTGTGTCAGGAGCGGTCACGGACCGCTCCCGGCACATTAACCCCTAGCACACCGCGATCAAACATGATCGCGGTGTACTGGGGGCACAGGGGAGGATCGCGCAGGGTGGGGGCTCCCTGCGCGCCCCCCTGAGACCCTCAGAGCAGCGCGATGTGATCGCGCTGTTCTGAGGGCTTCCTCCCTCCCAGGACCCGGATCCAAGATGGCGCCGGGGTCCTGGAGGGAGGCGGCTACCTCAGTGCCTGCCAAGAGCAGGCACTGAGAAGCCTGCATCTATGCCTGTGCGATCGCTGGTGTGACAGAGTGCTGTGCACACTGTCACACCAGCGATCTGATAAAATACTGTGATGTCCCACCCTGGGACAAAGTAAAAAAGTTAAAAAAGTAAAAATAAACATGTGTAAAAAAAAAATCCAAAATAAATAAAAAAAAAAAAAAATATTCCCCAATAAATTCACTTCTTCCTGTAAATAAAAAAAAAAAAACAATAAAAGTACACATATTTGGTATCGCCGCGTCCGTAACGACCCCCCCTATAAAATTGTCCCACTAGTTAACCCCTTTAGTGAACCCCTTAAAAAAAAAAAAAAAAACGAAGCAAAAAATCAATGCTTTATCATCATACCGCCGAACAAAAAGTGGAATAACACGCGATCAAAAAGACCGATATAAAAAAACATGGTACCGCTGAAAACGTCATCTTGTCCCGCAAAAAACGAGCCGTCACAAAGCATCATCAGCGAAAAAATAAAAAGTTATAGCTCGCAGAATAAAGCGATGCAAAAATAATTATTTTTTATATAAAATTGTTTTTATTCTATAAAAGCGCCAAAACATGAAAAAATGATATAAATGAGGTATCGCCATAATCGTACTGACCCGAAGAATAAAACTGCTTTATCAATTTTACCACACGCGGAACGGTATAAACGTCTCCCCCAAAAGAAATTCATGAATTGCTGATTTTTGTTCATTCTAACCTCCCAAAAAATCGAAATAAAAAGCGATCAAAAAACGTCACGTGCTCGAAAATAGTACCAATAAAAACGTCAACTCGTCCCGCAAAAAATAAGACCTCACATGACTCTGTGGGCCAAAATATGCAAAAATTATAGCTCTCAAAATGTGATGATGCAAAAACTATTTTTGCAATAAAAAGCGTCTTTTAGCGTGACAGCTGCCAATCATAAAAACCTGCTATAAATAGTAAATCAAACCCCCCTTTATCACCCCCTTAGTAAGGGAAAAATAATAAAATTAAAAAAAAGTATTTATTTCCATTTTCCCATTAGGGTTAGGGTTAGGGTTGCGGCTAAAGTTAGGGTTAGGGTTGGCGCTAAAGTTAGGATTAGGGTTAGGGTTGGGATTAGGGGTGTGTTAGGGTTAGGTTTGTGGTTAGGGTTGGGACTAGGGTTAGGGGTGTGTTGGGGTTAGAGTTGGAGTTAGAATTGGGGGGTTTCCGCTGTTTAGGCACATCAGGGGCTCTCCAAATGTGACATGGCGTCTGATCTCAATTCCAGCCAATTCTGCGTTGAAAAAGTCAAACGGTGCTCCTTCACTTCTCAGCTCTGCCATGCGTCCAAACAGTAGTTTATCCCCACATATGGGGTATCAGCGTACTCTGGACCCCAAGAGTTATTGTGCAATTTGTCCTATTTCTTCTGCTACCCTTGGGAAAATAAAAAACTGGGGGCGAAAATATCATTTTTGTACAAAAAAAAATATTTTTTTGTTTTTACGGCTGTACATTATAAACTTCTGTGAAGCACTTGGGGCTTCATAGCGCTCACCACACATCTAGATAAGTTCCTTGTGGGGTCTAGTTTCCAAAATGGGGTCACTTGTTGGGGATTTCCACTGTTTAGGCGCATCAGGGGCTCTCCAAATGCGACATGACGCCCCCAGACCATTCCATCAAAGTCTGCAATCCAAAACGTCACTACTTCCCTTCCGAGCCCCAACGTGTACCCATACAGTAGTTTTCTCCCACATATTGGATATCAGCGTACTCAGGACAAATTGGACAACAACTTTTGGGGTCCAATTTCTCCTGTTACCCTTGTAAAAATAAAATATTGGGGCAAAAAAATCATTTTTGCAAAAAAAAAAAGGATTTTTTATTTTTACGGCTGTGCGTTATAAACTTCTGTGAAGCACTTCGGGGTTCAAAGTGCTCACCACACATCTAGACAAGTTCCTTGTGGGGTCTATTTTCCAAAATGGGGTCACTTGTGGGGGGTTTCCACTGTTTAGGCGCATCAGGGGCTCTCCAAATGCGACATGACGCCCCAGACCATTCCATCAAAGTCTGCAATCCAAAACGTCACTACTTCCCTTCCGAGCCCTGACGTGCGCCCATACAGTAGTTTTCTCCCACATATTGGGTATCAGCGTACTCAGGACAAATTGGACAACAACTTTTGGGGTCCAATTTCTCCTGTTACCCTTGTGAAAATAAAATATTGGGGCAAAAAAAATCATTTTTGTAAAAAAAAAAAGGATTTTTTATTTTTACGGCTGTACCTTATAAACTTCTGTGAAGCACTTCGGGGTTCAAAGTGCTCACCACACATCTAGATAAGTTCCTTGTGGGGTCTATTTTCCAAAATGGGGTCACTTGTGGGGGTTTCCACTGTACAGGTGCATCAGGGGCTCTCCAAATGTGACATGACGCCCCCAGACCATTCCATCAAAGTCTGCAATCCAAAACGTCACTACTTCCCTTCCGAGCCCTGACGTGCGCCCATACAGTAGTTTTCTCCCACATATTGGGTATCAGCGTACTCAGGACAAATTGGACAACAACTTTTGGGTTCCAATTTCTTCTGTTACCCTTGTGAAAATAAAATATTGGGGACGAAAAAATCATTTTTGTAAAAAAAAAAAGATTTTTTATTTTAAGGCTGTACGTTATAAACTTTAGTGAAACACCTGGGGGTTAAAAGTTCTCACCACACATCTAGATAAGTTCCTTGAGGGTCTAGTTTCCAAAATGGTGTCATTTATGGGGTTTCCACTGTTTAGGCAGATCAGGAACTCTCCAAACACGACATGGCGTCCAGCCAATTCTGCGTTGAAAAAGTCAGACGGCGCTCCTTCCCTTCCAAACTCTGCCATGCTCCCAAACAGTGGTTTACCCCCACATATGGGGTATCAGCGCATTCAGGACAAATTGCACAATAACTTTTGGAGTCTTGTTACCCTTGGAAAAATAAAAATTGGGGTGAAAAGATCATTTTTGTGGAAAAAATATGATTTTTAAATTTTACGGCTCTACGTTGTAAACTTGTGTGAAGCACTTGGGGGTTCAAATTGCTCACCAAAGATCTAGAAAAGTTCCTTAGGGGGTCTAGTTTCCAAAATGGGGTCATTTGTGGGGGTTTCCACTGTTTAGGCACATCAGGGGCTCTCCAAATGCAACATGGCATCCAATCTCAATTCCAGCCAATTTTGGTTGGAAAAAGTCAAATGGTGCTCCTTCCATTCCGAGCTCTGCCGTGCGCCAAAACAGTGGTTCCCACCCACATATGGGGTATCAGCGTACTCAGGACAAATTGGACAACAACTTATGTGGTCCAATTTCTCCTGTTACCCTTGAGAAAATAAAAAATTAGTGACTAAAAGATAATTTTTGTGGGAAAAAAAATAGGATTTTTTATTTTCATGCCCGGGCATTATAAACTTGTGTGAAGCACTTGGGGGTTCAAAGTGCTCACCAAAGATCTAGATAAGTTCCTTAGGGGGTATAGTTTCCAAAATGGGGTCACTTGTGGGGGTTTCCACTGTTTAGGCTCATCTGGGGCACTGCAAACGGAACATGACCCCCATCAACGTCTGCATTCCAAAACGTTACTACTTCCTTTCCAAGCCCTGCCGTGCACCCAAACAGTTCCCCCCCCCCACATATGGGGTATCAGCGTACTCAGGACAAATTGGACAACAACTTTTGGGGTCCAATTTCCTTGGGAAAATTCAAAAATTTGGGACTAAAAAATCATTTTTGTGGAAAATTGTTTTTTTTTTTTTTCACACCCAGGCATTATAAGCTTTTGTGAAACACTTGGGAGTTCAAAGTGCTCACAACAGATCTAGATAAGTACCTTAGGGGGTCTAGTTTCCAAAATGGTGTCACTTGTGGGGGTTTCCACTGTTTAGGCACATCAGGGGCTCTCCAAACACGACATGGCGTCCAATCTCAATTCCAGCCAATTTTAGTTTGAAAAAGTCAAACGGCGCTCCTTCCCTTACGAGCTATGCCGTGTGCCCAAACAGTGGTTTTCCCCCACATATTGGGTATTGGCGTACTCAGGAGAAATTGCATAACAACCTTATCTGTCCATTTTCTCCTTTTACCCTTGTGAAAATAAAAAAAAAGTTTGTAAAAGATCATTTTTGTGGCTAAAAAGTTAAATATTCATTTTTTCCTTCCACGTTGCTTTAGTTCCTGTGAAGCACCTGAAGGGTTAATAATCTTCTTGAATGTGGTTTTGAGTACCTTGAGGGGTGCAGTTTTTAGAATGGTGTCACTTTTGGGTATTTTCTGCCATATAGACCCCTCAAAGTGACTTCAAATGAGAGGTCCCTAAAAAAAATGGCTTTGTAAATTTTGTTGTAAAAATGAGAAATCGCTGGTCAACTTTTAACCCTTATAACTTCCTAACAAAAAAAAATTTTGGTTCCAAAATTGTGCTGATGTAAAGTAGACATGTGGGAAATGTTATTTCTTAACTATTTTATGTGACATATTTCTCTGTTTTAAGGGAATAAAAATTCAAAGTTTGAAAATTGCAAAATTTTATAAATTTTCGCCATATTGGCGATTTTTTCAAAAATAAACGCAAGTTATATCGAAGAAATTTTACTTCTAACGTGAAGTACAATATGTCACGAGAAAACAGTCTCAGAATCGCGAAGATCCGTTGAAGCGTTCCAGAGTTATAACCTCATAAAGAGACAGTGGTCAGAATTGTAAAAATTGGCCCGGTCATTAACGTGCAAACCACCCTTGGGGGTGAAGGGGTTAAAGTAAAATGAAACATATTTTCCTATAATATTTCATATTTTTAGCTTTACACCTTTTATGCTCATATCCAGACTCAGAAGATTACAAAGCCCAGTATTAGTCACCTGCTAGGACTACCCATGAGTCTGATCCATTGGATTATCCCTCTGTAAATGCTATTGGTAACCTTATTTGTAATTTACACTTTTCCACTGGAATAAATAATGTGAGGTTGAGTAAAGCAAAGAAATATATATATAAGATTGACTGTGACTGTCATAATAGAGAAAAAAAAATCATAAAAATAAATAGGATTTGACAGTCTGCTGGTGGAGAGATTCCAGGAAGGTGAAGTTAAGAGATGATTGTCAATGTTGCATTATTATATATAGATTGCAAGGCAAATATGTCAAGCAGTGAAGCAACGCGGCAGAAGGCTAAAGCAATCAAGAGAGCATGAGATGAGTGCACTTATGAGAAAGACGGAGTATCTTATCTTATAATATGAAGAAGCATGTGGAGCACAAAGGCATGATAAAATGTAATGGAAGAATGAGATGTGTCCAGCTTAATTCTACTTTGGACACAGACATTTTCAAAAGGCAAATCCCAGTATTTCCATTATATTTCATACACGGGATATTAGAAACCACTAGTGAATTCATTACTTAGTCTTCACATCATGTTAAACCGATTGATTTTATTTTCTAGTAAACATGGTTTACGTTGCATTTTTGTGGTGTGGAAAGTTACCTCACAGACGTAAAGCTAGGCAGAACATTATCTAGCAATTGGAGATTTGTTGTAAACCCATTGGACAGCTTGCCATGATCCTCCTGTATGTATACATCTCCCTGTAGATGTTCATGGTGGTGCTGTACCTACTGGACTTAGTGTACTGTACTACATTTGCTTCCCATTTATAGAACCATGGGAAGAAGAACCAACAAGAAGTCTATGCTTTTCAAATTGTGCGGTCAGGATACTTCTAACTGCAGTCTCAGTGAATCTATCTAGCCCTGCCGTATGTTGAATAGTCCTAGAGACTTTATAAAGTAGGTCTACCTTTAAAAGTTTGGAGAGTGGTTAGATCACCCCACTTACATTGTTTTTTACTTCTGGTATAAGTTCTCTGTAAGACTTGGAGAACCTGAAATTAACTTTCTTTTCTGATCTCTGGCCTAAAACATCATTTTAGGGCTTCAAAGACACCTCTGAATTTCAGGGGTTACATCTTTTCTATGATATACAGAAGGTCTGGTCCTCTTGGAAATGTTCAGAAATACTTGTACTAACGATTCCAGAACTCCAATCAAGCACCGCAAACCCTAGCAGACCTGAAGAAGACCCACTTACATGAAGCAAATACTTATCACTTTCAAGTGATTCTAAGATTCTGAGTGAATAAAAACTGCTGATGAAATTCAAGATTTTGAAGTTTCCTTGGAAAACCTTTCAATACTTTACTGATATCATCCTAGTTATTGTGAAAAGATGGGGCTATAGCGGTGGTAGATGAGGCAGTCCTATAATTGGATCTATTGACTTATTTACAGCCCTCCAAAAATATGAAATAAATATAAATTAGTAAATAATTATATAAATAGCTAATTAACAGGAGTCTATCACCCCTATTATGATTTGGTAGCTGAGGAGAGCAGGCAAAAAAGGAAATACACCAGAGAGGTTGGAATCTATTGGATTGCAGTACCCTGACTAATCACAACAACTAAAGGCAGCCGTGGAGCGTACCTACGTTGGTCCTAGAAGCCTTGTCACAGCCTGAGAAGCTAACTACATCTAAAGACAGAAAGAGGAAAACTATCTGCCCCGGAGCAGATCCCCAAAGAACATAGAAAGCCCCCAAACATGTAAGGGCGGTTAGACAAGAGGAGATACAGACACAGACAGAAAATAGAATGAGCAAACGTTGGGGCCCAAACTTGCTAGATAGAAAAGGATAGGAAGGACACTTACTGCAATCCCAAAAAACCCTAAAAAGTACCAACACTACTAATTACAAAAACACCTGAGATCACACGACCTCTACCACCTAAATTAGTTCTCTGGTGTAACAAAACTAAACAGCAGCCACTGAAAAAACTGGAAAAGGCAAATGAACAAACAACAGTGGCTGAACTAAACTGAGAGGAGCACAAGCCCCCGGAGGGGACCCGGCAGACCCCCACAGAAGTGCAGGACAAAATGCAAAAAGCAAGCACCAAAAAACTAAAAGAAGAAAATGTCTTATCTGTTAGCAGAAGATGCAGGCACGAAACAGCAAGCTTCAAAGTGAACAGGAATCAAAGTTGAGACCAGAACAATTGATCACCGGCAACCCTGATGGGAGGGAACCTCCCTTATATAAGACCAGTCAGTAAAACCTGATCGCCAATCTTCACAATCTTCATTGCATAGTTCAGTACTGTTTGTAACCACCAGAGGGAGCTTCTGCTCAGAATTCATTTCTAGCACATTCACAACAGTACCCCCCCTTGAGGAGGGGTCACCGAACCCTCATTTGAGCAACCAGGTCGGTCAGGATGAGCTCTGTGATACGCACGGATGAGTCTCCTAGCATGGATGTCCGAAGCAAACACCCAAGAATTGTCCTCCTGACCATAACCTCTCCACTTAACCAAATACTGGAGTTTCCGTCTAGAAAAACGAGAATCCAATATTTTCTCAACCACATACTCCAGATTGCCCTCAACCAAAACAGGGTCAGGAGGCACAGCCATAGGAACCACTGGCTCGACAAACCTCTTCAATAAGGACTTGTGGAACACGTTATGGATCTTAAATGTCCCTGGAAGAAGTAAACGAAAGGAAACAGGATTAAGAATCTCCATGATCTTATAAGGTCCAATGAACCTAGGCTTAAACTTAGGAGATGCAACTCTCATAGGGATATTTCTTGAGGACAACCAGACCAAGTTCCCCACTTTAAACCGAGGACCATCAGTCCTATGCCGGTTGGCAAACCGCTGGGCCCTCTCCTGAGAGAGGGACAACCTCTCCACTACCTGGTCCCAAATCTGCTGCATACGCTCCACAACAGAGTCAACACCTGGACAGACAGAAGCCTCCGTCTGTCCTGAAGAAAATAGAGGGTGAAACCCAAAATTGCAGAAAAATGGAGACATCAAAGTGGCAGAGCTAGCCCTATTATTAAGAGCAAACTCAGCCAAAGGCAAAAAAGAGACCCAGTCATCCTGATCAGCAGACACAAAGCATCTCAGATAAGTCTCCAATGTCTGGTTTGTTCTCTCAGTTTGTCCATTGGTCTGAGGATGAAAAGCCGAGGAGAAAGACAATTGAACACCAAGTTTAGAACAAAAAGTCCTCCAAAATCTGGAAACAAACTGGACTCCTCTGTCAGACACAATGTTCTCAGGAATGCCGTGCAACCGAACCACGTGCTGAAGGAACAAAGGCACCAATTCAGAGGAGGAAGGCAACTTAGGCAATGGCACAAGATGTATCATTTTGGAAAACCTATCACAAATCACCCAGATAACAGTCATTCTCTGAGAAACAGGGAGGTCGGAAATGAAATCCATAGAGATATGGGTCCATGGTCTCTTGGGCACAGGCAATGGCATCAACAAACCACTAGAGCGAGAGCAAAGCTTGGAGCGAGAGCAAGTCCCGCAGGACTGCACAAATTCCCTGACATCACGAGACAAAGTAGGCCACCAAAAGGACCGACTAACCAAGTCTCTGGTACCAAAAATTCCGGGATGACCGGCCAACGCGGAACAATGAATCTCAGGCATCACACTCTTTTTCCACCGGTCTGGGACAAACAATTTCCCAATAGGGCAGCGCTCGGGTTTATCCTCCTGACACCCTTCCAGAGCCTGTCTCAAATTGGGCAAGATGGCGGAAAGAACTACACCCTCTTTCAAAATAACAGCAGGATCAGACAACTCAGGAGAGTCCGCAAGGAAACTCCTCGAGAGGGCATCCGCCTTAACATTCTTAGTGCCAGGAAGAAAAGAAACCACAAAATTAAAACGTGTGAAAAACAAGGCCCACCTGGCCTGTCTAGGATTAAGTTGCTTGGCTGATTCCAGATAAACCAGATTCTTATGGTCCGTGAGGACCACCACCTGATGTTTGGCTCCCTCCAGCCAATGTCTCCACTCTTCAAAAGCCCACTTCATGGCCAATAACTCCCGATTACCCACGTCATAATTACGTTCAGTTGGAGAAAATTTTCGAGAGAAAAAGGCACAAGGGTTACTTTTAGAGGTCTCTGGATGTCTTTGGGACAAAACGGCACCTGCCCCAATTTCAGAGGCATCAACCCCCACCTGAAATGGCAGAGAAACATCAGGCTGCCGTAGAACAGGAGCAGAAGTGAATCTCTGCTTAAGTTCCTGAAACGCAGAGACTGCCTCAGGAGGCCAATTCACCACATCAGAACCTTTTTTGGTCAAATCAGTCAATGGTTTAACAATAACAGAGAAATTACCAATAAATTTACGATAAAAATTGGCAAAACCCAAGAATCTCTGAAGAGCCTTTAATGAAGTAGGTTGGACCCAATCACAGATGGCCTGAACCTTGACCGGGTCCATTTCAATAACAGATGGGGACAAAATGAATCCCAGAAATGAGATCCTCTGTACGCCAAAAAGACACTTTGATCCCTTCACATACAGAGCATTCTCTCTCAAAATCTGGAACACAGTCCGAACATGTTTCACATGAGAGTCCCAGTCATTGGAAAAAAATCAAGATATCATCCAAATAAACAATCAGAAATTTATCCACAAAATTCCTGAAAATGTCATTCATGAAGGACTGGAAGACAGAAGGAGCATTAGTGAGCCCAAAGGGCATCACTAGGTACTCAAAATGCCCCTCTGGGGTATTAAATGCCGTCTTCCATTCATCCCCGTGCTTAATGCGAATAAGGTTATATGCCCCCCTGAGGTCAAGCTTGGTAAACCAAGTAGCACTTTTCACCCTGGAAAACAGGTCAGAAATCAAGGGTAACTGATATTGATATTTCACAGTGATATTGTTCAAAAGACGATAATCAATACACGGCCTTAATGAACCATCCTTTTTGGCCACAAAGAAAAAACCGGCACCCAAGGGTGAAGAGGATGGTCTGATATGACCCTTCTCCAATGACTCCTTGATATAAGACCGCATAGCGTCATGTTCAGGTACAGACAAGTTAAAAAGGCGACCTTTAGGGAATTTACTACCAGGCACTAATTCAATAGCGCAGTCATAGCTCCTATGGGGGGGCAAGGATGCAGATTTACTTTCGCTAAACACATCAGAAAAATCTGTCAAAAAGTCAGGAACATCCTGAGGCTGGGGGGAGGCAGAAAAAACAGGAGTGTTAGAATTAACACATTGGCAGCCCCAACTGGTTACAGACACAGATTTCCAATCCAAAACAGGATTATGAGACTGTAACCAAGGGAAACCCAGTACGATAATGTCATGCAGATTATACAGCACCAAAAATTTGCAACTCTCCTGATGATCAGGTTCAACCCTCATTATCACCTGAGTAGAGAACTGAGGTTTATTCTCAGCCAAAGGGGTAGAATCGATCCCCAGTAGGGGAATAGACTTCCGCAGGGGCATCAAGGGAAACCCACAACGTTTAGCAAAATCAAAATCCATCAGGTTAATAGCTGCTCCCGAATCAACAAAAGCCTGAGCAGAAAATGTGGACAGGGAGCAAATCAGGGTAACAGTTGTCGTCGCTGTTATCTTGTTAACCCTTTCCTCCTCGGAATGTGGTACCAGAGAGAATAAGACACAAACCAAAGGGTGCGTCAATAGACTCTACTCTTTATTGCTAATGAAGGGGCTTATATACACCCCTGAAGCAGGAAGCGGAATTACCATATATGGCAGTTAATACAACTTATCATTAAAGCACGTAACATACTGTTTTCTAACCAAACTTTCCATCTTTGCCTTTAGCCCCTGATTTTCGCTCCTAGCACAGAGTATCTCTTTAGGTCAGGGGGAGTATTATCAAGGAAGGAACATTCTTTTCTTATCTTCCCTTCTGCTATGCCTCAGCTTCCCAAGGCCTTGAGAAGAAATACTGAATTTAACTCTAACATCCCCTCCTTTTTTTCCTTCATTTGATCAATACACATCTTCATATCTCCTCTTTGTCCTAGTACATCGTCTAATACACATCAAACAAATTTTAAAAACTAAATAGATAGCAAGACATATCAATAAAACCTGTAGGCCAGCTTGTATTATCCCAGTCAGCCATCCCCCTATGCCTTTGAACCAATTTGCGGGGTTAAGAAAGGAGAAAGTATTTGCCCACCATGAATCTTGATTCTTCAGATTTGCCTCATCATATAGTTTCCTTAACTTTATGACATCCTCTAGCTTATGTTTAAGGGTTAAAACACTAGAATTATCAATATAGTGGCAACATGCAGGTCCAATAATCTGGCACATCCCTCCTTGAGCTGCAGTTAGGTAATCTAACACGAGGGTATGTTGGTTAGTAACAATAATTAGCTGGTTCTGTACTGCAAGGGACCCATTGAGGATATCTAAAATATCCCATATTTGATCATCTAGGTAGTCTGTGGATTCTACCAACTTATCCCACGTCTGAGTTATCATAGGGTAGATGAATAATGCACTGAAAAATTTATTTGCCATCCCCATCTCCACTATGTGTGGTCTCCCATTTGGGCGAGGTCTATTGTCTGCAGATCGTTTATGTAGTGTATATTTTGGAATAGACAATGGATCTAATCTATCTGGAGTAATGAGATAGGTGGCTGGTGTCAATCTAGCTAGGGTGCATTTCCCGGTGACTCTTACTGGAAGCCACTTAAATGCCTTGTCCCCACATACCCAATACATTGATGGTGGAAGGTTCCATATAGCTGAATGCTGTAATACTAATCGGTGTGCCAAATCTATAAACTTTGAAATATTACTCATCATGCACCATCCGGGCTTTTGTCCTAGTGGGGAGCAGTATCCTGCGGTAGGTTCTCCGCAGGTGGGAGTGTTCTTCTGATACCCTTCATCTGTATTACACCTCAGGTTACCTGGTTTGTTAGCACAAGTTTCATCATTTCCATTCTCAAAGAAAACATTATTTTTCCATCTATCAGTGTGTAGATATCGTTCTAATAGGGAGGGTTTGAAAGCATCTAAGCTTCCTGTAGTGACCCCAAAACTTATCTTTAACCCCTGTGTCGGTATTTCTCCCAAAGATGTTATACTAGTTCTATTTCTGGGTACCCATGCACCACCTTTAAAAGATAGATACAGTCTTGGAATTATCTGCCCTGTTAGATTTCCCTGCCACCATGGAAAATCAGTCCAACCCACTACCGGTATTCCTACCGTAGTGTTCCAAAGTTTTGAGTGGCATTGTTGCTTAATGTGTCTGCACAGTTACCCCAAGAGTTAATTTCTTCCCACGAGACTGGGACTGCAAGAAATGGTAGACTGGTGGATGTCACCGGCGCATGTGTACAAATCCAACAGTTTGCAACATTTTGGTTTTGTTCTTTCAGTCCATCCACTAAAGCTAAGTGGTGTCTAATGAATCTGTTATCATCTCCATCTACTCGGCTAAGTCTGTTCCAAGCATCCGTTACTGCAAGGATGCAAGCAAATGTCATTAGTAGCATCATTCCTCTTCTGGAGGCTCTCCAAGGATCTTCTTACAATGCGATGCGTGGATCCAAGTTTCCTTGCCTTGTAGCTTGACTGCGGTACTTGTCGTCAGTAGAACTTGAAAAGGTCCATCAAATCTCGGATCCAGACTCTTTCTCACGTGTCTTTTAATGACTACCCAGTCTCCGGGCTGCAAGCTGTGACTCCCAGGATCCTGGTTCGGATCTGGAAGAGAACTGAAGACATTATCATGTACTTTTTTGAGTCTTTTATGCAAATCCCTTACATATGAGCTTAATACATGGTTACTCATTTCCAGTGCTTGGGGAAAGAAACATCCTAAGCTAGGCACTTTGCCAAATAGTACTTCATACGGAGAAAGTCCAGTTTTTCTATTTGGAGTGTACCTTACTGAGTATAGGGCTAATGGTAAACATTCAGGCCAAGATTTCCCTGTTTCAGCCATGGCCTTTTGGATTTTTAACTTCAATGTCCCATTTAGTCTTTCTACTTTTCCACTGCTTTGTGGATGATATGGGGTATGAAAAGCTTGTTGAATTCCCAGAGCTGTCAAGACTTCATTCATTATTTCACCTGTGAAATGTGTACCTCTGTCACTTTCGATCACCTCTGGTACTCCATACCTGCACACCACCTCCGCAAGCAGCTTCTTTGCGGTTGCCGCAGCCGTAGCCTTGGCAATCGGGAAAGCCTCCGGCCAACCTGAGAATAAATCAAAACACACCAACCACGTACTCCCATGACCCTGATTTTGGCAGCTGAATATAATCAATCTGCAGTCTCTGGAAAGGATAGAGGGGCCGAGGGGTGTGTTTGGGTGGTGTCTTGACTACCCTTCCCTGATTATGTGTAGCACATACCATGCATCCCTGGATCAAACCTTCTATACAGGTGGAAAAACCTGGTGCACCCAATGCTTCTGCATCACGCTCATTACAGCAGTTTTGGACTGGTGGGTTGGCCCATGTAACATCTGGGCGACCGCAGGGTACAACGCCCTTGGAAGGCATCGACGCATCCCTCTTCCCCATACCCCATTTGCTTCATTCAGACATGCACCTTCTTTTTGCCACTTTTCTACTTCCTCCTGGCGCACCTGAGCCTGCATCTGGGATAAGGCATCCTCCGACACAAAGGGATTTTTGGGAGCGCTTACCTGGTGCATCGTTACCCCTTGGAGTGGTCTACTGGCTGCTGTTTTTGCTGCTGCATCGGCCATTGCGTTTCCTTTACTCACCTGATCAGTGCGTCTGGTATGTGCTTTAACTTTTATGACAGCTACTCTTTTGGTAATTGTAATGCATCAATTAACTGCTGGACTGCGTCAGCATTTTTAATGGGATGTCCTGCTGCCGTCAGGAATCCTCTAGATTTCCAAATTGGACCAAAATCATGAGCTATACCGAATGCGTATCTAGAATCTGTGTAGATGTTAACAATTCTACCTTCAGCTATCTTACAGGCCTCGGTCAGAGCCTTAAGTTCAGCCTCCTGGGCCGACTGATGTGGAGCATTGGTTCTGCTTTGATTACTGCATTCAGGGAGACGATGGCATACCGGTGTGGAAGGTACCTGAGTCATCTTGGTGGCGAGATCCATCTACAAAAAATTCAAAATCAGCATTAAGTCTCTCAGTTTCAAACACTGTGGGTAGACCTGCTGTTTCTTGTGCCATAAGCTGAACACAGTCATGAGGAATCTCCTCTCTTGGATCTTCTTTGTACAATACCGTACCTGACCCCTCCTTTAGATCCGAGAGAGGTAACAACGTGGCAGGATTAAGTGTGGTACATCTCTGCAAAGAAACATTTGGAGGCATTAAAAGTGCACATTGCAATCGAAGGTGACGTGCAGCTGAAAGGTGTGCGGTTGCACCTGGTTCAGTATGGTATATACATCATGAGGTGTAAGTACTGTCAGTGGATGATCAAGAACGATATCTGACGATTTGTGAAGCAATAGTCCTACAGCATGTACTGCCCGTACACAGGACGGGGCACCCCTAGCCACTGCATCTAGTCTTCCACTAAAATAGGCTACTGGCCTTTGATTGTCACCATGTAACTGAGTCAATACCCCTGCGCGTGTCCCTGCTGTTCGTGGAGATACAGGGTGAATGGTAGTTCATAGTTGGGGGTTCCTAGCGCTGGAGCTGCCACAATCCTGTTTTTGAGAGAATAAAAACAGTCTATACCTTCAGGAGTTAGTTTAAAAGGCACAATGGTGATACAGTCATAGAGAGGCTGCATCCTGCAGTATGAAAACCAGTCCAAGAAATATCCTAAGAGCGGCAACATTAACAGGAATAGGAAAATTCTGTACAGCTTCTTTGCGAGCGCTGGTCAGATGTCGCGCCCCGGTGTAATGCAATGTCCCAAAAAGATAACTGAAGATTTACAGAATTGCAGTTTATCCTTTGACGCTTTACATCCAGCTTGGTACAAAAACAACATGAGTGATATTGTTGCAATACGACACTGTTTCCTGGAGGGGGCACAAACCAGTAAGTCATCAACATATTATAAAAAAATAACATTGGCAAAATCAATAACTGTGAACCAAGCAGCTTCCTGAGATATCTGGAAACAAAAGTGTATAATATATATTATATATATTATATATATATATTGTACCAGCCAATACATAGAGAGTTAAATCTCGTAGTTGAAGGGGGAAGCTGAAGTTTTTATTGTCAAGGCCACCTAGCTGCAGAGATGCCGAAGGTGGGGGCTAGGTTTTAACTAAAACATCACTTGCTACCATTTTCTGTAATCTGCTGAGCTATAGCCGACTCTTGAGCTGAACTAAGAGGATACTGTCTCTGTTGGGGCAGGATTGCACCTGGCTTTAATTTGACCATGACTGGCTGCACCCTTAATCTGCCCACATCTGTTTTATCTGAAGCCCAGAAATCATGCGGTATCACACCTTCCAACATTGAAGGAAATTCATTTATGTCCTCTATACTAGCAACGTCTAGCGACATGATTTTACAAAGAGTGCTCGGCTTCAGTCCTGGTGTCATAGTGACAGTTCCATCAGGATGATACTCAATATGTGCTTGCAATTGTGACAACACATCACTTCCTAAAAGATTACATTGACCCCGTGGTGATACCATTAACTGTGTGTGTACAGTGGTTCCTTGAATCTGCAGGGGAATCTTTTTAGTGACGGGGAGCAGGATAGATGGAGAGTTATAAGGAGTCGCTATAACATGGTGGGAGAAATCACTTTTCCCAAATGGCCAGTCCTCTTCTGTAATTACTGAATTGTCTGCCCCCGTGTCCACTTGGAACTCAACCTCATGTCCCCCTGGTAGGTTCACCTGCACTGTGCAATTAGGAGTGGGGGTAAGGTGACAAGGGGGTTCATGTGCAAGCTACCTCTTTTTGCCTGCGCTAAATCATGTTGTGCCCCCTGTGCTTTTCTGGCTAGATCCTCTGCTTTTACTGATCTCCAATCCGGTCTACTTACTTTCAGCTTTCCTTTGTCACTTCCTTTTTTTTTTTAACCCATTCATATAAAACTTGCCAGAACCCTCTCACTAGTCTTGTTTTCTGGGACAAAACCCATTTCCACCCAAGTTTTTCTTAGAGCCCAGAAATAATCTTTTGGCTCTTTCCCTGAACTCTATCCTTCTATTCACATGCCTAGCCCTTCGATTCTTACGTACTGTGTCCATTCCAAAAACCTATTCAACAAAGGTGATTAGAAATCTGAAAACTACTGCACTCTGGCTCTGCGTCTCTATGCTGAATGCCTGATGGGAGGGGTAAGTCGGGCCGCTGCGCAGTTTGTCAGTGTGCTCTCCCTCAGCCTTCAGCTTCCTTATCTGTAGAGTGACCTTGGTCTAAAGCAAAATGCCATCTCGCTGCTGCCAGCACTTATCTCTGCTTGCTGTCACTGACTTCTGCATTGTCAGGTCCGGTCCTACACACATAGCACTTGTATGTCTCATCTATCAGTCTATCGTATCTAGCTTCATCTGCCAATTTCCCTTCTTCTAAGCGCTTGCAGATCCTGTCTAGTTGCTTTATTAGAGCCAACTGCTCTGTAGGGCTCCATGGTCTGTATAACACTACTGTCCGGGGGAGGCAGACAGGAGGGTAAATCAGTCATCCCTGTTTTTGTCAGTCTGTAACGTCTCCGTCTCCTAATTCTTCAGTCTTTTCTTCTAAGTAATCACACGCACTCATCCACAGGTTCACTGTTTTCAACAGTCCTTTGTCTCTCAACCATCCATGATGTGAGTTAAAGAACCTTTTTCCATTTATCACTATTCAATTCTCCGTTTTCATTCATGCCTGCTTTTCACAATCTCTGCGCACAACTAAATCTTTAGCAGAAATGTCTTCCTTGGCATTTTGGTTCCCCATTTTATATCTCCTCACCTAGAAGAGATTCTCTTGTCACCAAGACAAGTTTGTCACCAAGACAATTGCGTCACCAAGACTCTGTCACCAAGACAATGGGCCACAAAGGTTTCTGAACCATTTCACTGCTCGCTCTCCAATATTTGTACGCCAACCAAATAAACAATCCAATCACACAGACACCAAGACAAAACCACAACACAATCATTGGATCCATACTGTCATTATTCAAAGGAGGAAAGGCAGGACTGACAATTAATCTGAGGGTCTACTGGTTCAAAGGGACCTGAGCCAGGAATACCTGTGATTTACCTGGAAAGCCGACCGCTCGGGGGGGAGGGAGTCCACTGTACAGTGATATAGATTTTAGGTAGAATATAATAAGTATTCTTACCCCAGCGCTGTATGTATATCACCAACAGAAGGCTCCGCTCATCCCACGTCTCCGGACCGGTCAGGCTTCCTCAGAATAGAATAACTCAGTCCCCCGTTCGGGCGCCAGTTGTCGTCGCTGTTATCTTGTTAACCCTTTCCTCCTCGGAATGTGGTACCAGAGAGAATAAGACACAAACCAAAGGGTGCGTCAATAGACTCTACTCTTTATTGCTAATGAAGGGGCTTATATACACCCCTGAAGCAGGAAGCGGAATTACCATATATGGCAGTTAATACAACTTATCATTAAAGCACGTAACATACTGTTTTCTAACCAAACTTTCCATCTTTGCCTTTAGCCCCTGATTTTCGCTCCTAGCACAGAGTATCTCTTTACGTCAGGGGGAGTATTATCAAGGAAGGAACATTCTTTTCTTATCTTCCCTTCTGCTATGCCTCAGCTTCCCAAGGCCTTGAGAAGAAATACTGAATTTAACTCTAACACAGTCAACAGAAATTTAGTCTGAACACTACCCAAGACAACTGAGCGTGCAAAACGTCTTCCCCGCTTAGGGCAGACTGAAATAGCATGAGAGGCATCACCACAGTAGAAACATAACCCATTGCGTTTTCGAAACTCATGACGCTGTGCCCCAGAAGCCACTCTATCACACTGCATGGTTTCAGAAGCTGGTTCACAAGGCAACACTATTCCACGCATACCTCTACGCTCACGCAAACGTCTGTCAATTTGAATCGCTAATGACATAGAATCATTGAGACCAGAGGGGACAGGGAATCCCACCATTACATCCTTTACATTCTCTGACAGACCCTTCCGAAAAAGGGCTGCCAAAGCATCGTCATTCCATTTGGTCAGGACTGCCCACCTTTGGAATCTTTGACAGTATAACTCAGCGTCCTCAAGCCCCTGATTTAATGCCAACAAGGCTTTTTCAGCTTGATCAGTGACATTAGGCTCATCGTACAATAACCCCAGAGCCTGAAAAAAATGCATCAACATTACTCAAAACAGGATCCCCAGGTGTCAGGGAAAAAGCCCAATCCTGAGGATCGCCGCGCAGGAGAGAGATGACAATTTGAACCTGCTGTGCTGCGTTCCCTGAGGACTTAGATTTCAAGGCAAAAAACAACTTACAGTTATTTTTGAAATTCAGAAATTTAGCTCGATCCCCTAAAAACAAATCTGGCATGGGAATCCTAGGTTCCACAACAGGCAACCCTGCAAGATAGGTAGCAATACTCCGAACTTCAGTGGCAAGCTGATCCACACGGCCAGACAACTGTGCAAACTCCATTGAGAGGAAAAAAAATCCTCCTCAGCACCCAGAGATACAGAGGGAGAAAAAAAAATAAAAAATCTCTGACAACTCTGACAATCTTCTTTCTTTAACACTATTTTTCCCTTCTGTGAGTACCATATAAATATCAGTTTTTTGGCCGGTGATACTGTTATGATTTGGTAGCTGAGGAGAGCAGGCAAAAAAGGAAATACACCAGAGAGGTTGGAATCTATTGGATTGCAGTACCCTGACTAACCACAACAACTAAAGGCAGCCGTGGAGCGTACTTACGTTGGTACTAGACGCCTCGTCACAGCCTGAGAAGCTAACTACACCTAAACACAGAAAGAGGAAAACTATCTGCCCCAGAGCAGATCCCCAAAGAACATAGAAAGCCCCCAAACATGTAATGGCGGTTAGACAAGAGGAGATACAGACACAGACAGAAAATAGAATGAGCAACACTACTAATTACAAAAACACCTGAGATCACACGACCTCTACCACCTAAATTAGTTCTCTGGTGTAACAAAACTAAACAGCAGCCACTGAAAAAACTGGAAAAGGCAAATGAACAAACAACAGTGGCTGAACTAAACTGAGAGGAGCACAAGCCCCCGGAGGGGACCCGGCAGACCCCCACAGAAGTGCAGGACAAAATGCAAAAAGCAAGCACCAAAAAACTAAAAGAAGAAAATGTCTTATCTGTTAGCAGAAGATGTAGGCATGAAACAGCAAGCTTCAAAGTGAACAGGAATCAAAGATGAGACCAGAACAATTGATCACCGGCAACCCTGATGGGAGGGAACCTCCCTTATATAAGACCAGTCAGTAACACCTGATCACCAATCTTCACAATCTTCATTGCATAGTTCAGTACTGTTTGTAACCACCAGAGGGAGCTTCTGCTCAGAATTCATTTCTAGCACATTCACAACACACCCCCAAGATACAAATTCAGCTACTTAAATATTTATAAAGGGGACTTGGCTCCTAGAAAAATCTTGTCAGTAACATACTGTACATTTTAATGGCATGGCCAATGTCTCGATGCACAGTTAAGCCCACCAATTTGCATGTTTGATTGACAGCGATTTTTCACAGAGAACCCTGTCTAAGCAAATATTCCTGTTTCTGGGCATGTAGACTGACAGTGGAGTAGCCCAGAGGCACACACTCAGTGTGGGTAATGGCACGCTCTGATATTTGGCTGCTGCTAATCTATTGCAAAAAGTGTTGTGAGCGAGAGGCTTCATAGAAGAGCTGGAGATCAGAGAGTGCTCACACCCGCACTGTCCCGCACAGCATTTCGCTTTGAGAATGAGAGCGCTGTCAATCAACCTCAAGAGCAGTGCTTGATATGCAAACTGGAGAGCGTAACGGTGCACCGAGACATTGGCCATGCCAAGGGTGCACCCTCGTTTGTATATGGATTAAAAGTCAAGTTTTGGGCAACTACATCACTAAAATATATGTCACTGGTGTGATTTTTGTTAATTGACAGAAGTCCCTTATATAAATATTTTAGGGGCTAAATTTGTATTTCGGGGTTACAGACTCCGCTTAAATATTCTAGATCAAACGTAATTCTAGTAAGTAAGTGAGCCATCTCCACTCTGGACAAAAAGAAGGTTGTTGAATTTCTTTATTAAGCACACAAACATTTTTCAGCATGACTTCAAGCTGTAGAACTATGTGGGCACAACACCTGAACCTAAGTGCTGCAAACATGGCTGTAGAATATGCTCGATTGACTCAACTGTTTCTGAAGAGGAGACGCTCAATATGCACCAACCAAGATACCCGGGCTCCTTACCCTGGATGAGTGGTAATAGGTAGTGAAACAGAAGAATGATGAAGCCAAAGAAGAAGAGAAACTTGATATTATACCACAGAACCTTCAGCATTATGGCATACAGCAACCTGCAAAGAACAGCTGTTATAGAGCATAGAAGATTATTTTAATATGGGAATTAAGTTATGGCGATGGAACTTACTTTAGCCCCAAAAAGCCCCAGTCTTTCTGTTGTTCTGCCTTGAACAGCTGCTCCTCATCCTGAAAATGCAGAATGTACAGATTGTTAGAGATTAAGAAAAGATAGATAATCTGTGTTCTTAAAGAGGTCCAGCATGATAATAGATGGGAATAGGTAAACACGTGGTTCCCTCAACAAGCGGCATACAGGTACGGCCTCTACAAACCTATATGGCCACTTTAGCGCACTGAATGAAACTTCTAACAAACGGAACTACCACCTTATGTGACAGAACATGTATAGGTCAACTCTATTAACCCTTTCCTCAATCCCCTAGGTATCTGGTGACTACCTATTCCCATCTATTATCACGCTGGATCTCTTTAAGAACACAGATCTTGCTGCTCTATACTCTGCTATACCGGCTTAAATATTTCCTAATGGACTTTTCCATAGTACACCGCTGTATCCTTTAAATTCTATTGCTATTTAATGCTAGAAATTCTCTAAAAAATCTAGCTTGAAGATTTTCAGATATATAATTTTGCTCATAGCCGCGACTCTATATGTTTTCTCCCCAATTATATTGGTATTTAAACTGTATTGAGATATGACATCTTGCAATTATATGTACAATGATGTTAATTACTTTTTAAGCTTTTCACCATTACTTTATTTTGATGTATTTGCACTTGTAATTTTTTTGACACATATTCCTTTTGTATATCTTCACAGTTTCTGATGAAGATCCATATCTAGACCGAAAACGTTTAAACAAACCACTGTATGCAAAATAAATTGGAACCTTTTCCTTTCAACAAGATTCCTTTTGAGTGCCAGGTTTCTTGCTTATACCAGTACTAGCTGAAGAGCCCGGCGCTGCCCGGGCATGGTAACTAACTACGGTTAGTTATAACAAATTATAATGATTATGTCTGTATATATATATATATATATATATATATATATATAAAGCTGAGTGTAGAGCCCCACCCACTCCGCATAGCAACATTCACTATAATATCCCACACAATCCCGTCAGCCACAGCTACCGGACTACTACCCCTAATATCCCACATCATCCTGTCACAGCCATCAGACTACTACCCCTAATATTCCACATCATCCTGTCACAGCCATCAGACTACTACCCCTAATATCCCATATCATCCCATCAGCCAGAGCCACCGGATAACTACCACTAATATCCTACATCATCCCGTCAGCCAGAGCCACCAGACTACTACCCCTAATATCCCACATCATCCCATCAGCCTGGGGTCAGAACCAGAGCGATGAGTGGAATGGCCCTAACTTCCATATCGAGGATCCCATTAAGAGAGACCTGGGGTCAGAACCAGAGTGCTGAGGGATTTACCCTAACTTCCATACCGGAGATCCCTTTAAGAGAGGCCTGGGGTCAGAACCAGAGCGCTTATTGGAATGGCCCTAACTTCCATATTGATGATCCCTTTAAGAGGCCCTGGGGTCAGAACCACAGCGCTGAGTGGAACGTTCCTAACTTCCATACTGGAAAACCCTTTAAGAGAGGCCTGGTGTCAGAACCAAAGTGCTGGATGGATTTGCCCTGACTTCCATACCAATGATCCCTTTAAGAGAGGCCTGGGTTAGAACCAGAGCACTTAGTGGAATTGCCCTCACTTTCATACCAATGATCCCTTTAAGAGACTCTGGGGTCAGAACCACCCAGTCACTGTCTGCTGAGGTGTTGTCGTGGAGTGAGAAAACTGTTGCTCATAGCAACCAATCACAGCTCAGCTTCTTTTAAACAGCTCTGGTGAAATGAAAGATGCTTCGTGATTGGTTGGTGATACACACACACACATTCAATTTTATATACCGTATATACTCGTGTATAAGCCGAGATTTTCAGCACCTTTTTTTGTGCTGAAAATGCCCCCTTGGCTTATACACGAGTCATAGGGCAGAAACCAGCGGGGGAGGGGATGCGGCGGCAGGAGCCAGGGGCTGGGACATCATACTCACCCTCCCTGTGCCATCGCTGAATGTCCCTGCAATCCTGCGTTCTCCCCGGCTTCCTGCAGCTCTCCAGCGCTGAGCGGTGACGTAATACCCGCTCATTAAGGTCATGTAATATGGACGCGACGCCACTCCCATGGGCGTGGCCTCCATATTCATGGCCTTTATGAGCAGTATTACGTCACCGCTCAGCGCTGGAGAGCTGCAGGAAGCCGGGGAGAACGCAGGATTGCCGGCCGGGACATTCAGCGATGGCACGGGGAGGGTGAGTATGATGGGGGAGGATGGGGGGAGCATGGAGGAGGACAAGGAGCACAGAGCAGGACGGGGGGGACGGAGAGCACAGAGCAGAACGGGGGAGGACGGAGAGCACGGAGCAGAACGGGGGAGGACGGAGAGCACGGAGCAGGACGGGGGGAGGACGGAGAGCACGGAGCAGAACGGGGGGAGGACGGAGAGCACGGAGCAGAACGGGGAAGACGGAGAGCACGGAGCAGAACGGGGGAGGACGGAGAGCACGGAGCAGGACGGGGGGAGGACGGAGAGCACGGAGCAGAACGGGGGGAGGATGGAGAGCACGGAGCAGAACGGGGGGGGAGGACGGAGAGCATGGAGCAGGACGGGGGTGGGCACAGAGGAGAATGGGGAGTTCAGAGCTGGATGGGGGAGCACGGAGCAGGACGGGGGAGGATGGAAAGCACGGAGCAGGACAGGATAATTGAGCAGGAGGAGGAAGCACAGAGGAGAATGGGGGCGCACAGAGCTGGATGGGGGAGCACAGAGCAGGACGGCAACTTATACACCCGGCTTATACGCGAGTCAATAAGTTTTCCAAGTTTTTTGTGGCAAAATTAGGGGGGTCGGCTTATACACGGGTCGGCTTATACATGAGTATATACGGTATATAGATTTTATAAAATTCTTGGACTACAGGTACAGAAGTCATGAAGTGACTAGAACTTATACAGTTAGCTAATCTCTAATGTGGCCAAGTGTGGCTGTTATTCAATCCACACATTTACCAGATCCCACAATATTTTGTTCAATACAAATTGATATTTAAAAAAACAGAATTTGTGATTGTACAATTTAAAACAAGGTTTAATAATAATTTTAGTAATTATGTCAAGTGAATTGTCAACTAAAATGATCACATTCAGCTAAACATGTCAAGTAAAGAAAAGCAAATATACTTTGAATCGGATTTCATCAAATTTGAAGGTCCCAGTGAATTTGACCACTTACTGATTCGAATCACAGGGATCACATAAAAAAAATGCCTGGTGCCATTTCGCACTCTGTTGAAGGTTGCAGCCGCCACAGCTAATGATGTAATACCTGTCCGTGGCCTTGCAGCTATCGCATCCCAAGGTCTGGCATAGCCATTCAGAGAGGACTACCATAGCCAGTTTTAGGCCGGGATCACACATGTGAGAAACTAGCATGATTCTTGTGCGAGTCTCTAGCATGAACACCCGGCACTGCCACCGGCACTCGGACCGGAGCGTGCGGCTGATTAGAAATACATGTAGCCGCACGCTCTAGTCCAAGTGACAGCGAGTTTCTCGCATGTGTGATCCCGGCCTAAAAGTTGAAGGCCTGCCACGTACCACCATTTTAACATTTTACATCCTGGGGATAAGAGGTAAGAGCTCACAGCTCATTCCACATGTGAATAGAAAAAAGGCCAAATCTGATTGTGCTCAAGCATATTGAAAATTGGAGTTGTAGTATTAGCCTAACAATCTGAATATTAAAATAAAAAATTTGCTGTGAATCAAATTATTTGGGCAATTCATCAAAGCAGGAGAATTTGAATTTCAATAGATTCGCCCATTTCTAAAGACAAGCCAATGGTGTGGTAGACGAGGGCTGCCTAAGGGCTCAAACACACCATAAGGTGGCTCTGCACATTATATACAAAAACCTATAAGGTGTATATTCCATGTCACTAAATACCCCTTGGAGTACAGATAAGGTTCTGGGTGGTGTTACACAGAGCTCAGCATTTAGGGAACTGGTTGATCTGCAGCAGAGAAAGCAGTTTTTAATCAAAACTACAGCAAGCAGCTCAGTAAGTGATACATTTGTGGAAGTAGGGTCTCTATCCCTACATCATGCTGTTCTTTGCAAAAATCTGGTGACAGATTCCCTTTAAGATTTTGGAACGATAGAGCTTGCTACCTCTTTGTGACTGTCTTCTGTTTATGTCTGCATTTCTTCCATTCTTCCTAACAATACTCTGTCACAGTATCCTACATTAAATTTAAAGGGGCATACTACCACCCAACACAACCAGCCCCCTACAAGGAGCCATCACTAGGAGGAGTTTAGGAGTCAGCAGCACATTATTACTCACTCATTTAACGTAATAAAAAACTATGCCGCGAACAATATTTTACAAGGAAGTTTACATAGGAGCGATGGTTCTCTGTATTAGAATAATGCAATGCAATAAATATTGTCATTATCGGGGTGACAAAATCAAAATGCATTGGTTTATGTTAAATAATTCTTTTTTTTTTACTTATTTTACAAAGGTAATCAACGTATACCAGTGTATGTCTATAGGGGCCTTCCATTAAAGTTCCATGTTAGAGAACGTTTCCTACCTTTAAGTTCCATTAAAGCAAAAATCAAAGTTTGAACAGAATCTAAATTGTAGATGCTATTTTAAATACAGTACAGAGAGATATGATTACAATCACGCAAATTAGATCCCCTGGGGACTTTGGAATAGTGAAAAGGATATTTGTGTTTTCCACGCTATTGAAGAGTTATCAGGACAAGATGTAAAGGTTATGTAGTGGGACAAAACTTTTGCAGTATACTTGAATTCTACTCACGAGCTTGGCCTCGACTAACTCATACATAAGGGAGCCATCATGCGGGGATTGTCCAGACATTATAGAAGCTTCATCCATTGCATTTCTCCTAAGACAAAAGACAAATCGATCACATACCTGGAAACACACCTTAGGGTCCATTTACACTGCTAGATGAGCAGGGTTAAATGACAACCAACAGGCAATATGTTTACCGATCAACAGTCAAAAGTCTTCTTAAACAAGCCGAAGCCGGCTATGATATGCACTGAACAATCTGTAATAGATGTTCACACATTGTTTGCTGTAGTGCATGTCCGGTTTATACAGCACTATGTGCTGCCAAGAACAATGACCTATTGTGCAGAACAAAAGATCACTTTAGCCTAGAAAACAGCATTTTGCCCATTTGTCGGTTGACTGCCAGCCTGTTACACTGCATAACACGAGCACTCCTACAAAGGCTCATTCACAATAGTCGTGCCTTGTAAGTATACAGTATTGACGAGTTTGGATGACACTCTAATCTATATGGGGGCAACAGTCAACTGATTGTCGGGGCAGATGTCAATCGGGCATGTCCAATTTTGATCTACGTATCGTATTGTCTCTCAGAGATAAGCTGCCGGCAGAGATGTCTGTCGGAGGCTTTCTCGTACGCAGTACTCCTGTGTATGCACGAGCTGGCCGAAATGGCTGTCATCTGAAAGCTCAACTGAAGCGTTATTTAGCTGAGTGCCATCTAATGTGTTGAATTATTTGTGAAAATTCAGAAGCATTGAATTCCACAATGATATCAATGGAGTCATTTACAAGGTTTCATTATTTTTCTCAGTCTGCAGACCTTATATCAAATCAAGTACTATTTCCATTAATTCTGAAATACTATCATTTAAAGGGCAACTCACTTTTTCACACATCATAACAAGGCACAATTTAGCAGAATGATCATAAAACTCACTTTTTACTAATTGTTCATCTATAAATAGCTAAACAAGAAATTTCTCTTCCCTACTCCAAATGCAAAATTACAGTTTCAATAAATCTGTCATGCTGTATGGTTTAATCTGAAACGAGATTGAATCTTATAGATACTAACAGGGACATTTCCTCGAAGGATTCTTCTATTTTGGTCTGTAAAGTGTTCATCTTATTATTCAGAACCTGGAGAGGACAAAACATAAAGAATTGTGTTATGTAGAACGGTTAACACCACACTTTATCTAGCATTACTTCCATTGCTAATGCTAAAGCTTACCTTTATAGTAGTTGCATACTCATTCAAGGTGGTGGTCATAGATTTCTTAATGGATTCCCTCTAAAATACACCAAAATTCTTATGTCAGAAAGTTACATCCCCATCTCACCTTCCAGGCTTCACCTAATATTTTTACGTTGAGATGAATTAATAAGCGTCAATTGGCTTTATAGCTGTCTGGGCCAAGGCTACCATGATTTACCGTAATTAACTAACAAATTAGGCTAAGTTCACATTTCAATCCCACTTCACTGTTCAGACAAACAGAATTCATGTGTAACAAAGATTCATCTCATTAGTGGTGCAAAGAAAAGCAGAGGGATCACATTAATTATTTGGGGGTCCATCTGGGTTCCATTTTGAGTCAGTTTGTAGAACGGGATGAATAAGTGCAGCATGTAGAAAGTTTTCTTTTGCTCTGGCACAAAACATAATCTGAGGGGATCCATGACCCTTTACTTCTGCAATAACCGTTTTACACATAAATTCCGTTTGTCTGCTCCTTTAAACACACTGAGAAACAAAATGCCAGAAAGAAAATGTGAACATACAGGTGCTTCTCACAAAATTAGAATATCATCAAAACACGGATTTTGGTAAGAACTTACCTGTAAAATCCTTTTCAGCGAAGAAGGAAGGGAGACACACTAGTCATTACTAGTGGGTAGGCGGAGCCCACATAGGATAGAAACACCTCAGATTAAAAAAGTGTTGACCGGCCCCTCCAGCTTATAGGGCTCCTCCTACTCCAGCTCTCCAGTCGTACCCAAGCTAAGGAAGAGCAAATATCACCAGCGGAGCAACATAACCCCTTCTGAAGGACTTCAGAGAGAAAAACAAGGAGACAGGTTATGCATATAACAGAAAAAAAACACACAGTCTCAGGTACTACTCACTGAACCTGACCACTGCGATGAGCTGGCAATGCTGGAACAGAGCCTTAGCGTGCCGACCTCAGCCCAGATAATCGCTATCAGAGAAGGGTCACGCCGCATCTGAAAACACAACAACACACTTCTGCCATGGGAGGGATGTGTGTCTCCCTTCCTTCTTCGCTGAAAAGGATTTTACAGGTAAGTTCTTACCAAAATCCGTGTTTCAGCAGCAGATGAAGGAAGGGAGACACACTAGTCATTACTAGTGGGACGTCCCAAAGCAGTCCAAAAATAAGGGTGGGCAAAAAAAACAAAAGAGGCAGATACCCAACAACCTAAATAAATGCGCAACTAGCGCTAACTACAAGTTCACAAGAACTTTAAACTACAGCCGCCTGCAGGACCCTACGTCCTAAGGCCGCATCAGCGGAAGCACTGACGTCCACCGTATAAAATTTCGTAAATGTGTGGACGGAGCGCCAGGTCGCCGCCCGGCAGAGCTGAGTTGCCGAGGCTCCTTGATGAAAAGCCCACGATGAACCCACAGCCCTTGTGGAGTGAGCTCGAATCTTAATCGGGCAAGGTTCGCCCTTAAGTCGGTAAGCCTCTAAAATGGCCGACCGAATCCAACGAGCTATAGAATCCTTGGAAGCTCGTTGCCCACGTCGACGACCTGCTGGAATCACAAACAGAGAATCCGACTTCCGAAAACTTTGAGTAATAGACAAATAGAACTTCAAAGCCCGCACCAAATCCAATGTGTGCAAGGCCCGTTCCTTCGCATTCCTTGGTTCCGGACAAAGCGAGGGCAACACAATATCCTGGTTAACATGAAACTGTGACACCACTTTAGGTAGAAAGTCGCCCCGTGTGCGAAGCACTACGCGATCTGGGTGAAACTCCAGAAAAGGAAGCGAGCAAGAAAAAGCCGCCAACTCAGAAACCTTTCTCAAAGAAGTGACCGCCACTAGGAAGGCAACCTTCCAAGAGAGAAAGGAAAGATTAACAGAGTCCATAGGCTCAAAAGGCCCATGTTGAAGAGCCTCCAAGACAAGATTGAGCCGCCAAGGAGACACAGGCGCCTTCCGCGGCGGAAATTGACGGGTTACCCCGCGAAAAAAGGAACGTACGTCCCTACGCGAGGCGATAGTCTTCCGAAACAGCAAGGACAGAGCAGAAACCTGTCCTTTCAGAGTTCTACCTGCCAAACCCTTGTCCAGCCCGTACTGCAAAAAGGCCAACAAATTGGGAATGGAAAAATCCTCGGGATCCTAGAAGAACCCGAACACCACGAAAAGAAGGCTTCCCAAGTCTTGTGATAAATCCTAGTAGTAGCTGGACCTCTGGCAGCTTGCAGAGTGGCAATGACTTCGGCTGAAAAACCTTGACGGGTCAAGATTTCGGTCTCAAGAGCCACGCTGTCAAACGCAGAGACTTCAGGTCCGGGTGACGAACGGGCCCTTGGGTTAACAGGTCTGGGAGAAGAGGGAGTGAAAGTGGAGGCGCTGCCAGAAGCGACACCAGTGTCGAGAACCACGTCCTCCTTGGCCAATCTGGGGCTATCAACATAGCCGGGACTCTCTCCAGTCTGATCCGACGCAACACCAGAGGAAGTAAGGTATATCGGCGGGAACACATAGATTAGCTCGAATTGGTCCCAAGGAGCCACCAGAGCATCCACCGCCACAGCGTTCGGGTCCTTGTACCTGGACATGAACGTCGGTAACTTGGCATTGAACCTGGATGCCATCAAATCCACTTGGGGAGTTCCCCAACGGGAGCACAGCAGTGCAAAAATTTCCAGATGAAGACTCCATTCTCCGGGATCCATCTTTTCGCGACTGAGGAAGTCCGCTGTGATATTCTGAACTCCTGGAATGTGAATCGCAGAGATGGCTGGCACTCTGGCCTCGGCCCATACCAGAATTCGAGACACTTCCAACATGAGCCTGAAGCTCCTCGTCCCACCTTGATGGTTGATATACGCGACCGCCGTCGCGTTGTCTGTCTGCACTCGGACTGGTAGACCGCTTAAAGGGACCGTCCAGTGTTGGAGGCAAAGGAAAATTGCCCTCAATTCCAGGATGTTGATCGGCAGGACAGACTCTTCCAACGACCATACTCCCTGAATCCAGAGATCGTTCCAGACACCCCCCCAGCCCGTCAGGCTGGCATCGGTGGTTATGATCGACCACCTCGGAGGAAGGAAGGACTTCCCCAGGGATAACGCTTCCGGACGTAACCACCATTCTAGAGACTCTCTCACCCTGTGGGAGATGATGACACTGCAATCCAGTGAAAACTGCGATCGATCCCAACGGTTCAAGATGAACATTTGGAGAGCCCTGGAATGAAATTGGGCAAAGGGAATTGCTTCCATTGACGCCACCATCAAACCCAGAAGGCGCATACACCTTCGAAAGGACATTGCTGTCGCAGACTTCATAACCTGTACATGACGAAGAAGACTCGCTTGCTTGTCTGGAGGCAGGGACACCACTGCTCGTACCGTGTCGAAATGCATTCCCAAAAACAGGATTGACTGCGACGATTCCAGAGACGACTTCTCCCAATTGACCAGCCACCCGAAGTCCTCCAGGAGCTGAAGGGGTAGATTGTGAGCCGTCACCGCCTCCTCCTTTGAGGACGCCACAATCAAAAGGTCGTCCAGATAGGGAAGAATCGTAACCCCCTGTCTTCGCAGAATCGCCATGAGAGGAGCCAGAATTTTTGTAAAAACTCTGGGTGCTGAGGCCAACCCGAATGGCAGGGCCACAAACTGGAAATGGTCCTGGCCTATGGCAAAACGAAGGAAGCATTGGTGGGCCCTTCCGATGGGGACATGCAAATAAGCGTCGCGAATGTCGATTGACACCAAAAAATCGTTCTGCGACAAGGCCGCCACAACGGAGCGAAGTGACTCCATGCGGAATTTCCGGGAGCGGACATGCCGATTCAATCTTTTGAGATCTAGAATGGGGCGAAATTTGTCCTCCTTTTTGGGGACCACAAAGAGGTCGGAATAAAACCCTCTTCCCCGGTCCTCCGGTGGAACTGGTACCACCACACCCTTCTGTAGAAGGGAATCGACCTCCCGCAGTAGAGCGGCAAATAGCTCGGGCTCTGACGGAATGCGGGATTGGCAAAAACTGTCTGGGGGTCGAGAAAGAAACTCTATGAAATAGCCTGCCGACACAACCCGCGTCACCCAGGCGTCCGACACGCGGGAAGCCCAAATCGGTTCGAATTGAAGCAGGCGACCTCCCACTCGAGAGCCCTCGAGTGAGGCCCTGGCGTCAGTCCGCCTCAGCGGGCTTTTTGTCAGCTTCCCGCTTGTCTTGGCGGAAGCTCTGTTTCCAGGGAGTGCGGGATTTCTGAGCGTTCTTTTTTCCTGAAAAAGAGGGACGCCCCGATCCCCAAGAGGGCTGACCGAACCGTCCGCCGACTAGTACCGGCACTATGCCTGCCAGCCGCAGAAGACACAGCTCTTCGCTGCGGTAAAGCCGTTTCTTTTGCCTTTGCCTTGGCAATCAGCTCCGTGAGGTCAGATCCAAATAGCTGACCACCCTTGTAAGCTAAAGAAAGCAAACCTTGCTTGGAAACCGTGTCTCCGGTCCACTGTCTAAGCCACGGAGCTCTCCTGACTGTGATCGCCGAGGATTGTGCCCTGGACAGCAGTGAGGCAGTATCCAAACCTGCATCACTGCCATATCGTACTGCATCCTCCAATGACTTGAAAAGCCCCTCTACCTCGGATAGTGGGGATCCATCTTGCCACGCCGTCCGTAGATGGTCTAACCAGCTCAGGGAAGCTTTACAAGCACACATGGATCCTTGCACTGCTCTGAATTCATGACCTGCGGCCTCGTAGATGGATTTCGCTGCCATCTCCGTTTTTCTGTCCAGCGGATCCTGCAGACTCGCCTTCCCTTTAACAGGAAGCAATGAGGATTTGCTAAGCTGGGATAAAGGGACATCCACTTCAGGAGAAGGAATCCAATTATCAATCAACTCCGTCGTACACGGATATAGCGTCTCAAAAAACCGTGTCCCCTGAAAACGTTTATCTGGACACAGGCGTTCCTTCTCCACTGCCCCATTAAGCTCGTCCAGAGATGGTAAGGCTGATCGCGACCTATGCGACTCCTGAAACATCCGGGCCGACTTACCAGGACGTCTAGTTACCTCGTCCGGTAACTGTAACGCCTCCCTCATGGCTCCAATAAAAGCCTCTGTACGGCTCAAAAGAGAGGCAGAGTGTCCCTGCCGATCCTCCTTATCCGAATCGGACATCTCCCCATCCGAGCTTGAAGGGGAACCCTCCATACCAGAGATCTCCGAGTCGTTAAGCGGGGAAGAAGGCACCGGCCTGTGTCGCTTCCTACCATGAGAGGATCTAGCTGACACCCAATAACCTAGAAGGTCAGAAAGGCCATTAATAGAACGAGCGAGGGCCTCCGACCGCTGCGCTTGACGCCGTCGAGGTCTGCGTGTCAGATACGCGAGACTGATCCTGTAGCGGATCTGGGAGACGGTCCGCACCTCCTGGACCCTGATCCGACATGCCCTCACACAGTATATGGCAGGTCAAAAACCTGTCAGCAACTCGAACAGTGTGAAGGTGAAGGGTTAAAGCTCTTAAAGAGAGAGCTACCCCAGCTGTCTCCCAATAAAGGGTTAACCGCCAAAGAAGGGGTTAATGTCGCAGACTCCCCACAACCCTTGTGTAATGAAAAGGGTGTGCGAGCCCCAGGTGCCTCTTATGAGGTAACAGCTGCAGGACAGTGTTTCAAAGGTATGCCACACTAAACAAGAACGCCAACAAGATCGCTAACATATTGCGCTGAATTGTACATCGCAATGACCGCCAAAGTCGCTAAGGAGATCGCTAACCACTTATGCGTCGTCAATGAGATCGCCCACTGTGGCAGCTACTAGCGACATTAAAACGATCACAAAAAAACGATCGCAAAATTAAGCGTCGCTATTGTGATCGTAGCGGGAGCGTTCGTGTGACAGTACCTCCTGCGCTGTGGGTGTGAGGGGGTCAAGCTTCTGCCCTGACAGGTAGAAGCGACTCACCCAGCTGGCCGCGGTGTAGTGTCTTCCTTTCGGTCGGTCGGGGGGAGCGGAGAGTGAGGAGCCCGAGGAGGCCTTCAGTAATGGCCGCCGCGCTAGAGGAGAGAAGCCGGAAGAGAAAAAGGCAGGGTAAAGCGCGCGCTCAGAGCGCTTCCTACCCGCGAAAAAATGGGAAAGCGCGAAGCCACGCCCCCCGTCGGTTTAAAAAAAAAAACGCGCGACTCACTCCGCTCCCGCTCCCATGTCCTGCAGGCATCCACCTGCGGACAAAAGTACACAATCACCACACATGAATACATGTAGCAGCGGCTGCCGCAGCGGCCGCTGAAGCACTCAAACACATTAAAATGTGGAGTACTCACCCAGCTGAGCGCCACAGGGACCCCTCGGAGATTTGTGGCGCTGTGCCCGTAGCTTCCCCCAGGGCGGGGAACGCAGTGACCCCAGAAGCGCGGTTTGCGTCCCCGCCAGGGAAGCAATCCTCATCCCCAGGGCCGGCAGGGTTCTGCAGGGACCACCTTACAGGGTAATACAGATCCGCCAAGGGAGAGGTGGGGGTCCAGCAGCGCTGAGACTCCTGAGACCTCTAGACCACTGGCGGTCCAAGTCTCTATCCGACTAAAACAAAAAAAATTTCTGAGGAGCTGCTTCCAGCAGCGACTATCCTCTGTGACCTCAAATTTTAGACTGGAGAGCTGGAGTAGGAGGAGCCCTATAAGATGGAGGGGCCGGTCAACACTTTTTTAATCTGAGGTGTTTCTATCCTATGTGGGCTCCGCCTACCCACTAGTAATGACTAGTGTGTCTCCCTTCCTTTATCTGCTGCTGAAAAGTTAATTTATTGCAGTTCTTCAATACAAAAAGTGAAACTCCTATTATTATATAGAGTCATTACAGAGTGATCTATTTCAAGTTTATTTTTGTTAATGTTGATGATTATGGCTTACAGCCAATGAAAACCCAAAAGTCATTATCTCAGTAAATTAGAATAATTTATAACAGCAGCTTGAAAAAATGATTTTAAAATCTGAAATGTTGGCCTACTGAAATATATGTATAGTAAATGCACTCAATGCTTGGTTGGGGCTCCTTTCGCATCAATTACTGCATCAATGCGGCGTGGGATGGAGGCGATCAGCCTGTGGCACTGCTGAGGTGTTATGGAAGCTCAGGATGCTTTGATAGCAGCCTTCATCTCCTCTGCATTGTTGGGTCTGGTGTTTCATCTTCCTCTTGACAATACCTCATAGATTCTCTATGGGATTAAGGTCAGGCGAGTTTTCTGGCCAATCAAGCACAGTGATACTGTTGTTTTTAAACCAGGTATTAGTACTTTTGGTAGTGTGGACAGGTGACAAGTCCTGCTGGAGAATGAAATTTCTATCTCCAAAAAGCTTGTCGGCAGAGGGAAGCATGAAGTGCTCTAAAATTTCCTGGTAGACGGCTGCGCTGACTTTAGTCTTGATAAAACACAGTGGACCCACACCAGCAGATGACAGGACTCCCCAAACCATCACTGATTGTGGAAACTTCACACTAGACCTCAAGCAGCTTGGATTGTGTGCTTCTCCACTTTTCCTCCAGACTCTGGATCCTTGATTTCCAAGGTCTAGTGTGAAGTACCCACTATCAATGATGGCTTCGGGAGCCATGTCATCTGCTGGTGTAGGTCCACTGTGTTTTATCAAGAACAAAGTCAGCGCAGCCATCTAACAGGAAATTTTAGAGCACTTCATGCTTCCCTCTGCCGACAAGCTTTTTGGAGATGGAAATTTCATTCTCCAGCAGGACTTGTCACCTGTCCACACTACCAGAAGTACCAAATCCTGGTTTAAAAACACAGTAACACTGTGCTTGATTGGCCAGCAAACTCAATAGACCTTTACCCCATAGAGGATCTATGGGGTATTGTCAAGAGGAAGATGAGAGACACCAGACCCAACAATGCAGACGAGCTAAAGGCTGCTATCAAAACAACCTGGGCTTCTATAACATCTCAGCAGTGCCACAGGCTGATTGCCTCCATGCTACGCTGCATTGATGCAGTAATTGATGCAAAAGGAGCCCCGACCAAGTATTGAGTACATTTATTGAACATACATTTCAGTAGGCCAATATTTCCGATTTTAAAATCAACTTTCAAGCTGGTGTTATAAAGTATTCTAATTTACTGAAATAATGACTTTTGGGTTTTCATTGGCTGTAAGCCATAATCATCAACATTAAGGGAATTAAACACTTGAAACAGATCACTCTGTAATGACTCTCTATAATATATGAGTTTGAATTTTTGTATTGAATAGCTGAAATAAATTAACTTTTTGATGATATTCTAATTTTGTGAGAAGCACCTGTAGTCTTAAGTTTTGTTCACATTGCATTTGTTCCTATGGTCCGTGTCTCCATCGGGTCTTACGGCTGAACCTCTGCAAAAGAAAATTAGAGTGTATGCACTGATGAACCATTGGCTATAATGATGCAGATGGAGTCACCTTGCATTCTGTCATATAACGTTTTAGGCCATATATGCCTATTGGAGGCGGACAGCATAACAAAGTAGACTACATGTTGCTGCTCACTTCCGTTAGGTATCTACAGACGAAAATAATGTATAGTGGAGCACAAGGTGATTCCGTCTGCATTCTTATAGTCAATGGCCCCATCAGGTCATACACCCGAATGCCACTTTGTGGAGGTTCAGACGTAAGCCCTGACAGAGCCATAGGATCAAACATGATGTGAACCCAGTCTTAGACATGCGTGGTTCACGGATGTACAGCGCATTCCATCTACCTCCTCACTTACTTTCTGTGCAAGCTCTTTGTTTTCCTCTAGCTCTAGTTTCATCTTCTGCAGTCCATTCTAAAACAATATTAATAATAATAATCATCAGCAATTCATGGTATAAATCTGAATTTCTTCTATAAATGTCCTTATTTGTCTAAAAAACTAACTATTTAGCGAATAAAATATGTCACAAATATTCTTTTCAGTTGAGAGTTACTTTTCCCTTTCTCACATCCCCCTTGAATCATGTTACATATGATTTGGAGACAATGTACAACTTGGGGGTCATAGATAGTGGGGCATATTAACTAACCGAGTCTACTGTATAGACAGTGTACACTTAGACTAAACAGTTTATAAATGCGCAGGTTTTATCATGGTGTCTCAAGGGAGATGATAAATTTTATGCATCTGTAGGCTAGGATCACACGACCATAGATTCTCTCATTCGAGAGAATCGGGTCGATTATGCAAATGATACTTATCAAACTCTAATCAGAGTGTTGGCATAGTGTGATCCGATTTTCTCAGATGCGGGAATAGGAACACACTGTGAGAAGATGGGAACAACATTTCTCCATTCTATCAATGTGTGGAGATCAGAGTGACCCAGACGTCATCCAAGTGCAGTTCAATGTTTTCAATTTTGCATGACCTTGTGTGATCTGATAATTGGATCAAACTCAGCCATGCTATGATTTTTTTCCCTCAGACCGACCCAGTCCGAGGGATAAATCGGACATGTTCGCTGCCCCATAGCATGATATTGGTCCGGGTGCAATTCAATGTTTTGTTGGATTTTACTTGGACAGAAAATAAGGTGGTGAAAGCAATCTCTTAGACTGACTTTTCCAAGCGGCACGGGGTGGTAGCCATGGGTAAAGTATTCGTCTCTTATGCCCGTTACATGAAAGTGAGGGTCTTGGCTGGGTGTGTGGACTTGTGTTGTGAGGCTACTACATCCTTATAGGCCGCATTTAACCAATGTTGCTGGATTGCCAGGACAAGATGTTTCACAGTTCAATGAGTGAGAACACCATTCAAAAATAAACTTTTTACTGAACGGGAACTTGGTAGGGAATATATACAAGAGATAGCGGCACACAGTCTTGTGAACGTTTACTTTACAACTAAGCATTTTCCCACAGTTTCCTTCCTTCATTTCTCTATTGTTCTCTATGTCCAATGCTTTTCACTACAACCCAGCTTTAGCACTTCAGTCCTACTTAGCATGAGTAGTTTACTCATCCTGCTATTTCATGTTCCTTTCCCTTTAGGGTGCAAGTATGGGCGGTGATGCTGAAGCTCTGGAAATTCCGCCTGGGACATTTACTCGACCCACGAATCCAGATCTGTTTAGGTCCATTACCTTCAGGCATTATAAGTTCGGCGTCCTCTCCCAGGACCCATTTCCAGAAGGTCACTATATCTCTTAATATGCAAATTGCCTCTTCAGAGAGAAAGAGGACTTGAACTCTATAACACCACCTGTTGGAAGTAGCGATCGCTACTTCCAACAGGTGGCGCTACAGAGTTCAAGTCATCTTTCTCTCTGAAGAGGCCATTCTCCACAAGGAAAAACCGTACTCTGTCTCTTAGTCACTTCTGCTCCAAATCTCGGTATCCCTTTTCTACAGTCTCCTCTCACTTAGAGTCACCCCAGAATGCAGCACTGCTCACCCTGGTCCTTTAGGTCCACATACAATGCTCTTCAGGTCCTATCGGACTCTCTAACCAGAAATTGTCGCTTTTCCTGCAAATCATCCCCTTCCACTCTGGGATAGTCCTGAACATTAACTCTAACTATCCCTATTGTGAAACCACACACATTATCAATATTGCTAACATCTTTAATGCGTGTCAGAATTCACATTATATCGTATAACATTTTACATCGCATAACATTAAAACTTGTTTTTTCGAGAGGGAAACCTGGGCTTCATATCCATCTCCTTACACTTACATCATCTATTAGTTATCTAACTGAACGTAGCGCTAAAATTGTGGTGCATAGTGTTACATGTTAATTCACCCTCTTTTCCAAGTAAACCACCTTTTTATTACTGACAAGACGTAATACATTTCTTGCACAGATTTTGCTGGAATTCTGGTACATTTATCTTATTAAACTCCTTCATTATTTGTTTCTGGATGTTAGAGGAGTATATACAGGGTGGTCCAAAAGTAGGTGGACAGAAAATAATAACATTATTACACATACTGTCCACCTACTTTTGGACCACCCTGTATACATTTATAATAAATATGACAAGAATAAATCAATTCTCTCCTCAAGCAATAACCAGAAAAATTTTGCAGATTCTCCTGTTGTATTCCTCCTTTTATAACTCACCTTCTGGTCAATGATCAGATTCTTCCACCTAGTGATTACCTTTTCCAGTACAAAAGTTTCATCCTGGCAGTGCTCAAACTGTGACAGGAAAATAACACAGAGGTAGAAACATAGTAATGCTAGGTACAAGTTCGCATGACTGTATTTGTGGTGTGAGCGCTGTCCTTGAAAAAAACGGACATCACTCAGACCAATGTTATTCAATAGGGCAGTGCAGATGAGCAATTTTTTTTTCACTGACCGAATTTGTGCGTGAGAAAAATTGCAGCCTGCAGTAGTCTCTTCAATAAGTCTGTTGAGACTCACCTTATCCAAGGGTACAAAAAAAAATTGGATTTCATACGAATCAACAGAGCAGCATCTGATTTTTCGCATACATTGCAATTCTTTAATATAGGAAACTATTTGCTCTTATAAATTTTTAATAACTGCGGCTAGAAAAAAACAATGTATACGAATGTGAAGTGAGGACAAAGATTGTTGAGTTTTCTGCATGAAACGTGGACAATTTTTTAAACACTTGTGTGAACTTAGCCCAACATAATATGTGTAGTCCCAAATTGAAAGTATCTTATCTCCCCCATTTCCTTACACTAGAAGCTCTGCAGTCACTCCTGCTATGGATGTGGCACAAAGTTGAGACAACCATAATGCTAAGGACAAATGCAGTATGTGCATGTCCACTCAGTAATGATGAGTGAACAAGCGCGAACGAGGTGTCAAAAGCAACAACAAAGGATTTTGGGGATACGTCAAAAGTAAAAGAAAAGTCAAAGATGCTATAGGATTTTTACAGGATGAAAATGATGAAATGGTAAGACAGGATGTTGAGAAGGCTGAACTTTTAAATTCCTATTTTGCATCTGTTTTCTCTCAGAAAGGAAATGTAACATCAACTGATCTTCACTGTCCTATTAAAGGAATAGAAGAATCCAGGATATCTATAAACAGAAAGACAGTGAGGAAACACTTAGCTAACCTAAATGAATTCAAGTCTCCAGGTCCAGATGAATTACACCCCAGAATACTGAAGGAGATAGCAGAATAAATTCTTGAACCACTGTCCATAATCTTTGAAAATTCTTGGAGAACAGAAGTCCCAGAAGACTGGAGAAGAGCAAATGTTGTTCCTATCTTCAAAAAGGGGAAGAAGGTGGACCCAGGGAACTACAGGCTGATGAGTCTGACTTCTATACCAGGAAAGATCTTTGAACAAATTATTAAAGAACATGTATGCAAGTACCTGGATAAGAATTAAGTGATTAAACAGAGTCAGCATGGGTTTGTAACTAATAAGTCATGTCAGACTAACTTAATTTCCTTCTATGACAGAATCACTGACTGGGTGGATCAGGGAAATGCTGTAGATATAGTATATCTTGACTTCAGCAAAGCATTTGACAAAGTATCTCACACAATCCTTATTGAAAAAATGACTAAGTATGGAATGGACAAGGCAACTGTTAGGTGGATTCATAACTGGCTTAGTGATCGGACCCAAAGAGTGGTCGTAAATGGCTGCACATCCAGTTGGAAGAATGTATCAAGTGGGGTACCACAAGGCTCTGTTTTGGGCCCTGTATTGTTCAACATCTTAATCAATGATTTAGATGAAGGAATTGAGGGTAAACTGATCAAATTTGCTGATGACACAAAGCTAAGAGGGGTAGCTAATACTAGAGAAGAGAGAGAGAGGATTCAAAAAGATATAAATAAACTGGAGCAGTGGGCAGCAACTAACAGAAGGGATTTTAACAGGGAAAAATGCAAAGTACTACATCTGGGCAATAAAATGAAAAAAACATACAAAATGGGAGGAATAGGGCTAAGTAACAGCACATGTGAAAAGACTTGGGTATACTAATTGATCACAGACTGAACATGAGTCAATAGTGTGATGCAGCAGCAAAAAAGGCAAATGCAATTCTAGGATGTATCAATAGAAGCATACAGTCTAGATCACGTGAGGTCATTATTGCCCTCTACTCCTCTTTGGTCAGACCTAGAGTTGAGCGATACTTTCCGATATCCAAAAGTATCGGAATCGGAATGGTATCGCCGATACCATTAAAATATCGGCGATACCCGATACCGATACCGGAAATCCAATGTAAGTCTATGGGAACAAAATATCGTAACTAAAAAAACCCCATTCTTTCCTTGTAAACACTAAATATACACACATAGAATACATATATATATATATATACATGTCATTGTGACATATATATATATACATATATTTATAGTTTATACACTTCTACATAGTAAAATAGCCTCTGATTTAATTGCCGGGTAAAGTCGGCTTTTGTGAAAAGACAGAAGCACCCGACATGAAATGACACTTGGTTTACATAGAGTTAACCATGTCTTTTCATGTAGTTTGATATCTGATTTGCACAAACAATTACATGAGTGGCTGTGTGCAAAATTTCACACCTGTAGGGGTTAATTAAAGGTGTAAATTCGTTATAAAAAAACAGACTTTTTTGCTACGAATTTACACCTTTAATTAACCCCTACAGGTGTGAAATTTTGCACACTTACACTCATGTAATTGTTTGTGCAAATCAGATATCAAACTACATGAAAAGACATGGTTAACTCTATGTAAACCAAGTGTCATTTCATGTCGGGTTACTGCATTTTCACAAAAGCCGGCAATTGAATTAGCGGCTATTATACTATGTAGAAGTGTATGAACTATAAATATATATATATATATATATATATATATATATATTATATATATATATATATATATGTGTCACAAATTCAATGACATGTATATATATAAATGAGGTGTAAAATTGCTGAAAAAAAATGTGTGGGCTCCCGCCCTATTTTCGCAACCAGACAGACAAAGCCAGTGAGTGGGGGCAGATAATAATAGCCCAGAGAGGGACCATTATTTTTGGCCCCCCCCCGGCTACTAACATCTGCCCCCAGACACCCCAGAAAGGGCAAATCTCTAATTAGATTTGCCCTTTCTGGCACTTTGCCCGTCTATTCCCATTGCCCTGTAGCGGTGGCGAATGGGTTAATAAGGGGTTAAAATGACCTTGCAATTGAAAGGTCACTTTAAGCCAGGTTAATAATTGAGAGCTGTCAATTAGACAACTATCAATTATTAATCCTATTGTATGAAAGAAAAATCAAACACACACACTTTAATAAAAAAGAAGTTTAATGAAATAATCACACAGTTTTTGACCATATTTTATTTACCTGCTAAAACCATTTCCTGTAATAAAAATAAAATAATAAAGCAAAATTATTCTTACCAATCCGATGCACAGTCAGGTCCCACGGTGTAATCCTTCAGAAAGGGTTAATGTTTACTGCAGGGACCGCAGCTAATGCTGCAGCCTCACAGTAAACCCCCAAATGAATGAGCTCCTCTCCTGGCTGACAGGAGAGGAAGTGGAAAGCTTAATTGATTGCTTTCCACTTTCACTTCAGGTCAGCCAGGGACACCATCAGTGACGTCAGAGGGAACTGATTAACAAAAATAGGGGTTCCCTTCGAAAAAAAATTGGCGTGGGGTCCCCCTATTTTTGTTAACCAGCCAGATGAAGCAGACCGCTGAGGCCTGGATTTTCAGGCTGTTAAGGAGCCAAGATCCATGGACCTTGCCAGCCTGATAATACCAGGCCACAGCAGTCTGCATATCTTGGCTGATTAACAAAAATAGGGGATCCCCTCGAAAAAAATTAGCGTGGGGTCCCCCCTATTTTTGTTAACCAGCCGGATGAAGCAGACCGCTGAGGCCTGGTTTTTCAGGCTGGTAAGGATCCAATATCCATGGACCTTGCAAGCCTGATAATACCAGGCCACAGCAGTCTGCTTAGCTTGGCTGGTTAACAAAAATAGGGGATCCCCTCGAAAAAAAAACAGCGTGGGGATCCCCCCTATTTTTGTTAACCAGCCAAGTAAAATGCAGACTGCTGCGGCCTGGTATTAAAAGACTGTCAAGGCCCATGGATTTTGGCCCTCAACAGCCTGATAATACCAGGCTACAGCAGCCCCACATTTGGCGCATCAAAAGATGTGCCAATTGTGGCACTTTACCCGGCTCTTCCCACTTGCCCTGTAGCGGTGGCAAGCGGGGTAATAAGGGGTTAATGTCACCGTTGATTGCACGGTGACAATAAGCCCGGTTAATAATGGAGAGGCGTCAATAAGACACCGATCCATTATTAATCCCAAAGTTTTTAAATGTTTAAAAAAAAGACACAGCAAGAAAAAAGTCTTTTAATGAAATAAAAGAGACAACACAGTTTTCATTTCTTTTATTATACACTCATTCCTGCGACGCCATCGATCTCCTGTAAAAAAGAAAAAAAAAACAAACCAACAGTATACCACCTGTCCGACGCAGTCCATAGTAACGAGTGTCCCACGACGATCCAGCTCTGCTACATCGGAATGCCAGGCAGAGCCTGACATCCCGGCGCAGCACAGCTGATTACCTGCTTCCCCGGCGGTGACGTCATCGGACTGACTGCTTTACGGCCGCGATTACCCAGCAGTCACTGCAGTTATCGCGAGAAACTGCATGTGACCGCCAGGGAGAAGATAATCGCGGCCATCAAGCAGTCCAGGACGTGACCGCCGGAGATCTTCTGCCAGGTAAGTGCCGCTGACTCCTGACAGACCCGACAGACGGACACTGACAGTGACAGTGACATTCCGATTCCGGTATCCGATATGACGAAAATATCGGTACTCGGAATCGGAATTCCGATACAGCCAATATCGGCCGATACCCGATATTTGCAGTATCGTATCGCTCAACACTAGTCAGACCTCATCTGGAATACTGTGTCCAGTTTTGGGCACCACATTTTAAAAAAGACATCAACAAACTGGAGAAGTTCAGAGAAGAGCCACCAGAATGGTGACCGGTCTGCAAACCATGTCCTATGAGGAACAGTTGCAGGATTTGGGAATGTTTAGCTTGCAAAAAAGAAGACTGAGAGGAGACTTAATAGCTGTCTACAAATATCTCAAGGGCTGTCACATTGTAGAAGGATCATCTTTATTCTCATTTGCACAAGGAAAGACTAGAAGCAATGGGATGAAACTGAATGGGAGGAGACACAGATTAGATATTAGAAAAAACTTTTGACAGTTAGGGTGATCAATGAGTGGAACAGGCTGCCACAAGAGGTGGTGAGTTCTCCTTCAATGGAAGTCTTCAAACAGAGGCTGGACAGACATCTGTCTGTGATGATTTAGAGAATCCTGCTTTGAGCAGGGGGTTGGATCAGATGGCCCAGGAGGTCCCTTCCAACTCTACCATTCTATGATTCTATGAGAGCATGCTCAGGTGCTTAACGAGTGACTTTGGCGTGCTCGAATAATATGTTCGAATCCCGCGGCTGCATGTCTCGCGGCTGTTCGACAGCTGGAACACATGCAGGGATTGCCTAACAAACAGACAACTAAAGAGGACTCAAACATATTATTCGAGCATGCAGAAGTCAGTCGGTTAGCACCCGAATATCAGGGCTGGCGTCAGCACCCGGTGCAACCGGGCAAGTGCCAGGGCCCTGAGCAGGTTTAAAGGCCCACTCGCCATCGGGTATACAGGCGCGCTATGGGGGCCCAACATCTGTGCCAGTTCCGGCACCTGCGAGTGGGCCCCCCGCTTGCTCAGGGCCCTGGCACTTGCAATACTTACCTCTCCGCACTCCACCAATGAGGCGCCTTCGCGTCTTCTGACTGTGAAGTTCAGGTCAGAGGGCGCAATGGCGTCATGTATGTGTGCCATCTGTGTGAACAGTCACAGTGCAGAGAGCGAGAAGACGGCAACGCTGAGGAGTCCGGAGCAGAGCAGCGGCCAGTGACGACAGGTATTTTTTTTTTTTTATGTTTGGAGCAATATATATAGTCAACATCATACACTGGAGCATCTTATTTGGCCATCATATATGGAACATTATATATGGTATCCATTAAATCCTGGAGCATCATATAGGGGGGCCCATCATACAACGGAGCATCATATATGGGGCTCATCATATACTGGAGCATCATATATGGGGTCCGTTATCTATCGAGTATTATATGGGGCCCATCATACACTGGAGAATCACATATGAAGACCATTATATATGGAGTATTATATGAGGCACATCATGGAGCATCATATGGGGCCCATTATATATGGAGCATCATATGAGGCCTATTATATATGGAGCATTATTTGGTGCCCATTCTGTATGGAGCAATATATGGGGCCCATAATATACTGTATGGAGCATTATATGGGACTCATTATACAGTATGGAGCAATATATGTGGCTCATTATACTGTATGGAGCATTATATGGGCTCATTATACTGTATGGAGCATTATATGTGGCCCATTTTGTATGGAGCAACATATAGGGCCCATCATACACTGTATGGAGCATTATATGGGTCTCATTATACTGTATGGAGCAATATATTGGATTCATTAAACTATATGGGGCCCATCCCATACTGTATGGAGCATTATATGGGGCCCATTATATATGGAACAATAAAGGGGGCTCATCATATACTGGAGCATTATATGGAGCCCATAATATACTGTATGGAACATTATATGGGACCCATTATGTATGGAGCAATATATGTGGTCCATTATTCTGTATGGAGCTATTTATGGGGCCCATTATATACTGTATGGAGCAATATATGGGGCTCATTCTCTATGGAGCATTATATGGGACCCATGATACAGTATGGAGCAATATATGGGGCTCATTATACTGTATGGAGCAATATATGGGGCTCATTATTCTGTATGGAGCAATATCTGTGGCTCATTATACTGTATGGAGCATTATATGGGGTCCATTATTCCGCATGAAACAATATATGGGGCTCATTATTCTGTATGGAGCATTATATGGGGCCAATTATTCTGTATGGAGCAATATATGGTGCTCATTATTCTGTATGGAGCATTATATGAGGCTCATTATACTGTATGGAGCATTATATGGGGTCCATTATTCTGTGTGGAGCAATATATGGAGCTCATTATTCTGTATGGAGTATTATGTGGTGTCCATAATACTGTATGGAGAAATATATGGGGCTCATTGTTCTGTATGCTGCAAAATGTGGTGCCCATAATACTGTATGTAGCATAATATGGGGATGATTATTCTGTATGGAGCACTATGTGGTGCCCATAATACTGTATGGAGCACTATGTGGTACCCATAATACTGTATGGAGCAATATATGGGGCTCATCATTCTATATGGAGCACTATGTGGTGCCCATAATATTGTATGGAGGACTATACTGTTCGGTTTCTGACCTATTGTAGAATTTACAATAGATATCACTCATGTAATGTAAGAAGTGAAGTATTTGTCATTGTACTATACATATATTTCTCTGCCACATCTGTGGATCATGAATTGTGGTATGTGTTAAAGGGGCCTACTGAGACTCTTTCGCCCAGGACCCACCAAAACTTGGAGCCAGTCCTGCGGAGTATGCTTGGTTAACACCTTATCCGAGCACGTTCATTCATCACTACTACTCAGCTAACCATACCTGACATTATGACCGTTTCCTATTAGCCCGTTTGATGCCAGATACATCTTCAATGCAATGTTAGGGCTGGCGGAACGCACAAAATAAATATAAATAATAAGTGCGTTCGCAGCCCGGGGTCCACCGTGCAGGCAGAGCCTGCTGCTAGTAGGATGGCGGTATGGCGAACTCTGTTACTTCACAGAGTCGCAACTATGGACACTGTGGCCCTATATGGCGGTATAAGCGAACTCTGTTACGCCACAGAGTCGCTAAGGTAGAAACGCAGAAATATGGACTGTGTCCTTTTAACTCCACAGGTATGCACAGACAACTGCTGTGCGGACAGCAGTCCTTAGCAACTCAATCAGCAACGCAATCAGACAATCTCCTCACCGGAGAAGCCGGTATTCTAGGGGCTTATTTCAGCCGAGCCCTAAACACGTGCATACAATCTCCTCACCGGAGGTGCCGGTATTCTAGGGGCTTATTTCAGCCGAGCCCTAACACATGTGTGCAAGATCACCCTGGCGCAAAGCACATAATGTGATTGATACTAGCGCATGGCTGCACGACCATGCCACCCTTTTATAGTAGCAACTACAGGGCTTGCCAGATAAGGACCAATAGGAAACCGCTCCAGAACACAAGTGGTTTCAGGACCTTCCTGGTGGACCAATAGGAGCTGCTGCAGTACCTGAGCATGTGACCCCTGATCTCCAATGAGAGATCTTACTCTGGGCATGCTCAGAAGGGGAAAGCAAGGACTTTGTCCTAAAGACGTCTGCTCGCTCCTAACCAGTACTGGCTACAATAGCAGAGCCTGGAGGAGCAGCAGTAATCCTCTGCACAATGTTAGACTGGGCGAGACGCTGGGACCAACATCTAAGCTGAGCAGAGTCCACTGCGGCCGGAGACGGATGGGAGACCGCAGCAGGGACAGCTTGAGATTCCCCTTGTGCAGAAGCGGGAACTCGACCCCTAACATGCAATGCTTTAAAAATTTTTAGGACATGACCCAAAAGAAGAATCTGCTGTGGAGAATGTGAATGTGGTATCAGGTTTTACTTCTTTCCAGGGCTAATGTAGAAATGTGAGTACAGGGAATATACCATTGCTGTCATAGAATCACAGGATTTTGGATGGAGTTACGTTTACCTGGTTTACTAGCTGATCTGCTCTTTCTTCTATCTGCAGACATCTTCTTTCCTGCTAGTAAATATATAGATATATATGAAAGTTATAGATGAGTAAACATTTCAAAATTCAGATTTAAGGGATTTGCTCACATTGCTCACAGTTGGTCTGGTAATTCAATTTGAATGAAAATTATTTTAGGTGAATCAAAAATGTATTCCCAAAGAAGATGTTTATTATGCTATGGGGTCTCTGCAGACCCTAAAGTATAATAAATAGAGGCTCAAGAAGGGGCAAAAAAAAAAAGAATAAAATATTATACTCATCTCGTCCCTCATCTTCCCTGACTGAGCTCCGTATCTGGTCCTCCATTCGCCCCTTTCAGTTTTCCCAGCGCTGACTCCTAGGACTCTGGCATGTCCCATTCTGACTAGGCTCGGCTGCATGAATGTCATTGACGTTTATGAGGCATGACACACATCTGATGTATATGGCCTAGTCAGTGAGTGATATGCTGGAGACCGAGGAGTCAGCACAGTAAGACTGTGGTGAGCAAACAGAGTACCAGGCAGGGAACTGCAGTGGAAGGACAGCTGAGAAAGAAATCACTCACTTATAACCCATAGTGACAGAGCCAATTTGCAGCTTAATGACCGGGCCAATTTTTACAATTCTGACCACTGTCACTTTATGAGGTTATAACTCTGGAACGCTTTAATGAATCCTGCTGATTCTGAGACTGTTTTTTCGTGACATATTGTACTTCATGATGGTGTTAAAAATTTTTTATATGACTTGCGTTTATTTATGAAACAGAAACAGAAATATGGCAAAAATTTTGAAAATTTAGCAATTTTCAAACTTTAAATTTTTATGCCCTTAAACCGGAGAGATATGTGACACAAATTTCTTAATAAATAACATTTCCAACATGTCTACTTTACATCAGCACAATTTTGGAAACAAAATTTTTTTTTTGTTACGAAGTTATAAGGGTTAAAAGTTGACCAGCGATTTCTCATTTTTACAACACCTTTTTTTTTTAGGGACCACATCACATTTGAAGTCACTTTGAGGGGTCTATATGATAGAAAATACCCAAAAGTGACACCATTCTAAAAACTGCACCCCTCAAGGTGCTCAAAACCACATTCAAGAAGTTTATTAACCCTTTATGTGCTTCACAGGAACTGAAGCGATGTGGATTGAAAAAAATAAACATTTAACTTTTTTTGGAACAAATTTATTTCAGAACCAATTTTTTTTATTTTCAAAAGTGTTAAAAGAGAACATGAACCAAAATATTTGTTGTGCAATTTCTCCTGAATACGCCGATACCCCAAATGTGGGGTAAACCACTTTTTGGGTGCACGGCAGAGGTTGCAAGTGAAGGAACGCCGTTTGACTTTTTCAACGCAGAATTGGCTTGATGCCATGTCGCGTTTGGAGAGCCCCTGATGTGCCTAAACAGTGGAAACCCCCAAAAAGTGACCCCATTTTGGAAACTAGACCCCTTAAGGAACTTATCTAGATGTATGGTGAGCACTTTGAACCTCCAAGTGCTTCACAGAAGTTTATAACGTAGAGCCGTGAAAATAAAAAATCATTTTTTTCCTCAAAAATGATTTTTTAGCCCGCTATTTTTTATTTTCCCAAGGGTAACAGGAGACATTGGACCACAAAAGTTGTTGTGCAATTTTTTCTGAGTACAATGATATCTATATGTGGGGAGAACCACTGTTTGGGCGCATGGGAGAGCTTGGAAGGGAAGGAGCGCCAATTTGTAGTGCAGACTTTAATGGAATGTTCTGCGGGCGTCATGTTGTGTTTGCAGAGCCCTTGATGTGCCTAAACAGTAGAAACCCCCCACAAGTGACACCATTTTGGAAACTAGACCCCCCCATGGAGCTTATCTAGATGTGTGGTGAGCACTTTGAACCCCCAAGTGCTTCACAGAAGTTTATAAACGCAGAGCCGTGAAAATAAAAAATAATTTTTTTCCTCAAAAATGATTTTTTTAGCCCGCTATTTTTTATTTTCCCGAGGTAACAGAAGAAATTAGAACCCCAAAATTGGTGTGCAATTTGTCCTGAGTTTGCTGATACCCCATATGTTGGGGTAAACCACTGTTTGGGCGCACGGCAGGGCTCGGAAGGGAGGGAGCACCAATTGACTTTTTGAACGCAGGACTGAGACTCTCTCCGGACCCGCCCCTGGGTGAGTATAATCTAACTCAATTATCTTCTCTTTCAGGTTACATCGGGGGCTTATCTACAGCATTACAGAATGCTGTAGATAAGCCCCTGATGGCGGTGGCCGCAGCTTATAGTCGAAAAATGGGGTGACACAGGGCCGGCTCCAGGTTTTTATGGGCCCCGGACGAAAGAGCCTCAGTGGGCCCCTTTAACACAGACCATGATTCATGATGCACAGATACAGCAGAGAAATATGGGTACAGTACAATGCCAAATACTTCACTTCTTCCATTACATGAGTGATATCTATTGTAAATTGTACAATAGCTCAAAAACCGCCAAATCCTCACAGCGCACAGTACAGACTGGACAGTACAGTCCTCCATACAATATTATGGGCACCACAGTCTCCCCCTCATCACCCATATAATACCCCATGCAGGATGTCACCCCCCATATAATGCTCCATACAGATTACTGGACCCAAAATAATGCTCCATACAGAATACTGGACCCAATATAATGCTCCATACAGGATACTGGTCCCTATATAATGCTCCATACAGGATACTGGTCCCCATATAATGCTCCGTACAAAATATGGAGCTCTCCTCTGCGCTGTACTGCGTTCTGCACTGTTACGGCTCAGGAAAGGGCGCTGTGGAAAGACTCCCCATTATCATCGTGATTACCTCCCCATCATCATCATTTCCTCCTTATCATCATCATTGCCTCCCCATCATCATCATGGCCTCCCCATTATCATCAATGCCTGCCCATCATCATCATCTCCTCCCCATCATCATCTTCTCCCCATCATCAATGCCTGCCCATTATCATCAATGCCTGCCCATTATCATCATCTTCTCCCCATCATCATCAATGCCTCCCCATTATCAAAAATGCCTGCCCATCATCATCTGCTCCCCATCATCAATGCCTGCCCATTATCATCAATGCCTGCCCATTATCATCATCTTCTCCCCATTATCATCATCAATGCCTCCCCATTATCAGCAATGCCTGCCCATCATCATCTTCTCCCCATCATCAATGCCTGCCCATTATCATCAATGCCTGCCCATTATCATCATCTTCTCCCCATCATCATCATCAATGCCTCCCCATTATCAGCAATGCCTGCCCATCATCACACACAGACAGCATCACAGCACACAAGCACTCTCTCACATACATACACACATACACACACACACACACACACACACACACACAGCACCGCACTACATACACACAGACACACACAGAGACACACACACACACGTCTTACCTGCCCAGCGTCCGCGCTCTCTGCCACAGCCGGCCGCTGAATGATGACGTCATTCAGCGGCACTGCTGTGAGAGGAAGCGCCGGTGCCCCCTGGAGCCCGGAGCTGCGGCAGCGGAGGCACGGGAGAGGTAAGTATTGTGCCAGCTGATGCCGGGGCCCTGAGCGGGCGGGGGGGACCCAGTGGCGGCGCTGACACCGCTCTCCTCCGCTAACGGGCGCGGGGGTGCCCGCCTGCTCAGGGCCCCCCCGCCTGCTCAGGGCCCCGGCACTTGCCCGGGTGTGCCGGGTGCTGACGCCGGCCCTGGGGTGACAGATTCCCTTTAATTGATTCGCACATCTCTAATAACTATAAATGTCGTGCACCTGGGTTCTGGCGTTTGAAGAGCACCAGAAGCATGAGTATTCTAAGTAGCAGATGGAACAGTAGTAAAGGGGCCCTGTTACAAACTCTGCATTGGGGTCCTCATGTTATACCTTTTCATTCTTGGGTTGCTGCTCCAGCTCTGTTGTGAGTTTGTTTTGCATTACTTTAAAGTTCAGATTTTTCACCTCTTTCTTCAAATCTGGTAACTGAGCTATATCCCTCCGTAGGCTGAACAAAAATAAGATTTTATTACTATGCTTTCATTTTTCAATGTAAGACGGTAAAATGAATGTTGGCTGCTATGGGCAATTGTTCATGTAGTAACCCATTCAACAAAATGAACTCTAATGGGGGAGTGTTTACACTAGTGTAAGATTCATTATATTACTAATTATCAAAAATGGTGTACATTGTGCTAAAGTTAGGCTGGTTTCACACATTCGTTTTTTGGTGGATACGCTATCCATTACTTTTGCGGATAGATCGCGGACCGATTACAATCAATGTGACTTTTACGTTTACTTTTTTTTGCGGACAAATTGTCCTCAAAAAGAAAATGGAGACGTATTATACTTTGATCTGTGTTGCAGGATCAACCTCACCAATGCTAGTCAATGGCCGTGTGAAAAAAAGAGAAAATCACAAGGGTGTCATCCATGTGCTGTCCATATTTTACCATGTAATAGATGGGAGAACAAGAGATTTTTTTTCATACGTGAAAAATGGATGCAACAAAAGATTGTAAAAAATGGGACACACACCAAAAATGGATCCAGCACATTGAAAATAAAAACCGTCTTGTGTGATAGAGGGCTTACTTGAACAATATCTCTTTGGAGTAAGCTCAAGGCTTTTGAAATACAATTGATGTACCTCCACCAACAATAAACAAGCGTGTACAGTAAAAGATGGAAGCTAAAATGTAATTATATAGTTGGGTAGAGAAAGAACTAGTGATAGAATGTAATAGATCACCTTTTGTTATTTTCTTGTAGCAATGCAATTTCTTGAGACAATTCATGTATCTCCACTTCAGCTTTCCCCAAGGCATCTTGTAGATCAGTGTTTTTTTGTCTAAATCTGCAACACCATCCTTCAATTTCCAATAGGTCTTTTTCTCCTGCTTCCCTATGGAGCAATGGCTGACTACAACATCAATTGTGAATGATGCAGAGATGTATGTAGAAGTAAAGGTTACCATTCCATTTGTAGGATCATCATCTCAACAGAAGGGTGGCCAAGTCACTCATCGGGAGATATAATAAAATGTATACTGAAGCTGCTATGATGGTACAACTATGAAATTAGATTTATTTTAGAATGTCTAAGTGAGGATTATGCCTCACATAGAGCTGAAAAATATTTAGAATTGAGAGTCCTCAGTGGTTGATACCTTTTAATGGCTAACTGAAAAGATGGTAACAAGTTGCAAGCTTTCGAGACTACTCAGGTCTCTTCATCAGGCAAAGACTAATACAACATCTAAAGAATCACATATTTATACATAACAGGACACAGGAATAGTGCAATGGATAAGACAAGTGACGTAAAGCAGAACTATCCATATGGGAGAGGGATGAACAGTTAGCGCTGGACACTTTTTTCAAAATTCTACAGCTCAGGCAAAAATTAAGAGAACACCACATCAAATCCCTGTCATGGCAAGCACAATCTCCAGACCTGAACCCCATTGAAAACCTCTGGAATGTGTTCAAGAGGATGATGGATAGTCACAAGCCATCAAACAAAGAACTGCTTACATTTTTGCAGCAGGAGCAGTGTGAAAGAATGGTGGCAAGCATGCCAAGACGCATGACAGCTGTGACGTAGGGACGCCAGCATCTTGGATAGGGCCTATACCAGCCTCCATTTTGTCTGTTCACAGAGCCACAGGCTGCTAACTGAACAGGGCCTGTTAGCATATTCAATACGACAGGGTTTGATGTCCACTGTGAATCAAAAGGGCTTTAGTATGCTAAGTGATTCAGGCCCATGTTTGAATGGCAAGGTCTTTAGTATGGTAACGAGTTAAGACCCAAAACAGAGCCAAGCCAGCATGGTGAATAGTAAGGTTTGTTAGCATGGTAATGAGATGCCTGGGGGCTTCAATTAGACTATACCTTTCAGCCAGACCATGAAAACACATCTATTTATATCCCAGACACGAAGGCTCCATTCTAGGATTATGAATTATGAGCACATCTTTGTAGGTACATTCTCATAAAAATATCTGTGTGACCCTGCGGACCTTGGGCATTTGATGGTGCAACTCCCGAGTCGGTGATGGCTTGGGGGGCTGAGATATAGAGATTGGCCATCCACAATGACCCAATCGGGCCAGGTTTGATATCCATGCGACAGGCAAAACATACTGCATCCGCTGGTGCCTCTCGTGTCCTGATCCGATCGTCCTGGAGAAAGTTAACCCCTTTATTAGGTATTGGGAATAAATTCTGCAGGGGGCTAAGGGTGGAGATTGTCAACCCACCCTCGGACACCGAGGGGAGGGACCTAGCAGGTTTAAGAACTGTGTAAGGTTCTTTGTCTCTGTTGACATGTTCCTTGAAACTCAGTTTTCCGTCGGCCATTTTGCTTTCTGTCTTTCTGCAGCTCTTGCCCTCAGTTAATATGGAGTTTCCAGTTTTCATGTTCCCGCCCTGATTCTTCTCTATTGCTTCTTAAGCAGCCTCAGCTGAACAATCAGTGCTCCTGAATCAAGCCTCAGTCAGTCTGTGACCTGACTCCTGGAAGCCTTGGACTTGTACTCCAGCTATTCCCTACTGAGGAACCTTGGAACACTTTTGGACTCCGGAAACCTGCTGTTTGGTGAATCCATGTTTGCAGAGGAATTACGGTACAGAGAAGAGATCCTGAACCTGCTTTGGAGATTTATTGTAGTGCTTGAAGTTACTCTGGCCTGCTGTGTCTCCTGTCGCTGTTCCTGCAAACTGTGTGAACTTTTCAGCATGCTTGTATGAAGTAATACAAGTCATTTCATTTCAACCTATGTCTCCTGTGTTTTCCTCGCACCCAAGCACAAGACGCTATAGGAACTGTACACTATACATGACAAGATTCAGGAGCCAATGTTTAGTGTCTGCTGGGTCTGGGAAAGCCGTGTCTGCTGTGACTGTGGATATCAGATGTCCGTTTAATACCTTATGTGATGACAGTGGTTGTGACTTCTCACAACCATTCCAGGTGAGCGCATTCCCTTAAAATTTTACTCTGGAGTGTTACCACAGGTAAACACTATTGTTTTTTTTTTTTTTTTCTCTTCTCCTTCCAGCACCTCTGCCTTAAAAGATCTGGAAGATGGAGGCCCGCATAAAGGAACTTTGCGGAGTGACTGATACAATCCTTTCAGATGTACAGACTTTAAAAACCCTTTTGCAAGCCTACAGGACCTCACTAATCATAATTTGCAAGTGTTTGGACAGACTACCCAGGAATTGCGAGCCTGAATTGAGGCTCTAGAGGAACGAGCCCAGGCTCCTGCCATAACCCCAAGTTCTGGGATCCCCAAATTACCTCCTTTTCGTTTTGGCGGTGAACGTGAGAAATTCAGGGGATTTATTAATCAATGCAATTTATTTTTCTCTGCACATGCTTCACAATTTCCCACTGAACGATCCAAAGTGCTTACTATAATCATGTTGCTTACCAATAAGGCTTTGATGTGGGCAAACCCTCTGATTGAGACTGAGGATGATTGTTTGAATCACCTTGATGCTTTTATTTCAGCCATGGGGCAGGTGTTTGATGACCCCAATCGAGGTGCAACAGCTGAAGCAGCCATGTTAACTTTGCGCCAAGGTAAGCGTTCAGTAGCCGAATATGCCCTGGATTTCAGGAGATGGGCTCTTTATACCACTTGGGACACTTCCGCTAAAAAATCTATTTTTCGGAAAGGGTTGTCTCCACTGATTAAGGATGAACTTGCTCGTGCCGACCCTCCCACTGCGTTAGGTGACACTATTAACTATTGTATCCGTATTGATGCTCGTCTGACTGAACGCAGACAAGAGAGATGGTTCGAAAATAATCGCACTAACCTTTTACTACCTCCCTCCTCAGCTAAGGAACCTTTGAGTAGGATCACAAGGGAACCAGAACCTGAACCCATGCAGGTGGACTCTTTACAAAGACGGGTTAGTGATGCACGCAAAGAACATCGTATAAAGGAAAATCTATGTTTCTACTGTGGTAAGTCAGGGCACTTCATTATAAACTGCCCCAGCCGTTCTCGTAAGACTACTGCAGCAGTCATTCACTGTGAGTGTTGCGAGAGGAGCTCTGTCATGTCCGAGCCTCAGGCTCCAGAGAGATCTGCTGCAAGAGATCTTGATTTCTCGGACTTAAACTCTGTTAGTTCTGGGGACGATGACGGTATAAACGCTGCAATTTTTCAAGTTTCCTCAGCGGTGTCCCAGCTGAGTTGTAAAAGAAACAATTCTCATTGCTTCCTTTCCATCAAACTCTGGGTTGACTCAGTCTGGGTGTCTAGCTCTGCTATGATCGACTCAGGAGCAAGTGGAAATTTTATGGATATCTCCTTTGCTCTGAAACAGGGGATACGTTCAGTGAAGAAGGCTACTCCAGTACAGATGGAGACTGTGGATGGCTCTCTACTGACTTCTGGACCAGTGGATCAAGAAACAGAGCCTTTGAGGGTCCTTATGGGTAAAGATCATCAGGAGAAAATGTCTTTTTTGCTTATCTCTTCTCCCCACTTTCCCATCATTCTAGGGCTACCATGGCTGCAGGCGCAGAATCCTACGATTAACTGGGAGACCAAGGAATTACACTTTCCGGAGAAACAGATGAGTCAAGGAGTTTCAGCTTGCTCTGTTCCTAAAGGAACCATGTCAGTCCCTGAACTACCAGCTGTATACCAGGACTATGACGATTTATGTGACAAGAAGAACGCTGATCAGCTTCCTCCTCACCGTCCATATGATTGTCCAATTGAATTATTACCCGGAGCCGAGATACCTTTTGGTAAGATCTACCCCCTAGCGGGGCCCGAGCTAAAAGCTTTGAAGGATTATATAGACGAAAATTTAGCCAAGGGCTTCATACGCCCCTCTTCATCTCCCGCAGGTGCACCCATCTTCTTTGTGAAGAAGAAAGATGGATCTCTGAGACCCTGCATAGACTATAGGGAACTCAATAAGGTTACTATTAGAAACCGTTATCCATTGCCTTTAATCCCTGAGTTGTTGGAGAGAGTGCGGCATGCCAAAATTTCCTCTAAACTGGATCTCCGTGGGCCTATAACTTGGTCCGTATCAGACCTGGGGATGAATGGTAGACTGCTTTCAGGTCACGCTATGGACACTTTGAATATCTAGTTATGCCTTTTGGTCTGAGTACCGCCCCAGCCACTTTCCAACACTTCGTGAATGATATCTTCAGGGATCTCCTAGATACATTTGTGGTGATTTATCTGGATGATATTCTAATTTTTTCTAACTCCACAGAGGAACATCATGGACATGTGAGAATGGTCTTAGAACGCCTAAGACAAAACCATCTCTACATCAAACTTGAAAAATGTGAATTCCATAGGACCGAAATTCAATTTCTGGGGTATGTACTATCTACGCAAGGGATTAGTATGGATGGAAGCAAGACCCAAGCCATCAAGGATTGGCCAATTCCTAGAAATGTGAAGGAGGTGCAGCGTTTCATTGGGTTTGCCAACTTCTATAGACGTTTCATTAAGAATTTTTCTGAGGTAGTGTCACCTATCACCCAACTTACCCGGAAACAGTCTAGGTTCTCCTGGACCCCGCAAGCTCAGGAAGCATTTTCCTGTTTAAAGGATAAATTTACCACCGCACATATCTTAGTACATCCCAACCCCGAGCTTGCCTTCATAATAGAGGTGGATGCTTCAGACTGTGCCGTTGGAGCTATACTCTCTCAGAGAACAGGTGAGAAGAATGTCTTGCATCCCTGTGCCTTCTTTTCCCAGCAGTTGTCTTCGGCTGAGAGGAACTACGATGTGGGCAATAGAGAATTGTTGGCCATTATTGCCGCCTTCAAGGAATGGAGACACCTTCTTCAGGGAGCTGCACAGCAAATAATCGTCCTGACAGACCATCGTAACCTTGAATTTATCAGGTCGGCTAAGTGCCTGACTCCTCGCCAGGCTCGCTGGAATCTTTTCCTAAACCAATTAATTTTGTCATTTCTTATAGACCAGGATCGCGCAATGGAAAGGCTGATGCACTCTCTAGGATTCATTCAGCAGAGACACGTCCACTTACTCCTCCTAAGACTATTCTTCCTGACTCTAGATTCCTGGGAGTGATTCATAATCAAGACCTACTTAAGGACATCAAGGAAGCATACCATGCGGATTCTTTGTTGGCTCAACCCCCAAGGGACGTAAGTCTTGTCTTTAAGAATGGTGTGTGGATTCAGGGACAACGTCTGTATATACCTGAAACAGTCAGATTGAGAGTATTGCAACTCATCCACGATTCCAAGATAGCCGGGCATAGGGGAATTCTAAAGACACAAGAATTTCTTTCTCGTTTCTTTTGGTGGCCCACTTACAGGAAAGATGTCTTAAACTATGTCACTTCATGTGAAGTCTGTGCAAGATGCAAAACACCTCGCTCCTCACCAACTGGTCTGTTGCAACCTCTTCCCACCCCGTCCCGCCCGTGGGATCCATTTCTATGGACTTCATTGTGGAGTTACCAACCTCTCAAGGGAAGAACACCATTCTAGTGGTGGTTGACCGTCTAACAAAGGCAGCTCATTTTATCCCTTGTGTCGGCTTACCCACTGCAAAACAGACATCAGACTTGATGATTAAGAATGTGTTTCGCTTACATGGAGTACCGGATGAGGTCATTTCGGATCGAGGGGTGCAATTCACTTCAAGGTTTTGGCAAAATTTCTGTGCAGCATTGGACATTAAAGTAAACCTTTCTTCTGCTTTTCATCCCCAGACTAATGGACAGACAGAACGAACCAATCAGACCCTGGAGCAGTATCTCCGCTGTTTTATCTGCCACCTTCAGGATGATTGGGTGGATCTACTTCCACTGGCTGAGTTCTCTTATAACAACTCTCAGAGCGCCTCCACTAAGCAGTCTCCTTTTTACTCCAATCTAGGTTATCATCCTAACATTCTTCCTCGATTTCCCATAGATACGCCCTTGCCGGCAGTGGCTGAAAGAATCACTTCTTTACAAAAGAATATGGATCTTCTAAAGGAAAATCTAGAATTGCTCAGGAAAGGTACAAGAAAGCAGAAGATAAATTTCGTAAACCTGCACCAGCTTTCAAGTAGGAGATTTGGTCTGGCTGTCAACCAGAAATCTTAAATTAAAGATTCCATCGTCTAAATTGGACATAAGTACATTGGACCTTATAAGATCAATAAGATTATAAGTGCTGTTGCTTGTCGTCTTTAACTACCCAGAACTATGAGAATCCACCTGTCTTTCATGTATCCCTACTAAAGGCTGCAACACCCAATACGTTTCCTGACGTTCTTCTCCTTGCCCTGACCCAGTGCTGGTCGATGGTCAGGAAGAATTTATGGTGGAAAGGATTCTAGATTCCAGGTTGTACAGAAATCAGTTGCAATATTTGATTAAATGGCAGGGCTACCCAGTGGAAGACAACTCATGGGAACCAGTCAATAATGTAAATGCTCCTCGCCTGCTCCGCCAGTTTCATCAAAGGTACCCTGACAAGCCTGGTCTGAGGTCATCCGGAGGTTGTCCCTAAGGGGGGAGTAATGTAAGGTTCTTTGTCTCTGTTGACATGTTCCTTGAAACTCAGTTTTCCGTCGGCCATTTTGCTTTCTGTCTTTCTGCAGCTCTTGATCAATAAAGCAATATAATAGAGATATACCCCAAAATGTGTTTCAATGTACAGCAGCAAAAAAATGGGATGTAAAACTTAACATTTAATGAACCTAATGTTAAAAAGGGGACACACAGACAATTACCATCCTCCAAACAACCAGTGAGGATACATGATATAATCAAGAGTAAAGTCCAATAGGGACTACAAAATATAGGAGATATAAATATAAACCAGACAACTTATAGTTTGCTCTGCACTGCAAGAGCAAAAAATTGACTAACTAAATGCAAGTGTAAGCATCGCTTATTTGTAAGTCATTTGTCTGAAACTAACGTGTGTGAGAACAGTATGTATAAAAGGAATGATCTCACCCATTTGAATGGAGATATGCGCTCCAAAATTCATCTCCTAATAAAGTATGCATCTGGTCATTTCCAGAGTAGATAAGGCCCTTTCCCAACGCGTTTCCTCCTTTCAGGATTCATCAGGGGATATGGCGACTAGAGACATCTATATCAAATGCATTGCTCTCAGAGCGCATATCTCCATTCAAATGGGTGAGATCATTCCTTTTATACATACTGTCTCACACACGTTAGTTTCAGACAAATGACTTACAAATAAGCGATGCTTACACTTGCATTTAGTTAGTCAATTTTTTGCTCTTGCAGTGCAGAGCAAACTATAAGTTGTCTGGTTTATATTTATATCTCCTATATTTTGTAGTCCCTATTGGACTTTACTCTCTGATTATATCATGTATCCTCACTGGTTGTTTGGAGGATGGTAATTGTCTGTGTGTCCCCTTTTTAACATTAGGTTCATTAAATGTTAAGTTTTACATCCCCATTTTTTTTGTTTCTGCAGCTCTTGCCCTCAGTTAATATGGAGTTTCCAGTTTTCATGTTCCCGCCCTGATTCTTCCCTCTTGCTTCTTAAGCAGCCTCAGCTGAACAATCAGTGCTCCTGAATCAAGCCTCAGTCAGTCTGTGACCTGACTCCTGGAAGCCTTGGACTTGTACTCCAGCTATTCCCTACTGAGGAACCTTGGAACACTTTTGGACTCCGAAAACCTGCTGTTTGGTGAATCCATGTTTGCAGAGGAATTACGGTACAGAGAAGAGATCCTGAACCTGCTTTGGAGATTTATTGTAGTGCTTGAAGTTACTCTGGCCTGCTGTGTCTCCTGTCGCTGTTCCTGCAAACTGTGTGAACTTTTCAGCATGCTTGTATGAAGTAATACAAGTCATTTCATTTCAACCTATGTCTCCTGTGTTTTCCTCGCACCCAAGCACAAGACGCTATAGGAACTGTACACTATACATGACAAACTGTGAGCTAAGGGCAGACCAGATCCATTCTCACAGAAGCCAAGAAGCAACCGGGGACAGAACTGCCAAGGGAGCAGCGGTACACGTTTTGGGGGACTGTCCAGCAACTAAGACTTTCACCTGTGGATCGCAGATCTCCCTGCCTCCACATGTCCCTACAACCTGGTAACATTGACCTCTAGCTAATACTTCTAAGCCTTGTACATTATTGTTGTATTTTACTCTGACTGCAAATTCATTGTAATTCCGTTGTATAGCTTACTGTATATTTCTACAATTATCTAGTTTGCCTTTAAGGCAATTAAACCATAAAATTAATCTTGGGCTGATGCTTTTACTCTGATCACGAATCTTAGAATACCCAATGGGTAACAGGACACCCTCCCCGGCGGCCATTTGCTCTTGGTGCAGTTCCCTTACTGACCTGAGAGACAAAGGGGGCGCCGGAGAGTTGTGCCTGTGGAGTTATGTCACATTGGTGACGTGGAAGGACGGGGGCCGTCCTTCACATCAGCTGTGATTGAAAATCATGGCTATTCCACAAAATATTGATTTCAGAACTCTTCCTGAGTTAAAACTATGTTAATGTTGTTTTTAAATGATTATGAACTTGTTTTCTTAGCATTATTTGAGGTCTGAAAGCACTGTTTCTTTTATTTAATTTTGACCATTTCTCATTTTTAGAAAAAAAATAAAAAAATTTTTGCTTGGAAATTCGGAGACATGTTGTCAGTAGTTTATAGAATAAAAGAGCAATTTACATTTTACTCAAAAATATACCTATATAGAGAAAAATAAGACAAACTGAAAATTTTGTAGTGGTCTCTTAATTTTTGCCAGAGCTGTATATGGAGAGTAATTCACTAAGTATACCTCAGATACAATACACTGATGAATGCTACTATATCAGAATAAAGTGGCGTACATTAATTATAGGGTTCTATTGTTAAAAATGTATGCCATGTAATAAACAACATTTTCATGTTGCATGCCAGTCCGGCACATGCCATAAAGACATTCATTTAGCATATGTTGAGTCAATGTGGCCCTATGGATACATTTAGCATGAGATCTCACATTTAGTGTGAGAGCCTTTGGTGATGCACACAGCAAACATTCACAGAATAGTGTGAGGATTTGGTTTCTATCAATTTGTAAAGTGTACAATACATTGGGATCAATCATCCGTCTATGGCATACTTAAAAAGTGGTGTAGGTGCAGGATCAGGTAACAGGACCTATAGTTCACACTACTTACCAAGCACTATAACGGATCATTATGTAGTTCAGGGAAATCTGATGTCATGCAGTTCTTCTGTCTTTAACTATAAAATATTCACTCATCAGTTATTTGTCCATTTGATAATGTTCAAGAAAAGAAACAGTCCTATCAGTTCTACCAATCTATAATAATAAGATGGCATAAACCCTATACGGCAGATGCTAATTTTACTCATGTTATAGGAAGAATCCCTTCCCGCCTCCCAATAATGCAATCAGAATTATAAAAAAATATTTTCACACATCTGCAGCTCTATTTTATTGTTTGTGTGTTCAGAAAGATTGACATCTATCAGACACTTATGGCATATTATGTATATAAATGTTTCATTTGGGATTAATCCTTTTTAAAGGATAATAACATACATCTGATTTTAAGTACTGGAGTCAGTAGTGTAACGATGAAATAACATATTTCCATTCTGATATAATAGAAAATATATAGTTCTGTCGACTCAGTCATATATACTACCGTATGTATATATATATATACTATATTATAATACTGCCAGTATAACATGATACACCCAGTCATGGACCAGGCAGATACAAAGTCCTGAAATGTTCATCATACTCACTGTAAAGCCCCACACACCATACTAAATGCATTCCTCCACATTCTAAGACTGTCATTCTCTGAAGTCACAATGCGCCGACCTCACAATAAGCCGAATTCCCTTGAAGGGAGAGGTAAATTTACAATACATAAAAGGAAAATTAAGGCCAAGTGTTACTGAAAAATACGTCAAAGTGTTACTGAGGAAAGCAGGTCAAGGTCATTGTCCGGAGGAAAGACTATGACTCTCAAAAGTGAGACAATAAGTGTCTAGTTCTCAGAATGTATACCATATTAGCACATAATTCCACATAATTTTTCAGAACAAGACTCGTATAATGTTGAAATTCAGTATGCTTAACCCCACAATTATCTTTATGGCCAGAACAAGTGTCATTAGACAAGTTGGATCTCTAAGGCTGGACATGCATAACAGGTGGCTGTTGGCCAAATGATGATCGTACAACTGACAGCCATCTCAGCCGACACTCCCATACACAGGAGAGCTCGTTTGGTCAAGAGCTCCACATCAGTCAGCAACTTATCTCAGAGAGGACAATGTGATCGGCAGTCCGACAATGCACGATCAACTTATCGTGACCATCAGTTGTCTGGTACCCCGATACACATTAGATTGTTGGCCGGACCTGTCCATATCGGAGGGTTCAGCCAACTTAAAGCACCACTCCAGAATTTTTATTTCAGCCCTGGAGTGGTGCTTTAAATGTAAGCATCCAGCCCTCTTGACATACTCACTCTCTGGTGCCTTTCCTGGTTTTCAGCATCGCTCCGGCCCTGCGGCGACATCTTGTGAGCGCAGCTTCTGATAGCCAGAAGTCAGAGCTACGTCACAAGCTCTCAATACAAGTCTATGAGAGCCCGAACGAGCTCGCCGGGAGGCCACTTTTCCTGGGAGATGGACCGGAGCAATAGGGAAACCGATGAGGATGGTGGAAGGTGAGTATGAGACAGGTGGCAGGGAACTTACATTTAAAATACCACTCCAGCAGAGCAATAAAAAAAATGCTGGAGTGGTGCTTTAAATCTAATATGTACGGGGGCCCCAAGTAAAGGGGAGGTCACCACCTAAGGGGATGAATTCTGCTATTTACTTCACTTCTATTCAAGTCTAAGGAAAGGAACAATGAATGCTCTCTTGCTCTCTGGATAAGAATAAAGACTAGGTGTTCCTCGTTCTCAGCAAAGGTGAGGGTCTGGAGATTTGTGCCCCCTACCTAACTTGCTTTTATAGCCTGTATAAACTCCTTTAATTGGATTATGAAAGCCTTTGATGTAAATGGGAACTGCATTGCAGTACCAGAGAATGGCTACTACACAATGTATGGCTCTGTGCCATTCTAGATCCATACACTGCTAATACACACCATACACAGCTGATGTCAAGGTGCCGGGCATCCGTCCCCCACAATCTGATACTGGTGACCTTTCCCATGGATAGGTCATCAATATTTTAGTCCTGTACAACCCTTATAATGTAACCCAAATTTGTAACCGATTTTCCACAGATCCAGACCAGATAGTGTCCTAAGTGAGTCGGTCGGCCTCATAATACTGAATGGCCCTGTTGTAGTCTCCATTTCCCAGGATTATGCCAGAAACCGCAATCATTGCTCAGCGGAGAACGCTTAATTTGGGTGAATGGAGCCTGAGATAATTAAGCATTTATTCTTTCGACATATTGTAAATTACAGGCGTACTGTGCCAGCTCACCACTAGATGTCAGTGTCACAGTTTTTATATAATCTAGTGAAACCTGACCTTGGCTGAGATTGAAGATTTCAAGTACGGTAAATAGATCCAATTAGCCAGCGATAACTTTGGAGATGTTTCAGGCAACTCATTTATACTCAGAATTGCACATTTTTAATCTACTATCCCCAAGTAATTTTGCATGACCTTGCCTACCATTCAAAATATGGATGAAAAGATCCATTCTAGTCGGCCTGGATCTTGGAATGAAAAAAAAATCTAATCAAAAAGACATTGTTAAATTTCTATCCTACACAAATCTGTCTATTGATTTTACTAAATATATAGATACATATTTCAGCAGTCCTGTCACTAGGTTTTATAATACAAACTGTTATAAAAGGGAATAGAAAGGATGCGCACGCAGCTACTTATGGGGGTGCTGGCAGGACTGGACAAATGCAAGTTAACAAATTGAGGGTAGTCAGCCGCACTCACAGAGATTTTGCAAAAAGTGTCTTTTATAGTACAAAAGGTAGTCATACACCACAGTGTTCAAAATAGTAGATAACTGGTAAAGCGATATAAAGATTATGTTTCGACCCAGATTGGGTCTTTTTCAGACATTGCTAAAAAAATAGATATATACCTGGTTGTGAACCCCCTAAATGCTGCGATCGAGAGCGATCGCAGCATTCCGGAGGGAGGCAGAGGGATGGGAGCTCCCTGTGCCTTCAGATTGTTGCCATTGTAACACGAGGTCGTCATGACGACCCCCGGGTCACCAGGCTATGGAAAAGCTTCTAAGACCATGATCACAGAATGGTGTCAGAAGCTTTCAGTATAGGTATAATGCAATGCTGGTGTATTGTAGTGTATTATACCTGCAATCAAAGTAAAAAAAAGGTGAAAGTCCTATAGAGGGACTAAGTGAAAAAGCAAAAAAAAAGTTTAAAAAAATGTAAAAATATGCACACAAAAATTACAAAAAAAGTAATAAAAAAATTACACTAATAAATACACATTTTTATGTAAAAAAAAAATTAAATGAACAAAAAAAGTATACACTTGGTATTGCCGTGTCCGGAACAACCCGATCTATAAAAGTGTCACACTATTTAACCCCATACCGAGTGGAAAAAGTGGAATAAAACGAGATTTAAAAGACGAAAGCAAATAATAATTGTATCGCTGAAAACGTCATCTTGTCACGCTAAAAACAAGCCGCAATACAGTTCCATCAGCGACAAAAATAAAAAGTTATAGCTCTCAGATGTGATGCAAAAATAATTATTTTTTCTATAAAAGTTTTTATAGTGTAAAAGCGCCAAAACATAAAAATACTATAAATGTGGTATCGCTGTATGCGTACTGACCCAAATAATAAAGCTGCCTTACCAATTTTACCATACCCAGAACGAGGGGAATAAACACGCACCACAGGTCAGTTTACGCTGAAACTGTAAGATGCTGCGCCTTTGATGCATCAAAACTAGGCAGCGTCAAAACCTTACCAAAAACTCATCATGACAACATAGCCTCATATAGGAACGCCATCGCCATCCCTTGAGCACCTCAGTCTGTTTCAATGCCTACCTTTAAGCATATAGAAAGGAGATCAGAGTCCAAAATGTAAAAAAATTTGAACTTAGCCTCAATGAAGTCAATAACCCCATAAGTCTTAATAATATTTTTTTAAGTATTTAGACAAATGCACTAAGTATATGCTATTATCTTAAGTACATGCAGGCCAATAGGTCCTTCTTCTTTAAACACATTGCTATTAGTTTTACAATTGTAGGGTGGATGTAGCTGATATTTTAGTAGCTAGCTACATCTTGTAGAATGTGATTAACATGGTAAATACATTAAGATAACTTTTGTTATATTGCATCAATGCTTTTGAAGCACACTGGTGCTTTTATGGGAAAAATCATTTATTCTCGCACCTAAATCTTGTACCATGTCTAGGCCTCGAAGGCAAACAAGTGTCAAATTGAAACTATTATCATCCCCAGGTGCAGCAGTTATTCATGCGGATATACTGTGCTCTTTGCGGCTGGAAAGCATCTCTTTGGTTCACGGGGTGTCACACTATACAAATGCTTAGGAATTACAACACGTTCCCTTTGCACCTGCTTTAATTTTACAGCGAGGATGGTTATGATGACCAGTGCTGTGATTCATAATATATATGATAATTACATATTAAGACAGAAATATTTGCTTTTACAAAGAAATATGAATCTCAGAAAGTCACTTCCATTTTCACATCTAAATGCAGAAAAAGAAAGACCTAGATTCTCAGAAAAGATGACACTACTGCCCCATGCTACTGAATGTTTAGTCAGCAGCAGTTCCAGCCTCCGCCACTTTGTGGCGCTGTGTTATGCTGTACATGATATATACACGATAAATCAGGACAGATATGGCAGGACTTCATCACACATAAGATAAGCATGCAGTGAATAAGTACATGTAGACTGTGAGTCCGTTTGTCATTTGTGAGGGGATTTGTCTTTACCCTCTCTTTTGCCAGTATGGTTATTGTCCGTATCCTCTATGTTTAGTTCTTACTCCTCACACCGGCTTAGCACTCTCCACAAGAAAACCTGTCAGTGGCTTCACATCAAGCCAAATCAGATTTCCTGCGTTGCTCTAATGAGAGGCAAACACTCTGAAGCACTTGTCTGCAAAAGGAGTGTCTGGTTTGTCTTCTAGAGGACCCGAACTTTAGTGCCATCTATTAGATGAAGCAATCCTAAAAGTCAATATTGAGCCTTTAACGAGCCTTGCCATATGACTTAGGCAATTTGAATATTTAGTATCCTAGAGCAGCATGTCATAGCCTTAAGTCTCCATACCATGGCATGTCAATCTCCACAAGAAGAAATGTTACCTGTTAGTTCCAGTCAGAGGCCTTTAATACAGCCAAATCAGATTTCATGCTTTGTACTGAGGAGGGGTAACACCCCCCAAACACATATCTGCAAATTGAGATTCTGGTTTGGCTTTTATCCTAAATCATGTGGCAAGGTTCGTTAAATTGTCACTATTAAATTTTAGGATTGCAGCTTCCGCCAGGTGGCGCTAGAGTTTAAATCCTCTTCCTCTCTGAAGAGACAATTTGCACATCAGAAAGATAAATGTTTCGGCAAACAAAAGGTTAACTTCCATCTTGTCCTAAATAATGCCTGTATAATAATAAGCTTTATTCTTCTTCTGTCACGTCATTACCAGTCAACATGCAATTTTTCATGGTTCAGTTAGAGCATTAAATTGGGAGTGTGGTCTCTGAAGTTGCTTCTCAAAAGTAGGCAAAGTAAAGTTTTGATCAGTGATAAATCATGATATTTTCTTATGTGAGCATTGAATTAAACAGCATCTTATTCACTTTTAGTGCCTGTTGACCTCCTTTTAAGAACAGTTCATTCAGGTGTACATGAATCAAAGACATCTATTTCTCTCTGAAGGTCTTCGGGATGCAGTTAATAGATATGTTCAAAGAGAGCTTTGACCACTCACATTCAATGTTGTTCAGCGGTGAATATGAGGTCATATTATGGGTTATTCCGGCGTCAGTTTGTAGCCTGAAGATTGGAATGCAAGTGAAGAAAGGGGGTGATATGGCTGATATGAAATACTGTACTGCGCCGTGGAATGTGTGGTTGATATAAAATATACACAGATGAAGATACTTGTAGAATCTTAAGGATCTGGACGGAGAATCAGCTAATGAATATCTAGGAAAGCTTTCTTAGATTATTCTGTTAAAAGCAAGAAAATCACAGTATAAAAACATTACATAGTACAGATTATATTTACTAATTCAACCTCACATGGCTGGCGTAAAAACATCGAAAAGAGCAATTTGATGTCAGATTCCCAGAAGGCAAATCAACAATCAGATGAAAAAAGAAAAAAAAGGCACAATTGTATTTCCACCGGCTGATTATCCGAAACAAGTATCCCTAAGAACACTCGTTTCCAGATAATCGGCCTCTCTAAACAGGCTGCCAATCACCTGATGAACACACAAAACACTCGTTCATCAGGTGAAATGATTTTTAGCTTGCTTAAAAATTATTGTTCTCAGCAGCACGCCATGTGCAAAAAAGAAAATGTGCTGCCGAGAACAATGATATTCTATGTTAAAAGCACTGATCGTTCATTGGTAGTGCAGTCGGTCTGTCTAATCAGTTAATGTGACTGCCTTTTGGTATATATGTAACTGGCACTGTCACAGCCAGGTAGGATAGTTCAAAATAGCTTTACCCATGTTTTTTGCTTGCAAAGTCTTAATAAAAAAATAAAGATGCTGAGAGATGACATGAGGCTGAGTGAGGGGTGAGTGGGCACTGTGACTGACATTATCTTCAGTGAGACACGATTAAGGTAAAAGGACGGTTTATTGTATTGTTTATTTTGGCACGGTAAGGTCATATCCTGGCAATATATTTTTAAATCAGGTTTTAATAATTTTTATGTACTATACCTAGGTTATATACCTGTTATATATATATGGAGTATGGGCCACTACAAGAGGCACCTATATAAAATGCATACCTAAGTATTGGCAGCTATAATATTGGTAGTATAATCTGTCTACTTTTTACCTGGTACATTAGAGGTACAAATATTTATTGATATTCTCCTCTCCATCTTTGATAATACTATACACATTGTGCAAAAATACATAATAGTTCCTCATCCCTACCCTGGTATGCATGGTTCATCATCCCTATCCTGGTACTCATGGCCCCCTCATCCCTATCCATGTATGCATAGCCTCCTCATCCCTATCTTGATACGCATGTTCATCTCATCCCTATCCTGATATGCATGGTCTCCTCATCCCTGTCTTGATATGCATGGCCTCCTCATCCCTATCCAGGTATGCATAGCCTCCTCATCCCTATCTTGATATGCATGTTCATCTCATCCCTATCCTGGTATGCATGGTCTCCTCATCCCTGTCTTGATATGCATGGCCTCCTCATCCCTATCCAGGTATGCATAGCCTCCTCATCCCTATCCTAGTATGCATGGCTTCTCATCCCTATCCTGATATGCATGGCCTCCTCATCCCTATCTTGATATGCATGGCCTCCTCATCCCTATCCAGATATGTATAGCCTCCTCATCCCTATTCTGGCATGCATGATTCCTCATCCCTATCCTGGTATGCATGGCTCCTCATCCCTATCATGGTATGCATGATTCCTCATTTCCATCCTTGTATGCATGGTTCCCCATCCCCATCCTGGTATGCATGGCACCCTCATCCCTATCCTGTTATGCATGGCACCCTCATCCCTATCCTGGTATGCATGGCACCCTCATCCCTATCCTGTTATGCATGGCACCCTCATCCCTATCCTGGTATGCATGGCCTCCATCAGAAAAGCATAAAAAAAATAAACCATCCTACTTACCTTCCTGCGCTGCCTCGCAGCGTCTTGTTCGGTGCTGGAGCTGCAGCGGCCAGGCGATCACATGTCCCTGCTACTTAAGGGAATGATTATTCACTGTGCTCCATGCCTATGGGAGTGTAGAGAGGTGACTATTCATTCCTCTTAAGTAGCAGGGACACGTGATCATCCGGCAGCTGCTGGAAGTCGGCGGCTGCATCTGACACTGTGCGCGCTATTACAGAGAAATGAATATTCACTGCCAGTGTAGTAAATATTAATTTCTCTTTAGCAGCGGGCACAGGAGTTAGCTGCAGCTGCCAGCTCCTGCTTTCTGTGACCCGCTGCTCCTCCGCTGCCGTTCCCCTTCCATCTTCTGGACAATGACTCAAGTGTAAGCTGAGGGGGCATTTTGAGCACAAAAAAAGTGCTGAAAAACTCGGCTAATACTCGAGTATATACAGTATTTGCCAAATGCCAGAATAATGCGAGAGAAAGAGAATGTTTTAGACATTTTTACTACTTACTGCAAAGTCAAAAGCGTACATACATTTCATTAGTATTTGATACCATTGCCCTTAAACTGAATGTCTTGGATCAAACATTTGGCATATCCTTCCACAAGCTTCTCACAATAGTTGGTCGGAATTTGGGCCCACTCCTTCTGACAGAACTGGTGTAACTGATCCAGGTTTGTAGGTCACCTTGCTCGCACCTTCCTTTTCAGCTTTACACATAACATACATTTTCAATACAACTGAGATCAGGGCTTTGTGATGGCCACTCCAAAACATTGACTTTGTTATCTTTAAGCCACTTTGTTACTATTTTGGCAGTATGATTTGGGTCATTGTCTAATTGGAAGACCTATTTCCGCCCAAGCTTTAACTTTCTGGCTGATGTCTTGAGATGTTTCTTCAGCTTTGCCACAAATCTTCTTTTCTTATGATGCCATCTATTTTGTTTAGTGCACCAGTCCCTCCGGCAGCAAAGCAAAGCAAAGATGGTGTTCTTAGGCTTCCAAGCTTCTCCCTTTTTCATCCAAACGTAACAATGATCATTATGCCCAAAAAGTTCAATTTTAGTTTCATCAGACCACAGGACATATCTCCAAAAATTAAGGTCTCTGTTCCTGTGTGTTTTTTCAAACATTAATCTGGCTTTTTATGTTTCTTTTGGAGTAATGGCTTCTTCCTGGCAGAGTGGCCTTTCAGCCCATGTTGATACAGTAGTCGTTTCACTGTTGATATTGACACATTCTTACCAGCTTCCACCATCATCTTCACAAGATGTTTTACTTATGTCCTTGGGTTGATATGCACATGTCGGACCAAACCACTCTGTTCATCTCTGGGACACAGAACCAGTCTCATTCCTGATCAGTATGATGGCTGGACATTCCCATCTTATTTGTACTTGCGTATAATTGTTTGTACAGATGAATGAGGCACCTTCAGGTATCTTGAAATTGTACCCAAGGATGAGCCAGACTTTTGCAAGTCCACAATTCTCTTCTGATATCTTGGCTGATTTCTTGAGACTTCCCATGATGCTACACAAAGAAGCAGTGTGTTTCAAGTGTGCATTTAAATACATTCACAGGTGGGTCTCTAAATGAGATATTGCCAAAAAACAGAAGCTTCCAAACACATGACATCATCATATGGGCAATCCAGAATTGTTTAAAGCCATAGAAATCTTAGTGTATGTAAACTTTTGTAAAATTTTGTAGTGAGTAATAAAAATGTCTTAAAACATTCTCTTTCTCTCATTATTCTGGCATTTGGCAAATGTTATATATAAAGCAGAAAATATGTGTCCTGAAGGATCTGAAACCTCAGTTATGAAAACTGCCTGACAGTCAGACTTTTTAAGTTGTCCATATCAACCAAACAGAGCTCAGCTTTCACTTTAACTCAGCAGATTCAATGCTGAAAGCTGCACTCTGGTTGCTATAGGCAACCAGAACGATCTTACTGTGAGGCAAATCTCATAAATGAGGTCCTAGTGACTTATGCAACAGCCCAGGGGTGGGATTCAGCCGGTTCTCCACGGTTCGATGGAACCGGTTGTTCAAAAAGCAGCCGGTTCCCCGAACCGGGGAGAATGAGAGCGGCGATCCGGAACTATTTTGCACCTGAGAGTCGGCGGTTCCCTGTGCTGGCTGTCAAAGCTGACAGCTGGCGCAGAGAAGCTGCTGCGTGCCGTCTCCCAGGGATCAATTGCACTGGCGTCTATACAGACTATACAGACGCCAGTACAATTGAAGCTCTGACTTCGAGTCAGAGCGATGCAGCAGCGTGATCAGGTCATGTGATCACGCTGCTGACGTCACTGGCCAGCGGTGGCAAGGTGGGGGAACGATGGTGGTAAGTGTGCTCCAATATGGAGCTGAAGATACCACCGAAGATGGGGGGGCATAATGTGTGTGTATGGGGGGGTGAATTTAGAGTGGGGATGGGGGGTTACTTTATGTGTGGGGGGATTTGGGGATGGGGGGCTATTTTATGTGTGGGGGTTGGGGATTTGGAGTGGGGATGGGGGACTATTTTGTGTGGGGGGATTTGGAGTGGGGATGGGGGGCTGTTTTATGTGTGGGGGGATTTGGAGTGGGGATGAGGGGCTATTTTATGTGTGGGGGGATTTGGAGTGGGGATGAGGTGCTATTTTATGTGTGGGGGGATTTGAAGTGGGGATGGGGGGCTATTTTATGTGTGGGGGATTTGGAGTGGGGATGAGGGGCTTTTTTATGTGTGGGGGGATTTGGAGTGGGGATGGGGGGCTATTTTATGTGTGGGGGGATTTGGAGTGGGGATGGGGGGCTATTTTATGTGTGGGGGATTTGGAGTGGGGATGGGGGGCTATTTTATGGGTCGGGGGATTTGGAGTGGGGATGGGGGGCTATTTTATGTGTGGGGGCTGGGGATTTGGAGTGGGGATGGGGGTATTTAATATGTGTGGGGGGATTTGAGGGTACTGAAGAGTATGTATGTATGAGGAAACAGTATGGGGGATGGTTGCAGACAGTATGGGTGAACGGGTGAATGTATGTGGACACAGTATGGGGAGTCAGGGGTATGTGTGAGCAGACAGTATAGTGAGGGGGTAAATATATGAGGAGACAGTATGCTGAACAGGGGGATGTGTGAGGAGGGAGGGGAATAGTGTGAGGTGACAGTATATTGCAGATATTTTTATTTAGGGGCATTATAATGACTCTTCTGTCTTTAAGGGCATCGTGTGGAGAGTTGGTGCAGAAGAGCGGAGAAGATGGAGGTCTGCAGAGACGGCTGTGGATGAGAAAACTCATCATGGGATCTGGACAAGATGAAGAAAAGGAGAACGACTCCAGAGACGACGTCATCTATAAGGTACCTGGATGTAAATATTATTTGTGAAATTGACTAATTCTCATGTCTTTATTTGTTAGGAGCATTAAAGGGGTTCTCCAGGTCTGTGTCACATAGAATGACTGCAGACTCAGCACAAACCTGGACAACCCCTTTAATGCTCCTAACATAAATAAAAACATGAGAATTAGTCAATTTCTGAATTCTCACAGTGCGCACTGCACGCTGTTAGGATTCTCTCGTGCCGGTGATTTACATACATGCGGTCACATGCTGACTAGACATGTGTGGCCTCACTCAATGAAAATGAACGGAGCGAGGCCGGGCACATCTAGTCGGAATGTGGCCAGAAGTATATAAATCACATGCTTATGCTGACATGATCGTGTACTCTTGCCACCGGTAAGGGAGAATCCTAAAAGTGTGCAGAGCATTAGTTGTGAGAATTCAGAAGTTGCAATGTCAGGATTCAGCTCTGCAGGTTCCAGCAGTCATCACATGGACACTTCACTCATGCCATTTTCATACTTATGGTCCTGTGACAACGAGCTTCTCCTCCTGCTTCTCTCAGTTTTTCACTGAACATTGAGAGCATTAGGGAGAGCAGCTCGTCGGTACATGACTAAGGGTGCAAATCGCATGTGTGAGGGGGGGGGCGCCGAAACAAATTCTTGCCCCGGGTGCCAGAAAGCCTAGATACGCCTCTGGCCGCAACACACCACCAGCCCCAGCCCCCGCGGACTGATCTCTGCAGTGCGGCGATTGGGTAGCGGCGCGCCGCGGCCATCTTCAGTCACGAGGAGGAGCTGAAGAGAGAGGAGAGAGCAGAGGCTGCGAGGCAGAGCTGCAGAGTCTCTGAGGTACTGTGTGTGTGAGCAGCTGCCTGAGCTGCGGCGCTACCTGGGGCTGGCCTGGCCTGGAGACTATTTGGGCAGTATGTGCTAAGTTCTATTTGGGCAGTGAGTGTAGTATGTCACTGTATTATTTGGGGCTGGGCAGTGGGCCCTCAGCACTGTATGACAGTGTGAGCAACTGCCTGAGCTGCGGCGCTGCCTGGGGCTGGCCTGGCCTAGAGACTATTGGGCAGTATGTGCTAAGTTCTATTTGGGCAGGTGTAGTAGTCACGTATATTTGGGTGGCAGTGGGCCCTGCACTGTATGACTGTGAGCGTGCTACTCGCGTTGGTGGCTGGCCTGAGACTTTGGGCAGTATGTGCTAAGTCTATTGGCAGTGAGTGTAGTAGTCACTGTATTATTTGGGGCTGGGCAGTGGGCCCTCAGCACTGTATGACAGTGTGAGCAGCTGCCTGAGCTGCGGCGCTGCCTGGGGCTGGCCTGGCCTAGAGACTATTTGGGCAGTATGTGCTAAGTTCTATTTGGGCAGTGAGTGTAGTATGTCACTGTATTATTTGGGGCTGGGCAGTGGGCCCTCAGCACTGTATGACAGTGTGAGCAGCTGCCTGAGCTGCGGCGCTGCCTGGGGCTGGCCTGGCCTGGAGACTATTTGGGCAGTATGTGCTATTTGGGCAGTATGTCACTGTATTATTTGGGCACTGTATGAGGTATTATATGAGCACTATGTGATGATATTATTTGGGCACTGTATTGTTTGAGCATTATGTGACGGTATTATTTGGGCACTCTGTGACTGTATTATTTGGGCACTGTATTATTTAGGCACATTCAGTGCCAGGAGCCCTTCCTTCTTGCCTGCGGCTCCTTAGCTGCTGCAGAACCTCATTTTAAAGAGGGAAGGGAAGGAGAGTGGAGTGGTTTTTGTGAAGCTATGAGGGACTGCCTTGCTTCTGCAGAACCTGTTTTTGCCTAAAACCTTTTATGTGGAAAAAATTAATCACACCTGGATCCTGCAGTTCCTCCAGGACTACAAGTCCCAGCAGAACGTGGGGAGCAGTGATGTAATCCTTCAGCCTCTGACTAGCTATACCTCCCCCCTTCTTTAAAAAGAGGTTCTGCAGCTGCGGAGGGAACATATATGTATGAATCACAACCCAGCTGCTGCAGAACCTCTTGAGGGAATCCCATTCCGCAGGCTTTGGGGTGTGGCTTCAAAATGGGTGTGGCTTAAAAAGGGTGTGGCTTAAAAATGGGTGTGGTTTACCGACGCACAAACACAGAACCTGTTGTTAAAAATTTGAATCCCACCCCTGCAACAGCCATTATAGTTATAGACTTTAGAGCGACTTATCAGGTTGCCCCACCTTAGAGACTATATGGTTGCAGCCTCTTTAGGAGTGACTCTTTGGGCGCTGTCAATTTAATTCTCTAAGACCCTTTGGGCAAAAACTGTGATTTTGCATTCAAAACACAGACACCTATTTTCTCCATTATTTCTATGTAGCCTAAATTCAGTGGGGTAAAGCTCCTGAAGGGGGGAGATTTAATATTCACAGTACTTTTAGTCTGGTGTTAAATACGAACCATTCCTCATCTCCTGTGCGATGTATGATTGGGTTGATGAGAGGCAGTGATGCCCGACACCTCCCCTAGAGGCTTGAAGAGTTTCAATTAAATAAACTGGAGGTGTATACAGTATATAACGTGCCCTACAGGTGTATACAGTATATAATGTGCCCTGGAGGTGTATACAATATATAATGTGCCCTGGAGGTGTATACAGTATATAATGTGCCCTGGAGGTGTATACAATATATAACGTGCCCTGCAGGTTTATACAGTATATAATGTGCCCTGCAGGTGTATACAGTATATAATGTGCCCTGGAGGTGCATACAGTATAAAATGTGCCCTGGAGGTGTATACAGTATATAATGTGCCCTGGAGGTGTATACAGTATATAACGTGCCCTGCAGGTATATACAGTATATAATGTGCCCTGGAGGTGTATACAATATATAATGTGCCCTGGAGGTGTATACAGTATATAATGTGCCCTGGAGGTGTATACAATATATAACGTGCCCTGCAGGTTTATACAGTATATAATGTGCCCTGAAGGTGTATCTAGTATATAATGTGCCCTGAAGGTGTATCTAGTATATAATGTGCCCTGGAGGTGCATACAGTATAAAATGTACCCTGGAGGTGTATACAGTATATAATGTGCTCTGGAGGTGTATACAGTATATAATGTGCCCTGGAGGTGTATACAGTATATAATGTGCCCTGGAGGTGTATACAGTATATAATGTGCCCTGGAGGTGTATACAGTATATAACGTGCCCTGAAGGTGTATGCAGTATATAGTGTGCCCTGGAGGTGTATACAGTATATAATGTGCCCTGGAGGTGTATACAGTATATAATGTGCTCTGGAGGTGTATACAGTATATAACGTGCCCTGCAGGTGTATACAGTATATAATGTACCCTGGAGTGCATACAGTATAAAATGTGCCCTGGAGGTGTATACAGTATATAATGTGCCCTGGAGGTGTATACAGTATATAACGTGCCCTGGAGGTGTATACGGTATATAATGTGCCCTGGAGGTGTATACAGTATATAACGTGCCCTGCAGGTGTATACAGTATATAATGTACCCTGGAGGTGCATACAGTATAAAATGTGCCCTGGAGGTGTATACAGTATATAATGTGCCCTGGAGGTGTATACAGTATATAATGTGCCCTGGAGGTGTATACAGTATATAATGTGCCCTGGACGTGTATACAGTATATAACGTGCCCAGAAGGTGTATACAGTATATAATGTGCCCTGGAGGTGTATACAGTATATAATGTGCCCTGGAGGTGTATACAGTATATAACGTGCCCAGAAGGTGTATACAGTATATAATGTGCCCTGGAGGTGCATACAGTATAAAATGTGCCCTGGAGGTGTATACAGTATATAATGTGCCCTGGAGGTGTATACAGTATAAAGTGTGCCCTGGAGGTGTATACAGCATATAACGTGCCCTGGAGGTGTATACAGTATACAATGTGCCCTGGAGGTGTATACAGTATATAATGTGCCCTGGAGGTGTATACAGTATATAACGTGCTCTGGAGGTATAAACGGTATATAATGTGCCCAGGAGGTGTATAAAGTATATAACGTGCCCTGGAGGTGTATACAGTATATAATGTGCCCTGGAGGTGTATAAAGTATATAATGTGCCCTGGAGGTGTATACAGTGTATAACGTGCCCTGAAGGTGTATACAGTATATAACGTGCCCTGGAGGTGTATAAGGTATATAACGTGCACTGGAGGTGTATACGGTATATAATGTGCACTGGAGGTGTATACGGTATTTAATGTGCACTGGAGGTGTATACAATATATAATGTGCCCTGGAGGTGTATACAATATATAACGTGCCCTGGAGGTGTATACAGTATATAATGTGCCCTGGAGGTGTATACAGTATATAACGTGCTCTGGAGGTGTAAACGGTATATAATGTGCCCAGGAGGTGTATACAGTATATAAAGTGCCCTGGAGGTGTATACAGTATATAATGTGCCCTGGAGGTGTATACAGTATATAACGTTCCCTGGAGGTGTATACAGTATATAATGTGCCCTGGAGGTGTATACAGTATATAACGTGCCCTGGAGGTGTATACAGTATATAACGTGCCCGAGAGGTGTATACGGTATATAACGTGCCCTGTAGGTGTATACAGTATATTCAAATTCAAATTCAAAGAAGCTTTATTGGCAGAACTAAATACACATTAGTTTTGCCAAAGAAGTGTACAAAAGGGGAATAGGGATAGGGATGTTGGGTAGGGGCAGATCCAGGGTGGGGGCTATGGAAGTCCATGGCATAGGGAGGTGTGATGGGGGCATAGGTCTGGGGTGGGGGCTATAGAAGTCCATGGCATAGGGAGGGGGAATGGGGGCAGATCCGGGGTGGGGACTATAGAAGTCCATGGCATATCATAGTTCTCTTTCTCGCAGTCTATGACATTCGCTCACATACCGTGCTGCTATCTCCGCTGCTCTCTCTTCTTCCCCCAGCAAGATATATGTTTTCTCCTCCTCCTTCATGGTGATGAAATCCGGGAAGAGATGTGAGAGTCTCCTGAAGTGAGTGTCCCTCACTGCTGAGTATTTGGAGCAGTGTAGCAGGAAGTGGGTTTCGTCCTCTATGGCCTCCTGGTCACAGTGTTGGCATAGTCTTTCCTCCCTGGGCTTGTAGCTCTGCCTGTGTCGGCCGGATTCGATGGCCAGACTGTGGGCGCTGAGTCTATACCGGCTCAGGATTTGGCGGTCTCTGGGGTCGGGAGTTTCTCCAGGTATGGGGCCAGACTGTAGTCTCTCTGTAGACTCCGGTACATGGTCAGTTTCTGGGAGCTGATGATGTCGTTCTTCCAGTCACTGACATACCTCTCCTGGCCTTCGTCTACCATCTTCCTGATTTCGGCTTTTGTCAGGTTGTTGTGATTGGTGTTCTGGTCAGGTTGGGTTTGGGTGAGCTGTTCCGAGGGTCCTAGTTTTTCTGTTTCACCTACGTGTGTCAGGGCTTTATGGTGATGGGAGCTTGGATTGCTCCTATGTAGGTGAGCCCGGAATGACAGTGCCCTCTTTAGAACCGTTAGGTGTAGAGGGAATCTGCCCAGCTCGGCCCGGCAGGCACTGTTGGAGGTGCTCTGATGGACTTGGAGAAGGTGCTTGCAGAATTCCAGGTGGAATATTTCTGTTGGGCTGGAATCCCACCTTGACCAGTCTGGGTAGGTGTGAGGACCCCAGACTTCACTGCCATACAGGAGGATTGGGGCGATGACAGAGTCGAAGATTTTTAACCAGACCCTCACTGTTGGCTTCAGATGGTAGAGTTTCCTTCGGATGCCATAGAAGGATTTACATGCCTTGTCTTTCAGGGTCTCTATGGCTTGTTTGAAGCTTCCTGACCAGTGAATCTCTAGGCCCAGGTAGAAAAATATTTAGACTTGAGAGTCCTCAGTGGTTGATACCTTTTAATGGCTAACTGAAAAGATGGTAACAAATTGCAAGCTTTCGAGACTACGCAGGTCTCTTCATCAGGCAAAGACTAAAACAAAAACTGAAGAATCACATATTTATACACAAGAGGACACAGGAATAATGCAATAGGTTACATTATTCCTGTGTCCTCTTGTGTATAAATATGTGATTCTTCAGTTTTTGTTTTAGTCTTTGCCTGATGAAGAGACCTGCGTAGTCTCGAAAGCTTGCAATTTGTTACCATCTTTTCAGTTAGCCATTAAAAGGTATCAACCACTGAGGACTCTCAAGTCTAAATATTTTTCTATCTACTGGCTAACACGGTACGAAGATACACATCTTTCCTATAGGCCCAGGTAGGTATATTTGTCTGTTCCTGTAAGGGCGCAGTTGTTGAGGACAAATGAAGGGTGCTGGTCTAATTTTCTCTTTCTCCTCTGGAACACCATGATGTTGGTTTTCTTTAGGTTGACCGGTAGTGCCCAGGTGGAGCTGAATTTCTCTAAGATTTTCAGGTTGTCTTGGAGGCCTTTCTCGGTTGGTGACAGAAGCAGCAGGTCATCTGCATACAGCAGGAATTTCACCTGGGTGTCGTGGAGGGTGGGACCTGGTGCTGTGGAAGATTCCAGAGCGGTAGCCAGCTCGTTGATGTAAATGTTGAAGAGCGTTGGACTTAGGCTGCAGCCTTGTCTGACTCCACGGCTCTGCTGGAAATAAGCCGTTCTTTTACAGTTCACACTCACACTGCAGAGGTTCTCGGTGTAGGAGCTTTTGATAACATCGTAGGTCTTTCCTCCTATTCCGCTCTCCAGCAGTTTCAGGAATAAGCCCGGGTGCCACATCGAATCAAAGGCCTTTTTAAAGTCCACGAAACAGGCGTATATCTTCCCGTTCTTTATATTGTGGACGTGTCTCTGAATGAGGCTGTGCAGGGTATAGATGTGGTCAGTGGTGCGGTGGTTTGGCATGAACCCTGCTTGGCTCTTGCTGAGGACGTTATGTTCGGTGAGGAAACTGAGGATCCTCTTGTTCAAGATGCTGTTGAACAGTTTACCCAGGTTGCTGCTGACACATACAGTTAGGTCCATATATATTTGGACAGAGACAACATTTATCTAATTTTGGTTCTAGACATTACCACAATGAATTTGAAACAAAACAATTCAGATGCAGTTGAAGTCCAGACTTTCAGCTTTCATTTGAGGGTATCCACATTAAAATTGGATGAAGGGTTTAGGAGTTTCAGCTCCTTAACATGTGCCACCCTGTTTTTAAAGGGACCAAAAGTAATTGGACAAATGACTCCAAGGCTATTTCATGGACAGGTGTGGGCAATCCCTTTGTTATGTCATCAGGGCTGCCACTAGGAATTTCGGGGCCCCATACTGGCAAAATTTATGGGGCCCCCTTGAGACTCCGCCCAGGCTCCACCCCCAGCTCCGCCTCCACCCTAGCTCCTCCTCCACCACGTGAACCTCCCAAAATCCCTCCGCCCTTTCTTGGAAAAACTCCACTTCTTGACTCAATGGTGACAAGAACGAGTGGAGGTGCTGCTGCTTAACTCCGCTATGCAGTGCAGTCATTTTGACAGGGCAAAAATAAATATTGTGCGGACCATTTTTTTGGCCTGTCAAAATGATGAGTCCCTTAGATTGATTTCTGCCCTGGTTCCAGGAGAGGGATTCATGGAGCCAACAAAGGTCTGTGGACAGAAGTAAGTGGGAAGCACCACATACACAGCAGAACAAGGGATACTGTCTAATAGTCATATGACAGGGAGAGGTTAAATCATATTTAAGTAATTAATCTTTATTGGAAATAAAGAATTGCCTTTATTGATATCCCGTAACAAGTGATCTCCATACATATCACAGTATTCTCTATACCAAGAGCAATAATATGACATACAAGGAACAAATACCACCACACCATGATCAGACCACATATTACCATCACAGTGACCAAAAAATACCACATACAAGGAATACATACCACCAATTCATGAAGAGATCATATATTACCACTACATAGTACCATATTAAAGGGAGAGATATCATCATACCATGACCAGATCACATATTCCCACCACACAGTGGCCGAAAAATACTACATACAAGGGACAAATACCATCACACCATGACTACACCACATAGATAAATACCGTAACACCATGACCAGATCTAATCTATGAGAACATTGTTGAAGCTCTCATATACTTGCATTGAGAGCTAATGACTAGAGATGAGCAAATTTGTTCAGGTCCCCACTTATTCGTCAAGCTATAGCACTTACCGAATAAGCTACAGCGGGAACGCGGATACCTGGAGCGTGATGGCTGATGGGCACCGCAGCTGCATGTGACACAGTACATGGAAGGAGAGCTCAACACACAGGCTCTCCATGTATGTGTTGTGACTGTAACACAGCCGCGATACATGCAGCTGTGGCGCCAAACAGCTGATCATCGGGAGCGCTCCAGGTATCCGGGTTACTGCTGCAGCTTAATCGGTAAGCGCTACAGCCTGCAAAATAAGCAGGGACACAAAGAAATACGCTCAACTCTACTTAAGACATAGCTTCTGATTTCTTGCCAGTCAGAAGCTGCGCTTACAAGATGGCACTGAAATACCAGAGTGATGCTGAAAATTGATATGTCGGACGGTATGAGAGAGAACTTAGGTTTAAAGGGACTCTGTCAGCATAGAGTGACTGTTCTGTTCAAAAAAGTCCCTACATTCTGTTTCACATTGAGGCCAATCCTTTAAATCCACCTTGCCACCTGCTTGTTTTCCCTCCATGTCCATCCCCTCTCCTTCAATAGACAGCTCTGGCTTCATATCAACAGAGAAGGATGGAGACAGAGGAAAATAAGCAGGTGGGAAGATGTATTTCAATGATTGTCCACTGTGAAGCACCAAGCACCTGAACTTGAACAGTCATTTTTTGCTGACAGAGTCCTTTTAAAGCAACACTCCAGTGATGGAAAAAATAAAAAACAAGCATAGAGACACCAGCTCTAAACAAAATGTGTGCACCTTGATGGATCCACGGCAGGCTGGCAGCGCTTTTGCTTCACGGATACAGGTGCAGCTCCCCAGACATGCAGACTAGAGGAACCATTGGTGAACATCGGTCTGCACTTGGACCACTTTGCATGGACCGGCCACGGGTCTCCTGACCTGAACTCAGCAGCCTTACAGCATGTATGAGGATGCTGGTCAGGAGATTGGCGCCCAGTCCAGGCACTGCTGTGCGAGCGCAGACTGGTTTCCCCCTTTCAAAAATTACACTGCCATAATAATAAAGATTTTTCCCAATCATATATACTCACTTCCATCAATAATTCCTCACCCCCCTTCCAAACCCCAAACAAAACTTAGAAGCTACTGGATTATCCTGAGCACTGCAGCCTGATGTTATAATTGGGCATTTGGTTTTCCAGCAGGTCAGGATCATCCAGTAGTTATATATACATTGCTATTGGGTAGTCGAAGGGGAAGGGGTAAGGAATAATTATACAATCATTCCTTACCCTCCCCCCTTTGACTCCTCAATAGCAATGTATATATAAGTAGAATCACGTACTGAAATAGTGGACAAATGAATACATGGACTTGTTATTTACTCACACAGCCGATGTTGCCGCCGCGCCCACCACCCAGTCAAGAAGAATTTAATGGTCGTCTCACCCTGCCCACCGCTGCCGCCTTAGCCTGCCAACAAATAAAAGGAAAGTTTATATTACAGCATATATAATCACTGAATATACACTACAAAAAATTCTTTATTGGTATTTATTAAGCACCTATAAATTATAGAACATAAATACCTCAAAATGTAACTCTAAAGGGTATGCCACACTAAACAACATCGCTAACCGGATCGCTAAAAAACGTCACTATTTAGCGATCCCGTTAGCGATGTTGTTGTGTGCGGCATCTGCCAGCGACGAGCTTCCTGCTGTGATCTCGCTCGTCGCTGGAATCGTTCCGGACCCTATTTTCTCGTCGGCGCTCCCGCTGGGTAAGTATATATCGCTAGTGTGGCACCTTTTCTTAGCGATTTAGCGGTACTTTAGTACCGCTAAAGTCGTTAAGGAGATCGCTAACCGCGATAGCGTCCTTAACGATATCGCTAAATGTGGCCGACACTAGCGATATAGAAACAATCCCGCTAGCGATCTCATTAGTATGCGACGCTAACGAGATCGCTAGCGGGATTGTGTAGTGTGGCAGTACCTTAAGTGATTATGTGAAAGAACAAAAATAAATAAATAAAATACGAGTCAAGAGTAAAAGGGTGATCACCCCATTTATTTATTTTACTCACTTTTATAGCAGTAATCTTTCCAAAACACTTTAGGGTATGTTCCCACAGTCACTAAATGCTACGGTAAAGTAGACCTCTTACGGAACTTATCTAGATGTGTGGTGAGCACTTTGAACCCCCAAGTGCTTGACAGAAGTTTATAATGTAGAGCCGTAAAAATAAAAATTTTTCACAAAAAATATGTTTTCACCCCCAATTTTTTATTTTCACAAGTGTAACAGGAGAAACTGGACCCCAAAAGTTATTGTGCAATTTGTCCACAGTGGCTGTGGCGGCTGTGCGGCCGTGTGCTGTGGCGCCTGCTGCGGCGTGTGCTGGTGGCCGGGGCCCTGCTGCGGCCGTGTGCTGGTGGCCGGGGCCCTGCTGCGGCCGTGTGCTGGTGGCCGGGGCCCTGCTGCGGCCGTGTGCTGGTGGCCGGGGCCCTGCTGCGGCCGTGTGCTGGTGGCCGGGGCCCTGCTGCGGCCGTGTGCTGGTGGCCGGGGCCCTGCGGCTGTGTGCTGGTGGCCGGGGCCCTGCTGCGGCCGTGTGCTGGTGGCCGGGGCCCTGCTGCGGCCGTGTGCTGGTGGCCGGGGCCCTGCTGTGGCCGTGTGCTGGTGGCCGGGGCCCTGCGGCTGTGCTGGTGGCCGGGGCCCTGCTGCGGCCGTGTGCTGGTGGCCGGGGCCCTGCGGCTGTGCTGGTGGCCGGGGCCCTGCTGCGGCCGTGTGCTGGTGGCCGGGGCCCTGCTGCGGCCGTGTGCTGGTGGCCGGGGCCCTGCTGCGGCCGTGTGCTGGTGGCCGGGGCCCTGCTGCGGCCGTGTGCTGGTGGCCGGGGCCCTGCTGCGGCCGTGTGCTGGTGGCCGGGGCCCTGCTGCGGCCGTGTGCTGGTGGCCGGGGCCCTGCTGCGGCCGTTGTGCTGTGTGGCCGGGGCCCTGCGGCTGTGCTGGTGGCCGGGCCCTGCTGCGGCCGTGTGCTGGTGGCCGGGGCCCTGCTGCGGCCGTGTGCTGGTGGCCGGGGCCCTGCTGCGGCCGTGTGCTGGTGGCCGGGGCCCTGCTGCGGCCGTGTGCTGGAGGCTGGGGCCCTGCTGCGGCCGTGTGCTGGTGGCCGGGGCCCTGCGGCTGTGCTGGTGACCGGGGGCCCTGCGGTTGTGCTGGTTGCCGGGGCCGGGCCCTGCGGCTGTGCTGGTGGCTGGGGCCGGGCCCTGCATTGCTGCCTGATGGTGGCCGGGCCCTGCTGGTGGCTGGGCCCTGCTGCCTGCTGGTGGCCGGGACCTGCTGGTGGCCGGGGCCGGGCCCTGCTGCCTGCTGGTGGCCGGGCCTGCAGCTGTGCTGCTGGCCGGGCCCCCCCGGGGACAAACTACTCACCCGGCTGCTGCTCGCTGTCGCCTGCACGTCCCGACGGTCCCGGTCCCGGTCCGCCGCTCCTAGCCATGTGGCACGCACGCTGCTCGCTCTGCTCCGGAATGAGGAAGTGGAGCAGAGCAGAGTGTGACGTCACGTCCGGCTGGCTGATGCACCTGGGCGGGCCATAGCTTCAAGCTACAGTGCCTGCCCAGCAGCCAGCCAGCCAGGCCCAGCCCAGGGGCGTTTCTGATTTTGTGTGGGGAGGGGGAGGGACAGACAGTGAGTGGAGAGAGTGTGGTGGGGAATAATCAGCAGCGAAGTGCTGCGAGCCTGCGTGCGCTTCGCCTGGCTGCCAGCGACGCGTGCTGGGGGGGGGCGGCGCGGGCGGGCGGGCCCCCCTAAGTCACCGGGCCCGGGCGGGCCCCATACTCTAGTAATGGCTGTAATGCCTGATGGCGGCCCTGTATGTCATTCTCAATTAAGCAGATGAAAGGGCCGGAGTTGATTTGAGGTGTGGTGTTTGCATTTGGAAGGTTTTGCTGTGAAGGAAACATGTGGTCACAGGAGCTCTCCATGCAGGTGAAACAAGCCATCCTTAAGCTGCAAGAACAGAAAAAAACCCATCCAAGAAATTGCTACAACATTAGAAGTGGCAAAATCTACAATTTGGTACATCCTGAGAAAGAAAGAAAGCACTGGTGAACTCATCAATCCAAAAAGACCTGGGAGCCCACGGAAGACAACAGTGGTGGATGATCGCCGCATACTTTCTTTGGTGAAGAAGAACCCGTTCACAACATCAACTGAAGTCCAGAACACTCTCAGTGAAGTAGGTGTATCTGTCTCTAAGTCAACAGTAAAGAGAAGACTCCATGAAAGTAAATACAAAGGGTTCACATCTAGATGCAAACCATTCATCAATTCCAAAAATAGACAGGCCAGAGTTAAATTTGCTGAAAAACACCTCCAGAAGCCAGCTCAGTTCTGGAAAAGTATTCTATGGACAGATGAGACAAAGATCAACCTGTACCAGAATGATGGGAAGCCAAAAGTTTGGAGAAGAAAGGGAACGGCACATGATCCAAGGCACACCACATCCTCTGTAAAACATGGTGGAGGCAACGTGATGGCATGGCCATGCATGGCTTTCAATGGCACTGGGTCACTTGTGTTTATTGATGACATAACAGCAGACAAGAGTAGCCAGATGAATTCTGAAGTGTACCGGGATATACTTTCAGCCCAGATTCAGCCAAATGCTGCAAACTTCATTGGACGGCGCTTCATAGTACAGATGGATAATGACCCCAAGCATACAGCCAAAGCTACACAGGAGTTCATGAGTGCAAAAAAGTGGAACATTCTTCAATGGCCAAGTCAATCACCAGATCTTAACCCAATTGAGCATGCATTTCACTTGCTGAAATCCAGACTTAAGAGGGAAAGACCCACAAACAAGCAAGACCTGAAGGCTGCGGCTGTAAAGGCCTGGCAAAGCATTAAGAAGGAGGAAACCCAGCGTTTGGTGATGTCCATGGGTTCCAGACTTAAGGCAGTGATTGCCTCCAAAGGATTCGCCACAAAATTTTGAAAATAAAAATATTTTGTTTGGGTTATGTTTATTTGTCCAATTACTTTTGACCTCCTAAAATGTGGAGTGTTTGTAAAGAAATGTGTACAATTCCTACATTTTCTAACACATATTTTTGTTCAACCCTTCAAATTAAACGTTACAATCTGCACTTGAATTCTGTTGTAGAGGTTTCATTTTAAATCCAATGTGGTGGCATGCAGAGCCCAACTCGCGAAAATTGTGTCACTGTCCAAATATTTCTGGCCCTGACTGTATGCCTCTGTAGTTGACTGGGTCATACCTGTCCCCATTCTTGTGGATGGGTGTGATGAGGCCTTGGTTCCAGGTACGAGGGAAGTAGCCGGCACTTAGCACAATATTGAAGAGTTTAACCATTGCAGCCTGTATTTCTGGTGGACTGTACTTCAGCATTTCTGGTAGGATTCCATCCAGGCCACCGGCTTTTCTACATCTTATGGAAGAGATTCTCTCTGCTACTTCCTGTAATGTAATAGATGTATCCACTGGGTTTTGGAAATTTTTTACTTTTTCCTCCATTGCTTTTAATTTTGCCATTATGTTTTCCTGTTCTTGGTTTAGTTCTTCCTTTGGGATGTCTTTATAGAGATTTCTGAAGTACTGGAGCCAGATGTATATAATGTGCCCTGGAGGTGTATACAGTATATAATGTGCCCTGAAGGTGTATACGGTATATAATGTGCCCTGGATGTGTATACGGTATATAATGTGCCCTGGAGGTGTATACAGTATATAACGCGCCCTGGAGGTGTATACAGTATATAGCGTGCCCTGGAGGTGTATACAGTATATAGCGTGCCCTGGAGGTGTATACAGTATATAATGTGCCCTGGAGGTGTATACAATATATAACGTGCCCTGGAGGTGTATACAGTATATAGCGTGCCCTGGAGGTGTATACAGTATATAGCGTGCCCTGGAGGTGTATACAGTATATAGCGTGCCCTGGAGGTGTATACAGTATATAACGTGCCCTAGAGGTGTATACAGTATATAATGTGCCCTGGAGGTGTATACAGTATATAACGTGCCCTGGAGGTGTATACAGTGTATAGTGTGCCCTGGAGGTGTATACAGTATATAATGTGCCCTGGAGGTGTATACAGTATATAATGTGCCCTGGAGGTGTATACAGTATATAACGTGCCCTGGAGGTGTATACAATATATAACGTGCCCTGGAGGTGTATACAGTATATAATGTGCCCTGGAGGTGTATACAGTATATAATGTGCCCTGGAGGTGTATACAGTATATAATGTGCCCTGGAGGTGTATACAGTATATAATGTGCCCTGGAGGTGTATACAGTATATAATGTGCCCTGGAGGTGTATACATAATATAATTGTCCCTGGAGGTGTATACAGTATATAATGTGCCCTGGGATGTATACAGTATATAACTGTGCCCTGGAGGTGTATACAGTATATAATGTGCCCTGGAGGTGTATACAGTATATAATGTGCCCTGGAGGTGTATACAGTATATAATGTGCCTTGGAGTGTATACAGTATATAATGTGCCCTGGAGGTGTATACGTATATAATGTGCCCATGGAGTGTATACGGTATATATGTGCCTGGAGGTGTATACAGTATATAATGTGCCCTGGAGGTGTATACAGTATATACATAAGTGCCCTGGAGGTGTATACGGATATATAAATGTGCCCTGGAGGTGTGAACAGTATTAATGTGCCCTGGAGTGTATACAGTATATAATGTGCCCTGGAGGTGTATACAGTATATAACGTGCCCTGGAGGTGTATACAGCATATAACTGTGCCCTGGAGGTGTATACAGTATATAAATTGTCCCCTGGAGGTGTATACAGTATATAAGTGCCTGGAGGTGTATACAGTATATAATGTCCCTGGAGGTGTATACAGTTATAATGTCCCCTGGAGGTGTATACAGTATATAATGTGCCCTGGAGGTGTATACAGTATATAAGTGCCCTGGAGGTGTATACGGTATATAATGTGCCCTGGAGGTGTATACAGTATAATGTGCCCTGGAGGTGTATACGTATATAATGTGCCCTGGAGGTGTATACGGTATATAATGTGCCCTGGAGTTGTATACAGTATATAATTTTGCCTGGAGGTGTATCAGTAATTATAATATCAGTATATAATGTGCCCTGGAGGTGTATACAGTATATAATGTGCCCTGGAGGTTTATAGTATTATAATGTGCCCTGGAGGTGTATACGTAATTAATGTGCCTGAGATGTATACATATATATGTGCCCTGGAGGTGTATACAGTATATAATGTGCCCTGGAGGTGTATACAGTATATAATGTGCCCGGAGGTGTATACATATATAAGTGCCCTGGAGGGTTATACAGTATATAATGTGCCCTGGGGTATACAGTATAATGTGCCCTGGAGGTGTATACAGATTATAACGTGCCCTGGAGGTGTATACAATATATAACGTGCCCTGGAGGTGTATACAGTATATAATGTGCCCTGGAGGTGTATACAGTATATAATGTGCCTGGAGGTGTATACAGTATATAATGTGCCCTGGAGGTGTATACAATATATATGTGCCCTGGAGGTGTATACAGTATATAACGTCCCTGGAGGTGTATACAGTATATAATGTGCCCTGGAGGTGTATACAGTATATAAGTCCCTGGAGGTGTATACAGTATATAATGTGCCCTGGTGATGTATACAGTATATAACGTGCTTGGAGGTGTATACAGTATATAATGTGCCCTGGAGGTGTATACAGTATATAATGTTGCCCTGGAGGTTGTATATTCCCAGTTCAGTATATATGTGCCCTGGAGGTGTATACGTATATAATGTGCCCTGGAGGTGTATTACGGTATATAATGTGCCCTGGAGTGTATACAGTATATAATGTGCCCTGGAGGTGTATACAGTTATAATGTGCCCTGGAGGTGTATACGGTATATAATGTGCCCTGGAGGTGTGTACAGTATATAATGTCTGGAGTTGTATAAGTATAATGTGCCCTGGAGGTGTATACAGTATATAACGTGCCCTGGAGGTGTATACAGTATATACGTGCCCTGGAGGTGTATACGGTATATAATGTGCCCATGCGGAGGTGTATACAGTATATAACGTGTCCTGGAGGTGTAAACAGTATATATGTGCCCTGGAGGTGTATACAGTATATAATGTGCCCTGAGGTGTATACAGTATATAATGTGCCTGGAGGTGTATACGTATATAAATGTGCCCTGGAGGTGTATACGTATATAATGTGCCCTGGAGGTGTATACAGTATATAATGTGCCCTGGAGGTGTATACAGTATATATGTGCCCTGGAGGTGTATACAGTATATAATGTGCCCTGGGTTTACAGTATATATTGCCCAGGTGTATATAGTATATAGTGCCCTGGAGGTGTTCACGTATATACCGTGTCCCTGGAGTGTATACATAATATGTCCGAAGTGTATACAGATATAAGTGCCTGGAAATGTATACATTATATAATGTGCCCTTTAGGTGTATACAGTATATAATGTGCCCTGGAGGTGTATACAGTATATAATGTGCCTGGAGGTGTATACAGTATATAACGTGCCTGGAGGTGTATACATATATAACGTGCCCTGGAGGTGTATACAGTATATAATGTGCCTGGAGGTGTATACAGTATATAATGTGCCCTGGAGGTGTATACAGTATATAACGTGCCCTGGAGATGTATACATTATATAATGTGCCCTTTAGGTGTATACAGTATATAATGTGCCCTGGAGGTGTATACAGTATATAATGTGCCCTGGAGGTGTAAACAGTATATAACGTGCCCTGGAGGTGTATACATATATAACGTGCCCTGGAGGTGTATACAGTATATAATGTGCCCTGGAGGTGTATACAGTATATAATGTGCCCTGGAGGTGTATACAGTATATAATGTGCCCTGGAGGTGTATACGGTATATAATGTGCCCTGGAGGTGTATACAGTATATAACGTTCCCTGGAGGTGTATACAGTATATAATGTGCCCTGGGGTGTATACAGTATATAACGTTCCCTGGAGGTGTATACAGTATATAATGTGCCCTGGTGGTGTATACAGTATATAACGTGCCTTGGAGGTGTATACTGTATATAATGTGCCCTGGAGGTGTATACAGTATATAGCGTGCCCTGGAGGTGTATACAGTATATAATGTGCCCTGGAGGTGTATACAGTATATAATGTGCCAGGAGGTGTATATAGTATATAATGTGCCCTGGAGGTGTATACAGTATATAGCGTGTCCTGGAGGTGTATACAGTATATAACGTGCCCTGGAGGTGTATGCAGTATATAGTGTGCCCTGGAGGTGTATGCAGTATATAGTGTGCCCTGGTGGTGTATACAGTATATAACGTGCCTTGGAGGTGTATACTGTATATAATTTTGCCCTAGAGGTGTATACAGTATATAACGTGCCCTGGAGGTGTATACGGTACATAATGTGCCCTGGAGGTGTATACAGTATATAATGTGCCCTGGAGGTGTATACAGTATATAATGTGCCCTGGAGGTGTATACAATATATAATGTGCCCTGGTGGTGTATACAGTATATAACGTGCCCTGGAGGTGTATACAGTATATAATGTGCCCTGGAGGTGTATACGGTATATAATGTGATCTGGAGGTGTATACGGTATATAATGTGAAGTTCACACTATATAATATACCGTATACACCACAGTCAGTTATAGACACACACTCACCCAGCAACGGCCGCACACTTCATAGGCAGCGGACCTGGTGCCTTGGAGATCTGAAGCTCTCAGTGATTGGATCTTCCCTCTGACGTCATCCTTCAGCGCTCAGCTGTGATTGGATCTTCCCTCTGACGTCATCCTTCAGCGCTCAGCTGTGATTGGATCTTCCCTCTGACGTCATCCTTCAGCGCTCAGCTGTGATTGGATCTTCCCTCTGACGTCATCCTTCAGCGCTCAGCTGTGATTGGATCTTCCCTCTGACATCATCCTTCAGCACTCAGCTGTGATTGGATCTTCCCTCTGACATCATCCTTCAGCACTCAGCTGTGATTGGATCTTCCCTCTGACGTCATCCTTCAGCGCTTACTTGCATATAAGGAGCTTTGAGGCCCACATACTGCAAGTATGGGAGATGTAGGTACAGCATACTGTTTCTAGAAAGCTGTAGGGCCCCATACTCTATATATGAGAGCTGTGCGGGCCATTATATTCAATGTAGGAGAGATGTGGGACCATCATACTGTATATCGGAGAGCTGTGGAGACATCACACTGCGTTTAGGATGATGTGGAGCCATCACACTGAATAAAGGGAGCTATGAGAGCATTACACGGCATATAAGGGAGTGGAGCGGCTCCCCATAGGGCATTATATTGTATATATGGAGCTGCAGGACATCATGTTGCATATAGGGGAGCTATGAGAGCATTACACGGCATATAAGGGAGTGGAGCGGCTCCCCATATGGCATTATATTGTTTATATGGAGCTGCAGGACATCATGTTGTATATAGGGGAGCTATGAGAGCATTACACGGCATATAAGGGAGTGGAGCGGCTCCCCATATATGGCATTATATTGTATATATGGAGCTGCAGGACATCATGTTGCATATAAGGGGAGCTATGAGAGCATTACACGGCATATAAGGGAGTGGAGCGGCTCCCCATATGACATTATATTATATATATGGAGCTGCAGGACATCATGTTGCATATAGGGGAGCTATGAGAGCATTACACGGCATTGTTCTATTTCTTGTTTATGCCTCTGACACGATTGTGGTAACGGGTTACTTTTATTGTGTGCACGTTCTCTCAGCCACCATTACATGAATGCTTCCTGTCTCATGCTCTTACCAAGGAGTCCCTCCTCTCTATCCTCTGAATACATCCAGGTAGTGAGACCCCTAGAGGCGGCTCAGCATATAACATATTGCTACATCCTTTGTCTTTTAACTGAAGAAATAACTAAGCTAATATAACTAACATACATGTGAACATTTCAATATTCAAGACATTGGTGACATAAACATAACTGGCAAGCATCATGCTATTAAGATACTTTAAAATACTTGGTTGTATATATAGTCCTTGAGGTGTGCTGGCTTTATGATCATTCTGCCCGATCTAGTAACATACGATGCGTTACTGCCACTATTCGGTGGTTCTCTCGATTCGGGCGTTACCGCATCTGGTATTGCCTGTCTCCGACCGGAATCTCCACACTGAACCTGGGCCATCCCTGTAGCCTCTCTGCTTAGACTTGCTGTTTCCTCATCTTGGATATGAGGATACTGTTCATATGACCATGTATCAGATCCTTCTTGCGTTTTCCTCAGATGTCTCAGATTTCTCCTTAGTTTTCTTCCCTCCTCTGTCACAATCTCGTAGGATCTAGGTCCTAGTTTCTGGAGCACCTTTGCTTTTCTCCATTGTTTGTCATATTGCTCGGCTGCATCCTGATGTTGTCATTTTGTCTCAGTTCTGGTAGATCTTTTGCCGACTGATTATAATAGAACGCTTGTCTATCCTGATTTTTCTTTAGTTTTGACCTCATTCCCTCACCAGATTTGGCTTCAGAAGACGACTAGCTGTTGGTATGAGTGTCCTTGTCCGTTTACTCAGAAGCCTCTGTGCTGGGCTGCTGTCTAGACCTTGGGAAGGTGTGTTTCTGTGGTCCAGTATAGATAGATATACATCTGTCCCTGCCTGTTTCACTCTCTTAATCAACTTCTTTGCTGTTTTCACCGCTGATTCCGCTTTGCCATTGCTTTGAGGATATCCAGGAGATGATGTATTGTGTTCAAATTCCCATAACTTGCTGAACTCCTTGAACTCTTCTGACCTAAATTGAGCGGCATTATCAGTAAAAACAATCTGGAATCCCATATCTGGCAAAATGAGCCTTGAGTTTTTTAATAACTGTTCTTGCTCTTGTATCCTTCAAATAGTCCACTTCCCAAAAATTAGAAAAATAGTCCACAGTAACCAGGTATTCTCTTTCCTCCAATGTGAACAAATCTACTCCTATTTTTGACCGTGGTCTATTTGGAACGGCATACGGTTGCAATGGCTCTTTCGGTTGTTTATCCCCGCCAGACGCACATATCTCACATTGTGCTATGTAACTTTTTATGTGATCATTCATACCCGGCCAATAAACTGATTCTCTTGCTCGCCGCAAACATCCTTCAATGCCCAAGTGGGACGAGTGTAATTTCTGTAGTATGTCTCTTCTCAGAGTCTCCGGTATCACTGCCCTTTCTCCCTTTATGATGATTCCTTGGTGTACTGACAGTTCATCTCGTATATGGAAGAATGGAGCAACTTCCTTTGGAGCATGCTGCTTATATTTTGGCCAGCCCTGCAGGATCACAGTTTTTAATATCTGTAATGTTTTATCTTTTTCTGTGAAGGTCAGTATTTGTTTCAGTTTATCTTTAGATACTGCAAGATAATCACACATATTGATGTTGTCCATTTCTTGTCCTTTATCGTCTGAGTTGGGTAAGTACGCTCTGCTTAGAGTATCTGCAATCAACAAGTCTTTTCCTGGACAATATCCAATTTCATAATCATATTTTTGAAGTCGCAGAAGCATGCGCTGCAGTCTCTTTGGTGCATTTAGTAGTGGTTTTTTTGTAATGCTCTCCAACGGTTTGTGATCTGACTGTACTGTTACCTGTCGACCGTATGTGTACTGATGAAACCTTTCCATTCCAAACACCACAGCTAGTAACTCCTTTTCGATTTGGGCATATCCCTGCTCTGTCGGTGTTAGCGCTTTGCTTGCAAATGTGATTGGTTGCCGCTCTTGCATTAATGTGGCACCTAGGCCTTTTTCTGACGCATCACATTGGACTACCACCTCTAACTGTGGATCAAAATATTTTAAGGTTGCTGTGTCTGCAATGGCTGTCTTTACTGATTGGAAAGCCGTCTCCTGTGCTTCTGTCCATTCCCACAACACATCTTTGTGAGTTAGCTGTCTCATTGGCTCACACATGTCTGATAAATTCTTGCAAAACTTGGACAGATAATTCACCATGCCCAAAAATCGTTGTACTCCACACACATCTGTTGGGGTAGGCATCTCTTGTATCGCCTTCACCTTTTCTGGATCCACTTTCACTCCATTTGAGGTTAGAAGATGTCCTATATATGGCACTTCCGTCATTTTCAGTTTCAACTTTTCCAAGTTCAACTTTATCCTTTTTTCTCTACACCTATCTAAAAATCGTAGCATCCTTGTATCGTGATTCTTTATTGCAGATTGCATATCGTCACCTTCTCCCACTATTAATATATCATCTGCTATCATCTTTACCCCTCGGAGTCCTTCCAAAGCTTGCATCAACTTCTGCTGAAATATTTCTGGAGCTGGTGTCAGTCCCATGGGCATTCTCAGCAGCCATTTACGGCGACCAAATGGAGAAGAAAACGTTGTCAATAAACTGGATTCTTCATCCAGTTCCACATGCCAAAATCCATTTTTTACGTCACAAACTGAAAATATTTTTGCCTTTGATAAATCTGGTAGCACATCCTCTATTGTAGGCATCGGATAGTGATTCCTTTTGAGAGCTTTGTTGAGTGGTTTGGGATCGATACAAATTCTTAGTTTTCCTGATGGTTTCTGCACTATGACCAAACTACTTATCCAGTCTGTGCTCTGATGGACGACTTCTATCATGCCTCGCTTTTCTAAATCCTGTAGTTCTTCTTTCAATGGCTGAAGTAGCGCTACAGGCACTTTTCTTGTCGGTAATCTGGTAGGTTGTACTGTGTTATCAATTTCCAGTTTGTGTTTTCCATCAAAACATCCATCACCCTCAAATACATCCGCATACTGTGTTTTTATAATCTGTAAATCTAGATTGCTGTCTGCTTTTGGGATATCCTTCATACTCTGTTTGACTTCCACAGACATAATGTTATGGAATTGTACCTTTATTAAGTCCATTGCCTGAACTGCTTTTATACCTAGTAACGGTATGTGGTCACCACCCTGCAGCACTGTAAATTGGGCTCTATAACTCTTTCTGTTGCATGGGTTACTAACCTTCAGTTTGCATGTCCCAAGAGGTTTCAGTATCGTTTTGTTGTACATCATAAGTACCTTATCAGTAGGTTCAATGGACACCTGTTCATTTAGTAGATCCTCCGGTATGACATTGCAACTTGCTCCACAGTCCAACTGAAATCTAATGGGTTTGTCATTTAATAAAAGAGTTGCAAACAGTTGTCTTGTATCTTTAGGTTCTGGCTGTCTGACTGTATTGACATTCTCTGTTGCAGACTGTAGCTGTATCCATGTAATATCTTCTGCACTGTCACTGTCATTGTCCTGTGTCACACTGTGAATTTCTCTGTGCTTTTTAAAGGGCTTAAGTCTGCAGAGAGCTGCGAAATGATTCATCTTACCACAGGTCCTGCAGCTTTGTCCATATGCTGGACACTTCTCTTTGTCTCTCTCATGTCTTCTGCCACAGTATCTGCATTGGACTGTTCTCGCTTGGTGCTCTGCTTTTCCTCTCATGGTTACTGCATGTACTGGCTCCTCAGTGGTGTCTGCCATCATCTTCAGGCTGTCTCTTGTTAGCTCTGCAGCTCTGCTTATTTGCATGCATTTCTCTAAGGTTAACTCCCCCTCTCTCAGCAGTCTCTCTCTTAGCTGTGGCTCTCTGATGCCGCACACTATTCTATCTCTGATTAGAGAATCTCTGATCTCTCCAAAGCTGCATGTTGCTGCCAGTCTTTTCAGCTCAGTCACATATGCATCTATATTCTCTCCCATCTCCTGATTTCTGGTGAAAAACTTAAATCTTTCCACTGTCTCATTCTTTTTGGGGTCACAGTGCTTATCAAATGCCTGTACAATGTCTGCCAGACTGTCCATACCGTCCTGGATCAGGGTCTGAGCAAGCTCTCTGCCTTTTTCTCCAATCAGATAGTAGAAGAGCTTCACCTTACGCTTCTGATCATTGGTGTCTACTGTAAGATCCACATACAGAGTAAACTCCTCCTTCCAATGTCTCCAGGTCTGCGATAGATTTGAGGACATGATGTCTAGTCTCTGAGGAGGTTTTAATGCAGTCTCCATAATGCTGTACTGTGGGCACTGTACTTACAGTTGAGCTTTGTACCACAAGCTGCCTGGATTGTCTGTCCACTTGTTCTTTATAGGTTCAGCCCTGCTGCCACCATGTTCTATTTCTCGTTTATGCCTCTGACACGATTGTGGTAACGGGTTACTTTTATTGTGTGCACGTTCTCTCAGCCACCATTACATGAATGCTTCCTGTCTCTAGCTCTTACCAACGAGTCCCTCCTTTCTATCCTCTGAATACATCCAGGTAGTGAGACCCCTAGAGGCGGCTCAGCATTTAACATATTGCTACAGGCATATAAGGGAGTGGAGCGGCTCCCCATATGACATTATATTGTATATATGGAGCTGCAGGACATCATGTTGCATATAGGGGAGCTATGAGAGCATTACACGGCATATAAGGGAGTGGAGCGGCTCCCCATATGGCATTATATTGTATATATGGAGCTGCAGGACATCATGTTGCATATAGGGGAGCTATGAGAGCATTACACGGCATATAAGGGAGTGGAGCGGCTCCCCATATGACATTATATTGTATATAGGAGCTGCAGGACATCATGTTGCATATAGGGGAGCTATGAGAGCATTACACGGCATATAAGGGGTAGCGGCTCCCCTTGACATTTATTTGAATGAGCTCAGGACATCATGTGCATATAAGGGGAGCTATGAGACATATTACACGGCATATAAGGGAGTGGAGCGGCTCCCCATATGACATTATATTGTATATATGGAGCTGCAGGACATCATGTTGCATATAGGGGAGCTATGAGAGCATTACACGGCATATAAGGGAGTGGAGCGGCTCCCCATATGACATTATATTGTATATATGGAGCTGCAGGACATCATGTTGCATATAGGGGAGCTATGAGAGCATTACACGGCATATAAGGGAGTGGAGCGGCTCACCCATATGACATTATATTGTATATATGGAGCTGCAGGACATCATGTTGCATATAGGGGAGCTATGAGAGCATTACACGGCATATAAGGGAGTGGAGCGGCTCCCCATATGACATTATATTGTATATATAGGAGCTGCAGGACATCATGTTGCATATAGGGGAGCTATGAGAGCATTACACGGCATATAAGGGAGTGGAGCGGCTCCCCATATGACATTATATTGTATATATGGAGCTGCAGGACATCATGTTGCATATAGGGGAGCTATGAGAGCATTACACGGCATATAAGGGAGTGGAGCGGCTCCCCATATGACATTATATTGTATATATGGAGCTGCAGGACATCATGTTGCATATAGGGGAGCTATGAGAGCATTACACGGCATATAAGGGAGTGGAGCGGCTCCCCATATGCATTATATTGTATATAGGAGCTGCAGGACATCATGTTGCATATAGGGGAGCTATGAGAGCATTACACGGCATATAAGGGAGTGGAGCGGCTCCCCATATGACATTATATTGTATATATGGAGCTGCAGGACATCATGTTGCATATAGGGGAGCTATGAGAGCATTACACGGCATATAAGGGAGTGGAGCGGCTCCCCATATGACATTATATTGTATATATGGAGCTGCAGGACATCATGTTGCATATAGGGGAGCTATGAGAGCATTACACGGCATATAAGGAGTGGAGCGGCTCCCCATATGACATTATATTGTAATATGGAGCTGCAGGACATCATGTTGCATATAGGGGAGCTATGAGAGCATTACACGGCATATAAGGGAGTGGAGCGGCTCCCCATATGACATTATATTGTAATATGGAGCTGCAGGACATCATGTTGCATATAGGGGAGCTATGAGAGCATTACACGGCATATAAGGGAGTGGAGCGGCTCCCCATATGACATTATATTGTATATATGGAGCTGCAGGACATCATGTTGCATATAGGGGAGCTATGAGAGCATTACACGGCATATAAGGGAGTGGAGCGGCTCCCCATATGGCATTATATTGTATATAGGAGCTGCAGGACATCATGTTGCATATAGGGGAGCTATGAGAGCATTACACGGCATATAAGGGAGTGGAGCGGCTCCCCATATGACATTATATTGTATATATGGAGCTGCAGGACATCATGTTGCATATAGGGGAGCTATGAGAGCATTACACGGCATATAAGGGAGTGGAGCGGCTCCCCATATGACATTATATTGTAGATAGGAGCTGCAGGACATCATGTTGCATATAGGGGAGCTATGAGAGCATTACACGGCATATAAGGGAGTGGAGCGGCTCCCCATATGACATTATATTGTATATATGGAGCTGCAGGACATCATGTTGCATATAGGGGAGCTATGAGAGCATTACACGGCATATAAGGGAGTGGAGCGGCTCCCCATATGACATTATATTGTATATAGGAGCTGCAGGACATCATGTTGCATATAGGGGAGCTATGAGAGCATTACACGGCATATAAGGGAGTGGAGCGGCTCCCCATATGGCATTATATTGTATATAGGAGCTGCAGGACATCATGTTGCATATAGGGGAGCTATGAGAGCATTACACGGCATATAAGGGAGTGGAGCGGCTCCCCATATGGCATTATATTGTATATAGGAGCTGCAGGACATCATGTTGCATATAGGGGAGCTATGAGAGCATTACACGGCATATAAGGGAGTGGAGCGGCTCCCCATATGACATTATATTGTAGATATGGAGCTGCAGGACATCATGTTGCATATAGGGGAGCTATGAGAGCATTACACGGCATATAAGGGAGTGGAGCGGCTCCCCATATGACATTATATTGTATATATGGAGCTGCAGGACATCATGTTGCATATAGGGGAGCTATGAGAGCATTACACGGCATATAAGGGAGTGGAGCGGCTCCCCATATGGCATTATATTGTATATAGGAGCTGCAGGACATCATGTTGCATATAGGGGAGCTATGAGAGCATTACACGGCATATAAGGGAGTGGAGCGGCTCCCCATATGACATTATATTGTAGATATGGAGCTGCAGGACATCATGTTGCATATAGGGGAGCTATGAGAGCATTACATGGCATATAAGGGAGTGGAGCGGCTCCCATATGACATTATATTGTAGATATGGAGCTGCAGGACATCATGTTGCATATAGGGGATCTGTGAGGCATCATAATGCATCTTGGGAAGCTGTTGGGACATCATACTGAAAATGGAAGCTGTGGCAACGTTAGGTTTCATTTGATCATGTTTTAATCTATTTTTGTGAGTAGTAGTTGTGAGCCATCATACTGATGAAGAAAAAAATTAATACAGCTATTGTAATCCATAATTTGCCAATATGTTATATTACTTGTTATATGCCAGCTTCACACCTGCTTTATAAAATCACGTTTCGTTTCAGCCCAATGAAACAAAGGCTCGGCCTAGAGATATGGTTAGACTGTTCTGTAAGAAGCTGCTTTATAAATTAGATATTCTCACAGAATCCAAGCGCATCCCAGACTTTTCAGATAATGATCCGTGAAAACGTATAATTGTTTATATTTTGATTTCATTAATGATTGCTGGGGCCCAACATCCTTTGCTTTGAGCACCCAATGGCTATCAGCCAGAACTAGCTGTGCTATGAATTCTAATGCCCTTACATATCCCCTATACCTCAGTGCCGGCTTCATGTTGCTTCATGTCCCTGCTCCCTGTGCCCTGGCAGCGGCTCTGTTGTCATAGCGATCAATTCATGTTCAGAATCCTTGCTCCCTTCTGACTACATTTCCCATCATTCCTTGTGCTGAGTTTGAAGCCAGCAGTGAGCACAGACCTTATATATAGGGTACGTTCCCACGTTCAGTAACCGGCTGCACTTTAGACGCAGCACATGTCCGCTGCCAGCTTTTGAATCCCGGTGATTTCGCATGTGATCATTGAACCGTGCAGAATCATCGCGTCCAATACATTGTATGGGGACATTTATCTTGTGGAGATTGAGCGTCTCAGCAACATAAATTGACATGCTGTGGTA